>CAWYPQ010000617.1:0-548139 GCA_963965965.1 Trididemnum nubilum | reverse complement strand
TTGTATCCTAAAAGTTGCTAACTGAGGCCTCATCTAACTTTTTTATGAACGTAATCCAATCACTATTAAGCAGGGACGGATTTAACATATGGCACAGTGCCAGGGGCCCCGCGCTCAGATAAGACTTTTTTTGGTCTGCATTTGTATTTGGCTGGAAAATATTGCCAAAATCCCAGAGTGCCATGGGCCCAACTCAATGTAATCCGGCCCGGGCAATAACATGGTTTGTAGGCGTAACTATCTATTGTGCATTTTTCAATAACAATTCATCTTTACCTTGCCAGTTTTTATGCAACAAAATACTTTTGAAAAAAATCAGCCACAGTAAGAGGAATGCTTACTGAACAAATTTTTGAATTGAGAGGGCCTGAGCTTCCTGGCCGTATATGTATTGCTATAACTGGTTGTTTTCATGACAAAACAATAATCTCTGAGGAAAATATTCGACTGGATTGTTATTTACTGGTAAAATATTGCAGGAGGCAATGTGCTTTACTTCCCCTTAGGCCACATCACTTACAAAATTTAACCCCGAAATGCAAGATTTTGAACGTGTTTTGGACTTAAATTGCAAGCAAAAGGAGAACTGAACAACTTAATTTTTTCAATTGGCTTTCAAAGGTTAAAAATCTAGTACTTTCAAATGGCTCTAAATACGTGCAAAATGTGATCCAATGATATTAAAATAGCCTTTTTTTTTCCAAAAAATTACGAAAAGTCGCCCAGCGGCAGGGGGATTTGCCCCCAGACCCCCGCCTATGACACGTTTGAATTACAGTACACTTCTTTGCTCAAACACGTCTCCCAATTTAGGCATTTTCGCATTTTAACTATTGGTTTAAGCCCTCTCCCTTGAACGAGTTCCTAGTTACGTGCCAACACCAGGCCACGGCTTCTGATCTTCGATTCTATACGATATCTTTGCCAAAAAAAATTCCGCTTTCGAAGTTTCTGACGACGTCATTGCATGTGATTTCTGGTTTGGGCCCCCCCCCCCCCCCCCAATCAAAAATCCTTACTACGCCTATGCACAATGACGCAATGACGCATTGTCATTTCGGGCTAGGCTCCCTTCACAAAAGATTTTGCACGAGCTTTTTAGGACAATTTTTTTTTAACTGAATCTCCAACTTACAATGGCCCCATTAAGTTGCAATAATACTCAAAATACATTCAATCTTTTTAGATTTACTTGCATATGGTGGAGCAGAGGAGCTAGATTTTGGAATAAATTTTCTATGCCGATTCTGCTACTGTAGTTCGTATCTAATCGTTGCTATGCTCGCTGGATTATGCGGGCGAAACATGTAACGAGTTGGTAGGGTCAACCTCGGGGTCACGCACATGTCAATACGTCTTTTAAAATGTTGCAGGGTGTCAAGCTGTAGGCAAGACCATTTCCGATTTCAGAATTGGCGGCAAACCACGCGTTACCCTTGGACCAACAGTTTGGTCCTTGTTTACGTTGGTACGCTCTAAATTTGTCTTTCGAAAAAATTTTGTATAGCATTAATTCAGAAAATTTATGTTCATGCTTTTTTCTATTCAATGATTGTCAACCTAAAACTATAGGTTTTCGTGTTTCGACCAGTAACTTAGGCCATCTTCACGGCTAGCATTTAAAAGCATAAGTTATTCATCTATACAATTTTTTATTGTAATATACAGTGCGAATGAGCTATCGCGACGCGTTTCAACATTGCTCAAGGGTCTCATCAAGCAAAAAGAATAACACATTTAAACATGCAATGTGTTATTCTTTTCGCTTGATGAGACCCTTGAGCAAGGTCGAAACGCGTCGCGATAGCTCATTCGCACTGTATATTGCAATAGTAAATTGTATAGATGAATAACTTATGCTTTTAAATGCTAGCCGTGAAGATGGCCTAAGTTACTGGTCGAAACACGAAAACCTATAGTTTTAGGTTGACAATCATTGAATAGAAAAAAGTATGAACATAAATTTTGATGAGTTTTTGGGGTTTCTTAACATTAAAAACTCGATACTTGGTCTACACATTAGAAACTCGATACAACGCAAAAATAGAAAATGAGACGAAAGATCGAATCAAATTTTACTTTCGGAAGTTTTTGAATGAAGATAAAACTGTTTGTGGAACAAGGTCAAATTAGATGTTGCATTGATCGTTGAAATCTTTCACATCAAGCTCTGTAAATTTGGTAAAGGCAGTTGTGTAATAATTTTAAATTCCAATGACTATTAATTAAAACTCGACTCGATGTCAGACCCGACGAAATTTACTTAAAGACCCGACTCACTAAAACTGATTCGAAGTTTAATCAAAGAATATCTGAAGTCCTGCGACGAAAAATTGGTCGACAGTCTTCTCTACTCCGGATCTGTCCCAGGAAAACTTTTAAGAAGTTAAAAAGTGCGCAAGAAAGACAACCCAGCGTTGACCTGTTGTAAACTTATACCATAAATAAATTTATCACTACCTCACCTACCTCTCCTCAGCACTTTCCCTCTACCTTTTGACTTTTAATCGTTTTGGAATAGGACCATTTGAATAAGAGTACGTTAAGCGCCATTGTTTTTTTTTAATACCATCTGGCAAAATGTCAGATTTTGTCGGCAACGGTTCCAAAATTATGACGACGTCATTCATTTTGACCGGCTTCTCCATTTCCGTCGATTCGTCGAAGCAATATGCTTAATTCCGCGCTAGTTTTTCTCTGTTCCTGCCATTGAAATCGCGATAAAAATATGAAAGGGATAAGAATATGATAGGGGAATTGATTTCTAACTGAATATAGCAAGTGAATTTGTAAGAAATTCGTTAACGAGGTTTACTGATTAATTTTGCTTTCCATATTCGCTGAAACGGCTGTTGGCGCTACTTTATTTGACTTTCTTTAGTCTTAAGTCTAAACGAGCTTTTGCCAGATACCCGCGGCCAGCAGATCGGATAAAAAACCACTGTCCATTGTGTAAATGAGTACAGCAAACGAGCAAAGTCAACTGACCGCAACATTAGGGTTAGTTGGCGGTCAGTTGTCATGGACACTCCGACAAAGATGAAGATCAAAAAAGTTCTTTGATCCACAAGCCACGGTTTAAGATGAGCTCACTAAAAATGAACCGATTCGCCCAGGGGAAGATGAACTTACTATTTGAATGACTGGTAAAAGACAATGCAAGGGATCGAACGAAATGGCGAAGCATGGTAATGTCAATGACCCTACAAAATCCGTCCAACTCTGTAGACGGGGAAGAACCCGCATGAAAACTCAACTGATGATCCACGCTAAAATCACACTTTTCACCGCAAGTATTTATTAGCAACGATGACCTTGCAATCAACTATGTAATACGTTTGTTAAATAATAATTATACATTTCAATGATTCCATAAAACAATAAAAATGTAGGCCTGGGAATGCGAATAACTACGCGAGAAAATGCAGCAAAAATCAATCAGCCAATCAGAAACTACAACTTTAACTGTCCGTTTTATGAGAGGGAATTTAAGGCTACCGCCTTGAACAAAAATTCAATGTGATAATGAAAATTCAAATAACGAAAACTCTTAAACAGTATTTCCACTTATGCCAGTTCTGCTGAGGAGACTAAAATTTAGCAAAACCGAAGTTTTATGCAGAGCATCAGGGAAAAATTGTTCTAGTTTAAATTTCTAACTGATTTTTCCGACGATTGGGGGGCCTGGGTTAATAACACTGAGGGATTGGTAACCCTCAATTTTTATGATTGTTCTCAATTTGCGACCCCAATTAAAAATTTCCATTTAAAGACATAACTTTTTGAATTTTCGTCACATTAAATTTCCGCTGAACTTGAAAACAAAATTCACTTTCGAAGACGGTAAACTCAGTAGTTGTCTAGCGATATTCGGTAGCACAAGTGTAATGGCTTCAAACTCATTGATAGCTACAGCTACGCAGAAATACTTTCTTAGAGTTAAGCACGTAAAGGAAAACTTGGACCGGTTTGTTGACCAAAAATGTTATTTTCGCATCAAAATTGAAATACTCGAAACAGCGCTAAGTACCGCTTTCCAAAGCATAGCAGTTTTGTACAAAAACATGGGGTTACTTCTGCATTAAATCAAAGCAAAGTAACCGTTAGCTAACCAAAAAGAAACGGTACAAACGCTTGGCCGCTTGAGGCTGCAAGTGAATTTTTCATCAATCATTAGACAAGTGATGTCACACAGAATGATTCATTTACGTTCTTGACAATTTCTTCGCACGTGGCGAGCTAGGCCCTGTCGACCTAAATGAAAATTCAGACCAAAAAGAAATACAACACACTATCCAAAATCTATCAGCAAAAGGATACTGGAAGAAAAATAACTTGGTTCATAAAATCGATTTGTAATCAAAAAATTTCGAACTTATTTATCACATTGTCATTTTGACGTAGAATCAAAATTATGACGTAGGGTAGAATCCCAACTAATGACTATGGACGATGGGACAAAAACACATCAAATAGCGTAGATAATTCTACTCAACTTGGCAGAGTCAAATACTAGGATACTGATTTGGCTGATAGAATAAACATTGAACAGTACACCGCTAAATGAATATATACATACAAACAACAAGAAAAAGTTCGTATCCCATGTCGTCCTTCAAAAAAAAGAAAGCATAACTTTATTATTATTAACTGCATTTGAATTCTTTTTCTTTTGTCTTCTTTCGGAATATAAAGAAGTTAACCGCATTAGAAAGAGGGTTCAAATTCATCCCTCAACAAGTCAAAGACGATATGGGATATGGAACGTTCCCTTACTAACTAAAAACAATAAAAAATGCAAGAAAAATCGCACACAAAATTTTCTATCTACATGGACCAAAATAGCAATTTTGCACAATGCAAGAAGTATAACGTACAAAGTGCACTTCAATTGAGACGCAGTCAGTGCACAGGACGTCACAACCGATATTTTCTAATGTTAGAAACTCTTGTTTGTTGGTGGGTGAATTTTTCTGGCCGAAAATTTCGGTCCGAAAGCGAACGCACCAACAGCTCGCATTAACAGGATTTCCTCTGGAGCTTCTCCAGGGCAGAATGAGAGAAGCTGCCAGATGATACAAGTCAAGAACATACATACATGCATACAATCCAACACCACTAACTAACAAAAATAGAAATTTTCTCTTATTCTTAATCGACAACATACTACAGTCCCAGCACAATTAAGAATTGCAGCTTTCCACTTTTGGATGGAGTTGCTTGAGTGAAGGACAACTCTTAGTTTAAATCTCAGCAAGCAATGTTTGCTTTGTTGCTTTAACGTTTAATGCATCTGAGGTCCACCAAAAATTCGATGAAATTGAAGAAAAGTATTACTGTTACAACCACCTAATGAAATATTGTTCCATGCATTTTTGTGGTCCGGGTAAAAAAATTCGCTAGAAGCCTCAAACCAATAAATCTGGTTTCGCTTCAAAAAAAAAAATTAAAAACTGCGTTAACTCAAATTGATGCAAACAAAATCAAAAAAAAGATGGATCGTGTTTCATAGACTTAAAATGGAAAATAAAACATAAATCCATTTACGCACTTTTTTAAAAACCTGTTACTGCGACCTAAATTTTATGCTTCGAAGACTTGTTCAGTAATATGAAAGAAAAAAGTGTCAAGTATCGTAGTGATGAAAAATTGCTTTGTGAATGAACAAATAATTGAAACATTTAATCATTAGCAACTTTTAAAGCCAAAGAATGAAATTTGAAACTATGACATAACAAAGGCTGCTATCAAATACTACTACTACTAAGTTTAGTATGTTTACTTTTTCGCGAAGTAAAAGTTTTCAGTTTAAACTACAAGTTGTTCAAAGAAAATCCAGCATTAAAATGGTCATTTTCATTTACAAGTGCGTTTTTGAAACAGTAGCGTTATCGGCACATACCTAGCAGAGACTACGGGGCAAATCCAAAAACATACAGTATTTATACAAAAGCATTACTCCAGTTTAACAGAGATGTTGAAATATTAGAAAGTGACTCTATAATTTATACTGAATTATAACTTTAAAAAATCAGCTTGGGTGTTACTTCAAATTTCGCCTATGCTTGCCCTCATAGTACCGTTTACGAATGTTTCAATCGATAATAACCAAAACACATCACGATAAATTGAACAAAAACAGCAACAATACTAAACAAAACTTTGATCACATAAATTTTGAATTCTTGCTTTGACACTACTGAATAAACGAATCAGTTCATTAGAAGCACACATATTTTACAAGTCCACTTTCCTTTGTTCCGGTACCTGCTTATTGCTGATTGATGCAAAAAAAGTGCGAAATTACGAAAAAAACAAAAAAAAAAGGTTTGTGCCACCAAAAGAACATCCTAACATATAAACGCTTTGATTGGCTCGTTTTTTTCGTAATTTGACATCTTCTTGACATCACTCAACAATAGGTAGGTACCGGGACCACCAATTGGGCCTGAGAAGTTGACGAGATGTAAAACGCTAATACTCGCCATAACATGGTGGACGCTGGACATTTTAGAAGTTCAACATTAAACTTTTAAAACAGCAATTCAAGATCGAATTGTAAGTTTTGAATGACGTCATATAAACAGTAAGTTTTCTTAGGCTGCGTTCACACGTGTAAGTTTGACGAATAAAAACAAAATTTTGGTTGTTAAAAATTTCGTATTCAGAAATGGCTTACTATAAAACTTGATTTTACAATGTGAAAATGCGTTTTCATTCTCGATTGTAAAAATAACAGCATTGTTTAGTTTGCTTGACAAAAATCAGTCAATATCTGCAGTAAAAGCATTTTTTAACGTAAACTTTTCTAAAAACTATTGTAAATCAATTGCCAAAAAAAATGTTTAGTGATAATGGAATAGATGATATCATTTCTCGCCAATATGTTTTATGATTGTGATGCACAAGCTTCCTTGAAAAACCATCAGTGATATGTTAAACTTGGAACTGTTGAACTAGGTTTATTTTTTTGGTTATTGACCTTAATTTTTTGAGAATGACCAAAAAAGTTAACGATTTCGGTCAAAATAACTGAAAAAATATTTCTGAAAGTTCAACAAACTACTTTCAAACTAGAACATTTGACCGAAAGTTTTGGGCGACAAAATAAACCTAGCTATTAGGTGACGTTAAGTAAAGCGACTATTTTTTATCACACCAAAGAACAAAACAAAAAAACACTCAAAGAGTTAAAAATATTGCTTTTTTTCAGAAACTTCATCTAGCACGTTACTAATTAATAACAGCTGGTTACCTTTTATCATACTCTCGAAAAGTACCCTAAAAAATTAGTCAATAGGCTACAATCAAGTAAAACAAGACAGCAATTTTCATATAAAACCAAACGTTTGATTTTGTTGAGGAGCCATATTCATTTGCTGTTGTTGCATCGGGTACTGGGGGTTCCCCATTGGCATGGACGGCCTCATTTGGGGGTTCATAGACGAGTAACCCATCTGCATTCCGTAAGCGTTTCCTTGAGGACCTAAATAAAAGTCGCAATAATTGCAGCGATATCCTAATCATAAATGCAAACAATTGCTTAAAAATATTGGTATAAAATTGCAGCTGAGTCGAATGCTTCGGGCTTGATTTTCCGGAAAACACACACACTACCACAATTATATTCATCAAATTAGATGAATTAAAATCAATAAAGCGCTTGATTCCAGAACCGAAATTGAGAGCCAGAAAGAACTGGGGTTCTTTTTCCGGAACCAGATCTTCCACCTATCCTAACAAAAATTTTAGCTCTTACAAGGCAGATCTTCCCCAAAAGTAAAAGATTCGTTTTAACGACGACCCTGATCGCAGGATCTGGGTTCAACCCAGACCCTGGTCACGTTGTTGCGTGGTGGTGGTGGTACTACCCGACCCCTTCCGAGAGATGGGGGCGCAGAGGAACTCCGCGGAGACCAAACAGTCGGGCCACACCCCAAGGTCTGGACCATAGATCGAGAATAGAGAGAGAGAGAGCCAAAGATAGATTTGCGAAGGGGTTCAGAAGTAGGACAGTCGAGGAGATGATTGAGGTCCTGTAGAGGGTGTCCACAGGCACTACAAGCAGAATTCTCCTTCCGACTGATCCTGTGAAGATATGAAGATAAAAAAAGACTGTGGCCATGGCAGCGAAGACGGGAGAGCTCACTGCGAATGGAGCGAGAAAGAAGGAGTTCCTCCGAAGAGACTTCGGGGACTTGGAAGTTCAGATGGGAGTGGGAGATGTGACGTCTCCTATTGCGGTATTGGGAATAACGGACTTTGGCAATAACTGGGGGGAGAGGGCTAGGGATCGCATCAGTGGGCAGAGAGGCACCAGTTTTGGCAAGTAAATCAGCTTTTTCATTTCCGGGGAGACCTGCGTGTCCGGGGACCTATTGGAAGCTCAAAGTGGTATTGTTGGAGAGGGAGGAGGCAAGGGACCAAACATTCCAGAGGGACTCAGGCAGGAGATAAGAGGGGGCTGAAGAAAGGATAAAGAGAGCTGATTGGGAGTCGGTTAGGAAAAGGACTGACTGGAATTTGCAGGTCATCAAATGGCAAGTACACCAAGCAAGACCTTGCTTGAGGGCAAAGGTTTCAGCTGTGAAGCTGGAGGCAATTGGACCACAGGAAAAGGATAAGGAGTTGGATGTGTTGCATTTGGAGCATGTTACATACACTCCAGCACCACCGGGACCAAAAAGTGAGGGACAGATCCGTCAGTCCATACTTGGATATCAGACGGGGGGAGGGAGGATAGTCTGCTTGAAGCAGTTTGGAGTCGGGCTGAACTGTTGCCTGTGCAGTCGGGAATGAAGGGGGAAACAGTGAAGTGGGTTGTGGACCATGGGGGAAAAGGGGGACACGTGATCAGCGTCTCACGTGGGGATGGGAGTGGTTGTGTGGCTGAAGAACAGAATGATCTCCAGGAGGGTTTCTTCTTTAGTCGACAGGGAACGCTTTTAATTGCCAGGGCATAAAGGCTGGAGAAGTCGGGGGGAAGGCGCAGAGCACGTTCAAAGGAGTAGAGGGTCTGATGCTCTAGAGTCAGCTTTAGAGGAGGGAGTTGGGCCTCGAGAAGGAGTAGTGAGGAGGGGGTGGAAGAGAGGCATCCAGTAATGACCCTGCATGCAGCTCTGTGTAGAACTTCCAAGTGATTGGTTGCAGTGTTGCAGAGGAATGGGAACCATCCAGGAGAGGCATATGTGAGCACCGGACGGACAAAGGCTTTGTAGAGTAGGGAGAGAGATTCTTTTGTGGGACCCCAAGAGGCAGTGGCAATTGAGCGAAGGGCTTTGTGGCGTAGATAAAATTTGGAACACAGGGATTGGACATGGGCCCCAAAGGATAGAGTCCGACCAAAGGTTACACCAAGGAATTTAGGGGTGGGATTGAACAAAAGAGGGAAGCCCAAGAGGTTCAGCCAGGGTTGGAAAGTGGCTTGATGGGGATCTGTAGAGAAAAAGGAGGACTCGCATTTCTTTGGATTGAGTGGAAGTCTCCATAAGTTGGACCATGTTTCTAGGACAGTGAGGGAGGATTGGACAACAGAGGAGGCTTTGTGTGGGTCTGGGGAGGAGGACCAGATGGCCAGATCGTCAGCATACAGGGAGGCATGGGCACCCCGAGGTAAATCCTTAGTGATGTCATCAACAAACAGAATGAAGAGGACTGGACCAAGTACCGAGCCCTGGGGGACCCCACGTCTGATGCGGAAGGAGCGGCTGTGGGAACCACCAACCTGGACTTTAGCTCTCCGATCAGAAAGGAAGAGGTGCACCCAAAAAACGAAGCAAGGGGTGAGTTTGTGAAAAAGAGCAGAGTGCCAGACCGAGTCGAAAGCCTTGGAGAAGTCAACAGAAGCCAAAATGGTTCGATCTGGAGGTTTTTTCTTTTGGAAGCCGTCCCAGATTGATTGAGACAGAGTTAGAATTTGGTCAAGGGGTGACCTACCAAGACGAAAGCCGGCCTGGCAAGTGGAGAGGAGATGATTCGATTCAAGGTGAAAAGTTAGGCGAGAAAGAATCAAGCGTTCAAAAAGCTTGGAAATGCAGGAGGTGAGGGAAATGGGGCGGAAAGAGGACGGAGAGGAAGTGGGTTTTCCAGGTTTATGAATGGGGATGATAGTGGTAGGTTTCCAACAAGAAGGGAAGGTGTGAGAGTGCCAGGACCTGTTAAAAAGAGAAAGAAGGAGGAGTTGTGCTGGCTCAGGCAGGTGCTTTAGTGAAGGGTAGGCAATCTGGTCAGGGTCAGACGCAGTGGAAGAGGAGAGATTGCTGATGGCAGTGGAGAGTTCAGTCAAGGAGAAGGAGGAGCAGAAAGAATTATGGAGGGAAGAAGCATCCTCACAGCTAGCTTTCCGGAGTTCATTCATGAACTGTCGTTCAGCTCTGCACGAGGAACAGGGGGTCGCTTGAGATAGATGTGAGCGAAGATAAGAGGCATAGTGGTTGGCAGTGTCAAGAGGGGAAGTGCAATCGGGAAAAGAAGGGTCTTGGGAGAAGTTCTTTTTGCCCGAGATGGCATTGAGAAGCCTGAAGACAGCACGAGGATCAGAACGGGGAGACAGGTTAGAACAGGTGGCTTGCCAGGTTGCAGATTTGGCTCTAGAAATGACTGAGGACGCCCTACGAGAAGCATCTATGTATCTGAGGCAGTGCGACTCAGATTGGTGTGCCACGGAGCGGGCCCTCCGTCGTTCCCGCACTGCCGATTCCGCTTCCTGGGACCACCAGGCCTTGGGGGAACGACCAAGGCGGCCAAAGGGGATAGAGGCCTTGGCAGCTTCGACTAAGAAGAGGGAAAAGGAGTGGGCAGCCTGGTGGATGTTGAGTGCATCAAAATCAAGAGAGGGAAGGTGCTCAGCAATATAAGATTGGTAAACATCCCAACTAGCCTTTTTGTAGTTGAATTTGGGGGGACGAGTGTTTGGGTGACAAACTGGAGAGAGGGGGAGGACAATTTCAACGGGGAGATGGTCAGAGCCAAGGCCAGGGAGAGTGCACCACTCACAGTGGGGAGCGAGAGACGCAGGAGCTAACGAGATATCAGGGGAAGAACGGCTCCCAGTGGAATGGTGAAGGAGCGTGGGAGAGGCGGGGTCGTTCAGAATTTCCAGACCGGAGGAAGTGATCCAGCGAAACAGGTCATTTCCGAGCGGGTTAGGGGGAATGAGTCTGTCCCATGTTGGGCGGTGAGCATTGAAGTCTCCGAGGATAAAAGTGTCCGGGGAATTAGGAAGGATGTCAGGATAGAAGGTCCTGGTGCGAGAGTCAGAAGGAGTGTTTCTGATGGGAGGGGAGTAGAGGTTAAGAAATTGAAGAGGAGAGTGGTTGGAGAGAAGGACTTTAACACAGGTGTAGTCTGAGTAGGGGTCCTGGGAAGACAGAGAGGAGACAGAAACAGGAGAGAAAGCCAAGTCAGAGTGGATGAGAGTGAGGACACCACCACCAGTGTTATGAGTACCGGAGGAAACAGGGCCTTGTCTACCAAATGTCCGATCCGTGCGGAGGGTATAATAACCAGGGATTTGAAACTTTTTGGTTGACGAAAGATGGATTTCTTGGAGGAAAATGAGGTCATACTGGTTGCCAGAAAGAAAGGCGATTAGTTCAGCACGGCGGGAGGAGGAAAGACCGCCGGCATTCCATTGCAGAATTCTGAGATTGTGTGAGAGGCGTGGATTTCTTTAAGGGTGGGGTGGCAAGTTGTGGATTGGTTGTGAACTTGTGGGTGGTGGTGATGAGGCAGGAAGGGTGAAGGCGGAAGGAGGGTAGGTGTTAAGGAGGGGAGGATGTGAGGGGAGAGGTAGAGATGAATCCATGAGATCTGAGCAAGTAAGTGGAGGGGGTGTGGGTGGGGACGGAGCTGGAGAGACGGGACGGGGGGACGCTGGCTGGAGGGTGGGAGAGGCAAGGTCCCCATTGAGACAAGCAGGGCAATTCCAACCCATGGGGGAGCCGGCCATGCAGATTTTGCGAAAGTCAGCCCGGGTCAGAGAGGAGCAGGAGAAGTGCACCCACTTGGAGCAGGTGGAGCACTTTAAAGAATCCTTACCTACCTCGAGAGAGCAAATGGAGCAAGGGTAATGTGGGGGGCCCCGAGGTGGACGTGATTGATAAAAGCCAGGCGGTAGTGGGGGGAACCCTCGGGGAGGGGGTGGAGGGGACGCAGGCGGCACAACAAGGAGACGGGTCTGAGTGGGGGAGCCAGTTTTCCTTTGGGGATGGCATGCTGGGCATCGCCAGCCCACTGCAGTGCCAGTTGCACAGATTGTGCGAAAGTCAGCACGGGTAAGGGAGGAGCAAAGGAAATGCACCCACTTGAGGCAAGCAGAGCATTGAAGAGAATCTCTGCCCACATCCAGATGGCAGATGGAGCAGGGGTACCTGGAGTGAGGATGATTGCTGATGGGGCCTAGGGTTAGGATGGACATTGCCACTAATAAGGAGCAATGCCAGGATAAGGAGACGCCGAAAGGGGGTCCGATCATTAAGAAGAAGAGGGGCCGCCCAGTTGTGACCGGTCAACGGGCGGCCCAGCGAAAAAACAGTCCGAGACAATGGGGGCGACCTTTTGGTCGAGCCCCTCAGGAGATCTGTCCTGCCATTTCGACCCATCCCCATTGGGGAGGGGACTGCACCACCACGTTGAGGTGGCAGGACGTTGGTGCAGACGTTGTTGCGTCGTTGAATAAGACGCTTTACGATGACTATTTCTGGTTGTGGCTTCGAACAAGCAGTAAATTCAGTGGACAAGAACTCGAAGAAATCCAAGGAACATTGGATCACTGAAAAACAGCTACGGATTCCTCCACATACGAAGTACTTTTCGCAATAAAAGGGTGTGGACCATCCAATAGTTACCGTCTGACGCTGTCCGGTGACAGAAAAATGAATGAGCGATCACAGCAACAACAGGTAGCAAATTGCACTTTGAAGTTTTTTACTAGCAAACAATAAGAAAAAATCCACGTACTTGTCATCATCATTTTTTGTTGCATCATCATACTTTGCTGCGACATCATCATTGGTGGTTGAGACGATGTCATGCTCATTCCTGACATTTGTTTCGACAATTGGTCGGTACCTTTAAAATTCAAAATACGACAGTTGACCACAGTTTCTGACCTCAAAATCAATTACTGTGGAAACTTTACAGTTTTACCAAAACAAAACGCAACCATTGCCGCGTAGCTAAAGCTTGTTTCCCCAAATTTGGACTTTGTATACATTTTTTTCCTAAATGGATCCCATGCTCGTGTATTTCTGAAGAAAATGATCTGCTCACAAAATGAAAATAATTACGCTTGTTTTGCTTTCACCAAGCATCTTGAATATTAGGTGTTTCTACTTTTCTGACGCAACAAACAGTAACCGATACAAATCCAACGTTTCGATCCCGTTGAAATTGGTAAACCTTCTGCGGGAGATGATATGTACTCGTCAAAATCGAAAGTAATAAGTAAATAATGTCTGGGGTATACCGCGTATCAAATTTCTCAAGCTACAATATTTAATAAAAATTTTCAATATATATTTTTAACAGCGACCGCTCCAATACTTGGAAGGCAGGTAAGGTCGAAAGTATTGTACTGCTTACAACCGCCACCAATTATGACATGACTGTTCTAACCAGCTAAGTGCATTTGAGAGCTAAAGATCAGCACATTACACTAAAACACCATCCTGCACTTAACTACGAGAAAAATACTGCAGTTTTAATTTTTTTTTTCCCTAAAAATGTACTGCTCGAGATTGGTTTAATTGAAGAAATGATAACTAGTTGAGGTAATAAAAAGGTGCCCAAAACCTTGTTCCACTATTCCCTTATCCGCAAAAATAGATCTATTCCGTTTGACTCCATACCACTGCAACCCTGAGTTTCGAAATTTCGTGACATCAGAAAAGGATGACTTTGCAAAATTTCTTGCAGAATAACGAACGCGATGTTTGACAATCGAACACCGCGGAGCTTATTCTACAAGAAACTTTACAAATGTCACGAGAATTCAAATCTCAGGGTTACCAATAAATAATACGGAGTTAAACGGATTAAATCTATTTTTGCGGATAAAGGGAAGAGTGGAAAAAGGTTTGGGGCACCTGTTTATCACCTTTAAGTAGTTCTCATTTCTTCAATAAAACTGATCTCGAGTAGATCTCTTAAATCGAGACAGAAAATGCTCAATTTGATCAAAGTCGGTGGAAATATACCTATGTGTCGCCGATGAAACCAGCCACAATACGACTAAGTCTAAGGATTACTATTTGTTTTATTCGAATACGTAAACACAAACGTTAAAAACTAACTATCTTACCAAATAGCAGGGTTAAAGGACATGCCAATCTTGAGAAATTATCATTGACACTAACACGTTTTTAATGTTTTCATTATTTTATCATTTTGAAGAAATTTTAAATAACTTTAATTGCTGTTGAGAACTATTGACTGATTTTGTGAAAACACTCGATGTTTCATCAAACACAAAACACTTCACAGAAAAAAACAAAAAAACAAACATAAAACTACAAACCGTATCAGAGGCGTTCAAACTTATTTGGAGTGCGAAAGGAGTTTTCACAAAGGTTTCCGCAGGCCAATAATGAGTCCAGTAAAACAGTGAATACTAAAAACGGTTTATGGTCGAAAACAGGCAAAGACTGGGCACGGGCCGGACTTTTGCGCAAGTCTGTGGGCAGTGATGGGGCCGGGTATCGAGGCAAAATCTAAGTTGGGACCTTATTTTTTGGCCGAAATAAGTTGAAAATCAACACAAAAGAGCTTCTGAGAGGTAGTTTCCTCTCGCAAAATCTTCTGCCGTTGGTAGTTTTAAATTTTATAGTGACGTATGCATGTGTTACAAATACTATACGTTCTGTTTGAATCGGTTGAAAAAACTATTTATTGTCGAACAAAACTACCTTGTTTTATTATATTTTTCTACATATTTCTTCCGAAAAAGCAAAACTTATTGAGCTCAGTCGGTTATCAGAGCCACGAATCCAAATAATAGCTTCAGAGTTTGCTGGCAATTAGAAGAGCCGAGGTTTGACTTGCATTTCAAACCTTCATCCTACGCTACCCTATAAAAAGTAATTTTAACATTGCCGTGCTTCCCTACTACTATAGGTATCTGATTGCAATCCCCCGATCCAGTATTCCATTAGCTTGATTAGCAATTTCAAACCAAAAAAACTTTGAATCATCGGACAGTTCTTATTAGACAGTAAACAAAATTACATTTTTCAACATTCAATGTAATTTGTGTCGATTATCAACATTACTAACGTTTGCAAAATCGCATTTTGAGAACATCCAAAGTAATTTGTGTTGATTATTATTATTACCGTTTTCAAAATCACATTTGGACAACATCCAATGTAACTGGTGTTGATTTTATATTGTTAACGTTACCAATGCTTAAAAGATCACATACATTTTCACAACATTTAATGTGATATTTGTTGATTATTATTAACGTTTACAAAGTAACATTTGGACGACATCTAATGTAACTGGTGTTGATTATGTATATCGTTAACGTAACTAACGTTCACAAGATCACGACACCCAAAGTTATATGTAGTGAAAAACGTTCACAAAATCACAATTCCGCAACATCCAATTTGATTTGTGGTTCTTAACGTTACTAACGTTTACAAGATCACATTTTCACAACATCCAATGTAATTTGTGTTTACTAACGTTTACAAGATCACAAAGTGATTTGTGTTGATTATTATTAACGTTACTACCGTTTACAAGATAATTAAGTGATTTGAGTTGATTAACGTTACTAACGTTTACAAGATCACATTTTGACATCCCCAACTGCAATCAATTTGTGTTACTGACGTTACTGCATGCTAATCTAACATCTAAACATGAATCAATCACCTTGCATTTGATTCATGGATGGAGCGATGGGCTTACTCGCTTTTTTTCCCAGCAGGTCGAGACTGATATCCACTCCTTTCACATCGGACCACATGTTAGATTTGGACGTTGTAGCTGGAAATGAATAAACGCTTAATCAAAAGCGTATAACACAAAAAAATAAAACACAAAAAAATAAAATAAATGAAAACATTCAAAATCAAAGCCTTTTTGCAGAAAAATGCACAAACATCGACTAAACCAAAATTACAAATCAAGTGAACTAAGAATCTGGCTTACTTGCGCTTGACTGGGGAGCTTTTTGGGTGGTCGAAGCCGCATTTTGGGGCGTAAGAACATTCAGTGAAGCCCCTTGCGGTGACATCATCGGAAAACCACTGGATTGTGATGATGTCATCAAAGTGGGATTCATTGGCTGTTGTCCCATCATCGTTGCTCCACCCATGGGTGACATCATTGAACTTCCACCCATCGGTGACGTCATTGCATTTCCGCCAATTGGTGACGTTATAGCGCTTCCGCCCATTGGTGACGACATTAAATTAGCGCTACCCATCGAAGGCGTCATAGGCGCGGAACCACCCATCATTTGAGGGGTCATAGTTGCTCCCATTTGGGGCATCGTAGTACCCATTTGGGGAGTGGAAGCAGGATTTGCTTGCGGAGTAGCCATCCCGAAAGCTCCTAAATTGTTCTGGGGTTGAGCGGGGGGCTGAGAAACAGAAGGTTGCGACAGCGACGCAAACGGATCAAATTGGTCTTCACTTGTTGTCGTAGTGGCTGTTGCCGTTTCATTTGATTGGAAGTTTCCGAACCCGTCAGACGTAGCAGGAGCAGCTGTGAGGAAAAACGGAGCATGAGAAAAAAGTATAACTAAGACTTAACCTACAGCAATTGGCGTAAAATCAAGAAAATACAGTACACTAGCGTATTGTTAGTTCATTTTAAATGAAAGTTCGCTACGCCAACGTACCGACTTACTAGCGCGAAATTTTCTAAAAGACAAAGCATTCGCGTGGTGTAAGCCGGGCCTCAAAATCGAACCCGGCAGCGGGACTTTACTCGGCTTCCGAAAAGCACTTAATGATCACATGCTCTAAATTTCTGGCGTATCAACAATAAACAATGGAGTTACTGACGAAAACACAAATTTTAATGAATTTTGTAATGTAATTGGAATATCGTAAGAAACAGCAAGTCTAAAGTTTGCTCTTCGCCACGACGTATTTTGCTCTTAATTATTACTCTTTCAGCATGCCTAGTTTTGGATAATTTTTTCGCTTCTTTTCTGGTTTTGTTTTTTCTATATTTTTGTAGCTCAAAAACAAAGTGTCCCAGGCCCCGTAGTCTTAGAAGTCGTTAGTGGTTGGTTATCCGGCCAAATGTTCAGTTTATTTTACTTCCAATTACGACCGCCGGAACCATACATCATCACCACAATGATTACAAAACACCCTTTCACATGCCCATTGTTTGTCACAATTCGTGGTTTCGTTCTGCGAAAAGACCCGACCCTTGCTAACGCTACTTGCTTAATGCTTATATGCACTGAAACGTTAAGTCTTACATAATCGGGCCGCTCAATGAGCGTAAAATCGTGAACCAACGAGCGTATTTTATTCCTTAGTTTATTTTAACCAACTGGCAGCTTGTACGCTAGCTAGTAAGGCGGTACGTTGAGGGCACAAAATATCTTCGGTTTGTAAGCGTACCAAATTTCCGTTTAAAACAAACTAAAATACGCTCGTACGCTCACAATTTTACGCAGTGTAGACCGAAGCATACCAGCAGTTCCGCTTTGGAAGTTGGCAAAATCAGCAAAGCCCGTGTTTGGCGAGGTAGGTGCAGCAGCTGCAGTATTGTTGTCTCCTGCAAAACATCATTATTAGAGACGTCACTCTTTAACGGCTCAAGTGCACAGTAACTGATAAGCAAATACTGAAGTAGGCCAACTAGGATGATGGGTTAGCCGTTTACTGGGTATATTGAATCAATATTAAATTAAAACTTACACGCTTACCGGAAGAAAATAAACGTTCAATCTAAGAAAAATCTTGATGCAACTAAATCTATGCAACACTAAACGTTCTGGGTAATTATTCTATCGAGCCTCCAACAATAAAAGAACGCAGTCAGTGTTCCGACTAAGCCGATTTTTGTCAGCGAAGCAGCGATTTGTTAGATCACACGCAAATAATTTTTTTGCAATATTGTGAGCATAGCTTCAGAAAAGCCAACAAATTTATGGAAATATGACTTTTAGTATGCTTTAATAGCGGATTGGTATAAAATTTAGAGCACATAAACGTCTTTTTACAGTAGGGTGTACCAATTTTTGGTGAATATCGCCGATTTTCATGAAGTATTCTAAAAAGTTGCCAAACCACCCAACTAAGGCTCACTTGAAATTTGAGAGTCACCGGATATCGTTTGACGGTGGTTCACCCCCTATTAAGCGGTTTTCGGTTACGCGCGAGGGGTCTTACCCCATTTATGCTTGTATCTCCTTATCTATTGGTGGTACAATGTTGGGTTAATAGCTAAAAATTTGCTTAAAGGCCATGTTGACATGAGTCTGTAATAGATTTATAGGGTCTAAAAGACTCAATGTTTGAGATATTTCGAAAAAACTAAAGGTTTCAATATTTTTTTTATATTAAGTTAAAAACATTAGAATCTTCAACATATAAAACGTCAAAATGCATCAATATGAAAACTACAATCTGCTAAAATAAGTAAAATTCCTGCTTCACTAACATTCAGTATCATCTAGCAGTGAAACATTTAGCAACCAACAATTTCTTAAAACACCACTGGTCAAATTGACGGTTTAAAACGAGCAGTTCAGGAGTGTCATCAACTTCTTTGAAAGTCCTTTCCTCTCACCTATTTTCTTCATCCTTGATCTCAGCTCAATAAGTACTTAGTAGAGATGGAGTTATTGCTCTGATCTGGTTATCCTCTCAACAAGATAATCAGTTACCAGCCCGAGAGATCTCTCTGCGCAGTCATTAACCACCTTAATGGGCACAACTGCTTCCTTCAGCGACAAGTATGATTCTTCAGTTGACCATTTCCAAACTCTCTTTGTTAAGAATGCCGGTTCCTTCCCATGCAGCAATTCAAAAAAGGTCCATGAGTTTGGTCCAACGAAATGTTTGAGACGTTTTGCCCCAAAATCTTGTTTCAGGCATTTGTTGGCAATCAGGACGGGTTTGGTTCTGATATTTTAAGATTGCATTTGCCATTTCCTTTTTATCACAATCTGCTACCCTGGCGTCCATGGATCTTTAACTTTAGTTTTTGCCTCTTTCAGCAGTGTCAGCAAATCCAGATCCAACTGGGTTGCATCTGTGGCGTTTGTTGAGCATAGCCAGAACTTCACATAGAAAAGAGAGAAAAATGTAGCAAGATTTTACATGGAATCAAGCATCTGCGTGATAGAAATTTCTTTAACCTGGTCTCTAAAACAACAGGATAACCAGATCAGAACAATAACTCCATCTCTACTAAGTACTTACTGAGCTGAGATGAAGAAATGAAGGATGAAGAAAGTAGGTGAGAGGAAAGGACTTTCAAAGAAGTTGATGACACTCCTGAACTGCTCGTTTTAAACCGTCAATTTGACCAGTGGTGTTTTAAGAAATTGTTGGTTGCTAAATGTTTCACTGCTAGATGATACTGAATGTTAGTGAAGCAGGAATTTTACTTACTTTAGCAGATTGTAGTTTTCATATTGATGCATTTTGACGTTTTATGTGTTCAAGATTCTTATGTTGTTGTTGTTAAGCATATTTACCTCCTGTCACCGAACAGCATCAGACGCTACCTGTTGGACGATCCGCACGCTTTTTCATTGCATTGACTACTTCGTGCTTGGGGGAATCCGTACCTGCTTTGAAATTTCCAGTGATCCAATACTTCTATAAGTTTCTTCGAATTCTTGTCCACTAAATTTGCTGCTTGTTCGAAGCCACCAAGCAGAGATAATCATGGTAAAGCGTCTTATCCAAGGACGCAACAACGTAACCAGGGTGGGGGTTGAACCCAGATCATGCAATCAGGGTTGTTGTTAAAACGACGCCTGTTTTTGACTTTCTATAAAAAAAATATTGAAACCTTTAGTTTTTTCGAAATATCTCAAACATTAAAGCTTTCAGACCCTACAAATCTATTACAGACTCATGTCAACATGGCCTTTAAGCAAATTTTTAGCTATTAACACAACATCGTACCACCAATAGATAAGGAGATACAAGCATAAATGGGGTAAAACCCCTCGTGCGTAACCGAAAACCGCTTAATAGGGGGTGAACCACCGTCAAACGATACCCGGTGAGTCTCAAACTTCACGAGAGCCTTAGTTGGGTGGTTTGGCAACTTTTTAGAAGACTTCATGAAAATCTGGTTCGAGAAAAATTGGGCACCCGCAAGGATAGATATTGGCCGAGATGAACTAACCGCAAAACACTATGATTCATAACAATGGCGCAAAAGTCCATTCTTGATTGCACCCAATCCTGTTTCATGAAAAACGATAAATACAATGTAGCTGAAAAGCGCCACGGCACTGTGCAACATCATCGTTTTTCTCCGTGCCAAAAATAAATTTTCTTCTACTGGAGCGCTGCACATGGCGGGACTACCCCGCAAAAAGGTGTCTTGGCACTGTACAATAGTATTAAGAAAACCAGCGCCGCAGAGCGAAAGATCAACAAAAAACAAAACGAAGGCAGCTATCAGTCTCGTGTAAATACAGCACAGCTTAAGTGGCGACTTCGTGTTTGGTTTTAACTTTTTTGTGATAAAAAGGCAGATTTGAATATTAGTTCAAGACAATTTGATTACTTTGGCTAACGTTACTTTAGTTATAGTTACGAAACGAATTTCCAAAACAAAAAATGGCAGTTGAAATCTTAATAAAACCGAAGTTTCTTACCGAAAAGTAGGTCTACATTGTTTGCAGGTTGTGGCGAGTTAACACCGAATAAATCATTCAATTCACTCGATTTCGACTGGGCTTGTGGTTGCTGGTAAACAAGACAAAATTAAAATTACATTCCACAAACAAATAGTTAGAAAAGTGTAGTAATTAGTACGCTAATGTCAACCAAACATGCGATAACAATCCTATAATACCGATAAATTTTGCGGCAAAAATTGCGAGGATTGAAAAGGGTAGGGGTTCTTTTTACAAGTTTGTAAGAATGTCTTATGGCGAATTTTTTTTTTTTAAAGCAAATTTGAAAATTGGCAATACATTTTAATCACTCTTAACAGTAAACTAAATTTACTCATAGCTTACTTTCTCAAAAAAATCTGAAGCACTATCATTGTTTAACAGTTTCAAAATATGATACTTACTGCTGTACCAGCGGACGGCGCAGGTATTGTAGGTGGAACGTCTCCTGTATAATTGCTGGCCGCTCCAAGATCAATCTATAAACAAAAATAAGTAATAAACTTTAACGACATATAATTACATTACGATTTAAGGCACTACTGGTGTAAAACACTTTCACGAGTAGCGGGATTTAAAGCTAGGTTTTGCTGCGTTAATCAGCTTAGCATCAGCAAACAGCAACAAAAATAAAAACGGTTTGTATACTTTCTTCTATTCTTCGTTCAATCTTCCTTCAATTATAATCCATTTGCAAAATTGGACCTTTGAAAACACAATAACACACCTAGATTTATGCCAGCGGATGTCGTTATGGGATGTAACAGTGCTTGGTAAAACTGACCTTTTTAGTGACTCTCTTCGTTTGCATTTTGGTTGTGGTTGTTTTTGTGAATGTCTCTTCTTTATCGCTGTACCTCGGCTTGTTGTTGTTTTTCTTGTATCGGGTATCTTTCTCGTCGTCAGAGGGCGCTGAGTCATCACTGCAAAATCGCTTGATTAAAAAATAATGTAACTACAGTAAACAAATCCAATGTTTTTGTAGGTTATTTAGCAATTACACCCAGTCATCAGGAGTGCCCAAATTTTTTGAGGGCAGCGCCGCATTATACTTTTTCTTGAGCTTTAGTGGGCCGCACAATTCTCATGGCCTGAATAATTTTTACTCCGAATCAAGCGTGCTACCAAGATTTACGAAGGAAGCAAGGGGCTTGAAACCAAATTAAAATACTTAAGTTAGTTATGCGGCATGCTAAGCAAGCTGATGCAACTCAAGCCAACCACGTAAGGGGGACTGGGGGCAAAGCCACCAGTCGCTGGGCAGTTTTTTTTATTTTTTGGCAAAAAATAGCCATTTTAGCGCCATTTGGACTACAATTTGCTCGTTTTTAGAGCTAGTTGAAAGAGCTAAATTTCTAAAATTTGGAAGTCAATTGAAAAGTTACATCGTAGCTAATGTAGTGGCCGACAAAATGCAAATTTGCGATTTTCTAATATACTCCTAGAGGCGTAATTAACCCTACAATGGTCACGATTCACGAGATATATGCTTCTTTGAAAAAACCAACGGCAACAAATATGACAAACTACTCGTAATTTATTCGTGAAAAATTTGAGAGCATCCAAAGAAATTTCAAGGCCAGTAACGGGCCGCAAAAGTTTGTAGAGCGGGCCGCACTTTGGGCCGCCCTGAATCTACATTGTTTCTTTCATTTATTACGTTGTTGTGAGTGGAGTTATTTTTCTGCATTAAAAAACAAACCAAACAGTAAAGCATCCAAATGAATGACACTAACTAACTTATTATTAAAAAATTAGCAACCAGCAAAAATTAAAATTCTAAAACCTTTTTTTGCTTTTATTCTGTGAAATGTACCCTGTACAGTTTTAAGGACATTGAAGTTAAAAATCATTTAATCTCAGCGGCAAAAACTGAGGCCTTACTTAGCTCATAACACATACTACTCTAAAAATGATTTTACTTACGGTAAAGCCGTTACAAAGTGAGTTTCCCTAATCTCTATAGTAACCTTTATTTTTGGAAATATAATATAAACACCACCAACAAGAAATAAAATACCTGCGCTTTAAAAAACTGAGCAAATTTGCATACATGTAAAATAAAGCAAATTTGCATACATGTATCATAAGCAAAACTTCAGATCAAATAATGAAATTAGAGTTTAAGCGCGCAAATTTTCAAGCCGATGTGTTGGCTGTATATGAGTTAGTTGGGATCCTCTTCTTTCTCCGGGCGAAATCAGGTGCTACAGTATGTCAAGCCATAGCACCAAAGCAATGCGCATGAAAACCTCGACAGAGAGATGGTCATTATTTAAAATGTGGGTACCTTAACAACACAGATGACACAAGCGATTCAAACCCAATCGCCGCTCTTGCAAGTTATGACCAGCAGTTTGGTGGTTTCAATATTTTGCCCCGCAATTCTGTTGTTTATTACAAAGAAAAATTCTATTGGAAGAGTTTTGTTGTTTAAATGCTAAATTCTACCGAGAGCTTCGTCTACCTGTACATTCCTTGGTTGTTAGGGCTTCCATTGTGTGCAGTTCTCGCTGATTTCGGGAATTCATATTGATGTTGATCTGTGTCTCGGTAACTTTCATACGAATCTCTTCGAGTTCGGCTGCCACCTAAACGGGAGCAAGTCGGTAAGGTTATTCAGAGAAGAAACAACTCTAACGATTACGCGATGAAGATGAAACAGAATTTCAAAAATCAACGATTATAGGTCAAAATTGTGAAACAAAACGAGAACTGATGTTAAAAGATGTGTACTTATGCAAGCAAATTGAATTATAACAAACTGCAGTAAAAATACAAAACATAGTCAGCATATTGCATTCGTCTTACAGTGCAGAAACTAAGACAACCTATCATTATTCATAAGCGAAATCATTATTACTGCATCTTTTGCTTACTAAAAAAGTTCTTCCAAATGGCGCTTTACTTCCCCTTCTTGCAAATGCTTTTTTTAATGTTACTAGAAGTTAGTTTTGAAACTTCATATCAAAAATCGTCCAACTTACACTTAATACTACAACGACAAGTTTTCTAATTTCAACACTACGAGTACCTCGAAAGACCTTAAAGATTATAAAAATTGTGAAGACAATTGTTTTCATAATTCGTGGCATTACCACGGCAGACAACCGAAAAATGATGTTGCATTTGTATGGCGAGTCAAATCACTTTCCTAAGAGAATCATATGAACGTCCATGAAATGATTTAGCCACACACACCGCAAAAAAAGACTAGAACAAAAGATCTTAAGCGAACAATTCCACCGCTCAATGAAGGTAAAATAACTTGGTGATATTTTTACACCATTATATTCTCGTTCAATTAACTTCAAATTGCTTTCTGGAATATCGGTACTTCAAGCGAATGAAGTGACATCACAAATCACAATAAAACACCAGGCACTAAGTACTGCATTTCTAAGATGCAAGGTTTTACACTACGGCTGTACGTTACAACATACAAATGATTGCACGTTTTAAAGCGATTACCTAAAAATTTAGATATTTAAAATCTACTGAAATGCCCGGTCTATAACACTGGTCGTAAAATCGTGAGCATGTCGTTGGTTCATTTTAACCAATCAGAAACTCGGGGGCTGCATGAGAAAGCGATACGCCAGCGTACCGAATTTTTGTTGAAAATAAACTAAAAATACGCTCTTACGTTCACGCTTTTACGTAGTGTATACTGGGCCTAAAACATACAATAAGTTTGTGTGCATATTGGTTTGGTTACTGTTCGCTGTCAAGATCTGAAGACGAATTTTTAGATACGTAGAAGCCACTATCTACTTCTAGATAGATACTGGAATACTAGCAAGTAGTCAAAAAATGTCCGGCACAATTAACACCAGGGGAGTGAAAAACATGGATTATAGAGATACTGCTCGAAATCGAATTATTGAAGAAATGAGAACTACTTGAAGAAATAAAAAGATGCCTCAAACCTTTTTCCACAATTCCCCTTATTCGTAAAATAAAATTTAATCCGTTTCATTCCATACTATTGGTAACCCTGCATTTCGCAATTTCGTGACATTACAAAAGGCATATTGTAGACCAGTACTGGTAGCCTTGGTCTAGAGGTACCAGTAGAGGTAGTCAAGTGTTTACATTTGGTTAGGCTACTCACTGTTACCTGTTGGTAAGTTATGGGTATTAAATAAGGCCTACACACTACAGCAATGTATTATTGCGCTAGTTTCTGATTACAGATCTGAGATAAGCTTACAGTACACAGTATTATGTTATTTTACCTGTTATTCTGTTATTTCGTACACAATATTATGTTGTGCAATAACTTAGCTTAGTGAAAAAGAGTTGGCAAGAACAGGACTGGTGGGCGAGGCTGATGTTGTTTTAAGGCAGTCATAGTAGGCAATAAGTCTTAGAGAAATTTTGCAAATCAACCATTTGTGATGTCACAAAATTGCGAAATGCGGGGTTGCCAATGGTACGTAGTCAAACGGATTAAATCGTATTTTCGCGAATAAGCGGAATGTGAAAAAGCTTTTGGGCACCTCTTTATTCTCTCAAGTAGTTCTCATTTCTTCAAAAAAAAAAGCAATTCCGTGGAGTATCTCTAATACCGCTGAGTGCTGAACTATATCTAATTATTTTTCAGATAGTTTGATGATGACTGTACGTGCCGCAAAACAGGCCAGGACAAAAACCGCAGCATCAAATCAGACGGCAAAAACTCGAGATAAACCGAAAAAAATATGAGGAATTTATTTTCTATTAATATTGGATAATATTTGGAGTGGAGGGCAAAATATTTCATCATGCAAAAACACAGCGTAACTTTACAACTTGCTCTTACAAATCGCAATTGTGGTAACTAGCAAGCAGTTGACGATTTGTGAACAGAAGCAGTTTTAAGATCACCTTACGTACAAAAACATCAAATCAAACGTATAATATAAAATCGGAAAATGCAATGCATAGAAAGGGAGATTCCCACAACAAAAATTTAATTTTATAAGTTAAAAAAATCCAAAACCGGTAATGTAAATTAAACTAAACTGAAACTAAAATAATGAAACTAAAAACAAAAGCCTTTTATTTTATTTATTTATTGTTTTGAGCATAACATTTACAGCCATAAACTGGCACCTTAAAACTGAGCACTGAAAAAAAACTTGCTGTATCCCATAATGGTGGTTTCAAATTTTTACAATATTCTTGACAAAAAAAAAATATAGAGCAAATTCAATTTATTAAGAACAATGTTCTGAGAAAATTAATAATAAGCTATAGACAGTATACAGAGTCTTATAGGCACAATCAAACCTTTGATTAACAGCCTAAGACATACTGTTTCGGAATCGACATTCGTCTTTTATTCCTCGTCAGTATAGCTAGGACTACAGGTATGAACATGAGCGTAGAAAGGCAAAGAATCGCAAATTAACCAGATCATGACACATATTTTTTTTCCAAAAATATAAAGTAACCACAATACTACAAGAGATAATTCTAATAGTTTAATGCAAAATAATTTCCTATAGCATGCCTTAGACACCTGTTTCGCCCAATCTCAGGGCTCATCAGTAAGGCTAGCAAGGCCAAAAAGGACAAATATCACCAGTGATAAAAATCTTCAAAACAAGCATCTTTACCAATTTACCAATCTTTACCGATTACGTTTGTAATACATAAATCTTGACCCATCATTCAGTCAATTTTAACCGAAATAGATAAATCTTCGCTGAAAAATCCTTACCCAATAAAACTAGAGCTAATAATGAAATCTTTACCAAACGTAACTATTGCAATAAATCAATATTTCATCATGCAAAAACACAGAAGCAAAAAGCAAATTGATTTATTGCAATAGTTACATTCGGTAAAGATTTCATTATTAGCTCTAGTTTTATTGGGTAAGGATTTTTCAGCGAAGATTTATCTATTTCGGTTAAAATTGACTGAATGATGGGTCAAGATTTATGTATACAAACGTAATCGGTAAAGATTGGTAAATTGGTAAAGATGCTTGTTTTGAAGATTTTTATCACTGGTGATATTTGTCCTTTTTGGCCTTGCTAGCCTTACTGATGAGCCCTGAGATTGGGCGAAACAGGTGTCTAAGGCATGCTATAGGAAATTATTTTGCATTAAACTATTAGAATTATCTCTTGTAGTATTGTGGTTACTTTATATTTTTGGAAAAAAAATATGTGTCATGATCTGGTTAATTTGCGATTCTTTGCCTTTCTACGCTCATGTTCATACCTGTAGTCCTAGCTATACTGACGAGGAATAAAAGACGAATGTCGATTCCGAAACAGTATGTCTTAGGCTGTTAATCAAAGGTTTGATTGTGCCTATAAGACTCTGTATACTGTCTATAGCTTATTATTAAACTCAATTTAAGAATAGAAAAATCCAGCATGGATTGAACCAGTAAAACTAATGATTTATTATGGTGTTGTGATTCAGAGATCTTAAAAAATAATACGGAAATACAGCAATAATACTTAATTTTGAGCTGCGTAAGAATTAAAAATAGCATGCACGGCGTTATTAAGTTGACAAAGCAGCGCATGGCAAATTATAAGATAATTTTAATATAATAATTAGCAGTGTTTCAGCTGACAACACAAATTATTTGATTTTGGGTCGAAGCACAATTCACGATTAAGGTAATCCGTGGATGATCGGTTTCGATGTCCACTGAACTATTTGATCATGTTGTTGAAATTAAAATGAACCGAAAGCCTAAGTTCAGAGAGGTAATTCTGAAATTACTTCATCTCATATTTAATACAGCAAATTTTACCAATATTTTCTCAAAAGCTCTGCTACTATGCGGATTAAAGCTTATCCACTTTGTTGATTTGAATTTAAACGAAACCTTTCACGTACAAATTATAAAGCAACTGTAATATGATTGCATAAAAAAATAAACGCCAACAAGCGGAAAAGAAACGTTCAAATGCTGGAAATATCTACTTCTAAAAAAACACCAAAGTAAGCCATAGTTCCAGGTGTTGCCAAATGAAGTGGGATTGTAAGACGTGATACGTATGTGAAGTATTAAATTAGTTCCGACTCTTTCACTTCAGGAATAATTTAACTTGTTAAGCCATAGTAAGTTTCCAGCTAATTATGGGTAAATGTTTCGAGAGCAGGTTATTGTACAAAACTCTTTTCGTTGCCTCCGACTTTTTGTATGTCTTTTTATTCTCTCTTCAAACCTATGATTCTTCTAAATTTTTTTTCAAAAATTTGCCAGGCTCTGTAACTGTTTTTCTTTGTTCCAAAAAAAGTAAGCCACGCATAATTAAAACTAAACTAGTTTCAAATCCACTATGTATAAATAAAGCAAACGTCGAAAAGTTTTCCAATAAACTAACGTTTTAACTAAAAGCTCATTAAATTTGTTTCAATATTTATCTATTTGGGCCGAAATTCGAAGCAAAAAACTTACTAAAAGTAGTCACTTGCACTACATTAAGCTAGTTAATTTTAAACCAAAAATAGGAACAAATTAAAAGAAATTAACACACACATGGGACAATCACTGAGCATTGTGCAAGCAAGAAACCTGCATGCCCTTACCTCGGCGAGACCTACCACCTGTGCCACCAGGTGATGGAGGAGGAGAGTAACCTGCATAACAACAAAGTTGGACACAATTTTTACACAAACTGAGCGTTCAGAAGAAGGTAAATGCCCCTGACGGATACAGTTCAATATAGTAAAGACTGGCGTTGATGCAATAACTTTCTTTTATAAGCACTCTTGAGATAAACATTTGAGCTATCGGTAATTTGATAAATATATACTGCAGCTTCACCAACTGACATGCTGATCAATTATCAAGATTTGAGAAAAACGTTAAGAAAATTGTTAGTTTACGCACTACCCACTCCTGTGGAAGTGTATTTTATTGTTTTGATTTTTTTAGCAATTTTAACATTTTGAATGTATCGACAATCAGTTACACACTTGCTCTTCCACTGTGAAAACGCGCATCATCACTGGACATTCCGACATATTTGTCTCGGTTCTTCTTAGCTCTTTTTCGTTCATCCCGCAATCGTTCGTTATCTTGAATCAAACTGACAAGATCTTTGACTTTGTTTCGAACGTTTACACCCTGATCTTTACCGTGTTCATCTGCAATAAAATAACCAACCTAAAATTTTATTCTTAAACAGACTAAC
The DNA here is from genome assembly GCA_963965965.1 of Trididemnum nubilum. NCBI lineage: Eukaryota > Metazoa > Chordata > Ascidiacea > Aplousobranchia > Didemnidae > Trididemnum > Trididemnum nubilum. The sequence goes on along the minus strand of CAWYPQ010000617.1, from coordinate 519,144 downwards.
TAAATCAGATAGAAAGTAAAGATGAACTCCAACAAAATTCCGAACTTAATTTGAATTTTTATTACTACATTTTGACACTAATACATTGCGCATTTTGTTCTTTATATCATTGTTGTTCAAAATCAGACCCAAAGCAACGAAGTTAAGAAATACTCTTCTTGTGCCATAAATATTTCTAAGGATGTTTCTAGACATAAAATTTCTGCTGGTTTTGTGTCTGTAAAAATGGTGCATGGCCGAAGGAAACTGCGTGCTGATTATTACGTAAGCAATACTGCGACCCGAATTCGATTACGGCTGCAGGCGGCCTGCTCCGACACATACGTGGGTGGCTGGGTCGAAGAGCGCGAGCTCACTTCCCAGTCATCCTCATCTCTCGGTCCTTATTAAGCTCGTTGAGTTGTAAATCCTCAGTTGATTTATTTATTATTTATCTGAAAACATTTCCTGTTTGATATCTATAAACCAGTTATGCTCATTTATCACTGGCAAGAATTCATCAGACATTTCGATAAATCAAATTCCAGATAGTGTTTAAAACTTTTAGTATGCACAAATTGCACATAGGTTTTTGCTTTGAATTTGGAAATGAAATATCATAGCTTTGGAATGCTCAAGGGCGATGGCATGAGAAAGACTTGAAAGATGCTTATTATTTTCCTCAACAATTAAAAATGTTCACTATTTTCCTCAACACTTAAAAATATTCAATTCTACTTGAAGACAGATCATGCAAGTAAGCCTATATCATCAATAAGAAAATTTAATTAAAAATGTAATTTTATTTTTCTGTCAATAAATAAAACTCAAATACAATGTTGGTTTTAAAATCTTTTTTAACATACCATAACATGAGTAATCTTGAAGAGATTTGAGATCATACAAGTGTTCTCTTGCGCTGGTTACAACACGTTCAGAGCCATTCCGAATGAGATAAGCGAGTAACAATAATGACTGTAAAAAAATCCAACACTGATTATGGCTATGCCCTTGGTCATTATAGACCCAATTTGCATATTTTTGATCAGTTGCATAACTATATCAGCAAGCAAAGACTACTGGTATTAAGTATTAAAAGTTTTTGCTAAAAACCAATCATTCAATCAGCAATGCAAGACTAGCAAGAATATAAAAGTTAGTCTTATCATCACTGCCAATTTTAAAACGAAAAAAAATGCAACCCAAAAGTTTAAAAGGATTGCTAGGCAAAGCCAAAATAAAGCGAACCGTTTTGCAGTATCTTTTTCCTGTAGCTCAATAACTTGCAACGTTTTGCCACCAGCTTAAAATTTTTCGCCAAATATCCAAATTTAAAATTAACCTTAAAATCATTTAAAAATTTTTATGCCCAGTACACCAACATAGGTAAAATACTTTTTTAGTTGGCATATCGATCAAAAACATGCTAAAAGCTAGTTACAACCTTGTATATCCTTCTCCAATTTTTTCTTCCTTCATGAAGCATGCGCTTCCATAACATTCCCATTACTTCAGGAAAATTTTCATACATAAAAGTGTCACGAGCCAACTCCTGCATCAAAGATCCCGAAGGACCCCACGCATCATCATTTGTGGCTTCACGAACCTTGGCTTCAACCTCGGAATAATTCATAACAACATTGGTCCTGACAAAAGACAAGCCAAAATATCAACAGCATTTCACGTTGAACACAACTTCAAATAATACATTTTTTGTTGCCAAGTTTTGTGTTTACAGTACTTTTTTTTTAGGTCAGAGAGCACTAAATCGTAAAGCAAAAAGCATTAGCACCATTCATTGAACAGTTTATTAAAACGACACAATTAGGTACCAAATAGAGAAATGTATCACACATCTGTTGTGATACAATAATTACACTAGCATTGCTTTATACTATAGGAAAAAAACTGTCATAGCTAAAATAAATCAAAGTACAGACTCTCAGTATTACTATTGTCCAATTTAATGTTTTTCAGAAAATGAATGAAGGATATACTGTATTAACTAAATACTAAAGGCGAAAACTATTTGACTGTATCTTGCAAGAAACAATTGAGCTGGAAAACTTTGAAAAATTTATTATGGTTTTAACGAAATAGCAGTAGAACCGATTATGCAAACTAAGCATTTGGTGTAAAGATGAGGTTTGTACTTTTCTTTATTCATTCAAACTAAATGCTCATTAACAATCTGGTATTTGACTTTGATGAATGAAACATTACCAACAAAGTTTCACCAACTACATTTACAGAAAGGGACCAAATGACTGCATAGTACGTTTTGGGTTCTATCTATTTATCAATAAATACAAGAAAAGTAATGCAAACTTATACAAAGTTAATTTTGTAAATACTTTGCGAAGACTTACACTTTGTCTGCAACTTCTCTTATTTTCCAAAACCCAGGAATTGCATTCATTTTCAATCTATTTTGTGACTAAATTACACTATAAATAAATTGAACTGAAAAATACAATCACAGTTAACATTTTCATTTGAAAGGAAGACAATTATTACTAGAATGCAATCTCGAACAAAAACAGCACTGACATCACTGATGTCCCTTTGAGAAGTGAGTGAAGCTGGAGAAGAAACTTGTACATTGAAAACAGCTAACCTGCTAATTTTTCTTGAAGACAGCCATGAAATTCATTTTCTATCAGTTTTTGAAATTCATTTTCAACATTGTTTCTAAAAACTGTATTGTCTGAGGCCATGTTTTGGTCGAAAATCACTAGCCATAAATGAATGAACAATGAAACTCTGACAATCATTTTGAACAAAATTTAACTGATAATAGTGCCTAATTGGAGTGAAATCGAATTGAGTACATATAGTAGTGAATAAATTGCATTTGATTCCATATGTGTTCGTTAAGCTTGTGGCTATAATATTGTTTCTAGATAAAATTTCAACCAAAGTTGAAAATAAATTTTAAAGCTCTATTGCTTTCAGCAAAAACTAGTGAAAGTAAACATGGTTATTAAATTGGTATGATAATTAAAATTATTTTGATTATTCCGATTATTTAACAATAATTAATATTTAATAACCTATCACAGCAAGAAGTAGAGTATTCTAAAACGTTTAGGGCACAGTAGTAGTGAGTAAATAATAAATAATACTAAGCACAATGGCATTCAGTAATCGGTATCATTTATAAGCAATATGAAATAATGCAAGTATATGAAAAGTCCTATGTAAAGTTAATTTTTAATATCCCAAATGCTTGATTGTTATGAAAACAAATAGGAAAAAAGAAAACATTAATCAATGACAGGCACAATTGCACATTTAAACAGTGGCTGAAGAAAACTAAAGGAAACAGTATAACGAATCCCTACACAATTGGGATGAAAATATTGTACAGCACAATCTACACAATAAAAAAGCACAAGATCTACAACATTTTTGGCAATACTCAGCATGCTCTTTTGCTAAGTAACAAAAAGACTTTTTACAACATGTTGAAGATATAATTTATGAACATGGAGTTTAGTCATAAGTACTGGTTGCACTAACAAAAATTCATAACGCTGAATGAGCAAAGTCATTTCAACAGTCAACACAGAGTTTCATTGCCACAGAATTGTGTAATTGTACACATGGGTGAATCAAGTAACGCATTGATTTTTCATTTTAAGCGCGATCTCTTGAAAAAGCACACTCAATGATGGCACATGGACTTTCAAGGAAATTGGTAATATTTCAATACAGAACATAATGAAGTATTGAACCAAAACATCACGTTTTATCTCATACGTTGATTACAAGAAAGCTGAACAATATGAAAACTTATAAATCGTTTGAAAAATGAAGTTTAAACCATAGTTAGACACAGACTGCTTCTTATTTTATTTAATGGTTGAGCAAGCCACACTCAAGGACTCAAATTGCAAGTCCAAAGGATTTAGAAGATTTTTCAAAAGTGCTACAACCGTCATCAACAGCATAAATTGTCACAGATAGTTAGCTCACTTCATTACACATTTACCGACAATTTGCCCTCTGATATATGAAATGACATTAGAATTTTTTTTCTAGATGCTGATCAAGAAGGACAAATAAGAATTAGCTTGAACTCTTCTTTCAATTTGATGCAGTATCCAGATGCACCAAGTAAAATCATAAACAATATCATGATGCTTCCTTGTTTGCTGTTATACCTCTGGGCACTGCAGGATGAAGAGCTGCTCCAGAGTAACTGATGTGACATCATCGATAAAACGCAATTCAACTGCTGATCAGTATAATTCAATGCAGTTTAATATAACCAACAATGCATTTCAATAGAATTAATTAGTTCAACTGGAAAGCTTGGAATGTAGTCAGCTTTTAAGAGAGTTTGGATAATTTGAAAAGCCCCATAGCTTGCTTTCTGGTGAATGGAGGATATGGTTAGATCAACCACGTCAAAGTTGAAAGCTAGCTTGTTTAATCCAGCAGCTTGTCTTCATCATAAAATGATCCAATGCGAATTGTGAATTTAAAGAAGGATTTGGCAACTTTGTCACAATGAAACTTCAAAACCTCATTTTTTTCATGCTGGTCAAATACAAAACAACTCTAGAGCAAAGAGCAAAAGCCACTGATATTGCTGTTTTCTTTGAATTTTATAGTTTAACTTGAAGAAACCTGATTTCAGCTACAATCCTAACACACTAAAGGAGAGCCAGAAACCACATTTCAACAGATTTTTCGAATGCATAGGCTTGGAAAAAATGTTTGACTAAAAGAGAAATTTAAAGATTTAAAAAACAAAAATAACACACTAAGTGATACTTTTGAAACCAACAGTACTGTAGATTTCTTTTTGCATGTCCATGTTTTCGGGCTCAGTTTTTGGTTAGTTTTTTTTCCTGATGAACAAAAAACCGAGCCAGAAAAATGAAGTCCAAAAAAGTTGACATACAATATCCACAATTATACAGCTAACTTGACATAAAATGTACACAAATTTCACATAAATACGTTGTTATAACAATCAAGCATGATTGCAATCAAGATCTACACTTGTGTCTACAGTTTTGTAATATAATCTTAGGTCAAAAGTTTGGTAATATGATGGTTACGTAAAAATCAAGCAAGTTCTGATCAAGATCTAAACTTGCATCAAGAAACTTGATAATATAATGTATCTTGCATCAGTTGACAGTAACTAACAATTCATGCACCAAGTAGCTAAGAATATGCAAAAAAATCAATAGAAACAAAATATAAACAATAAAGAAACGTCGTACCACTTTAGAGCTATTACAGTAGGGATTCTAAGGAAAAATTTAAATATCATAAACATATTACTTTAAGCAAGAAGGGTGATTAAACCAAACCTATAAAGAACTCTGGTCTGCGAAATTTTTGATGCTTTCGTACAGTTAGTTGATTCCGGTTTAATTTTTGCTGCTGATTTCAAAAATGCAAGTAGTTTTGCTGCATTAAATCTAGTTTTTCTGCAGATCCATCTTTTATTTTTGAAGTGAAACAGTTTTTTCAGGACATTAATACAGCACGCTTTGTGTAGCATTGCTGATATTACATTGCCTAGGGTTGACCCTTAGTTCACCTTTCTCGGTTTCTGGGTACGCTGTTGTCTTATTAACTAAATGTTGATTGATTACAATGTGATACTGTCTGTGTCTTTGCACGTGTTTGCTCGGCACAATGTGATTGTGATTAGACAGTAACATTTACAATTAAGTAAAATACTGTAAGACTGAGTGTGCTGGTTGCTTAAAAATATGCATCAGCTGATTTATGACAGCACAGTCTTCAAGGAAGCTCAAACAGCCTAGACAGAAGTCTTTCACGGGCTCAGATAAAAATAGCAGTCTTCTTTTGACATCAACATTGATTTCAGCAACAAAAAGGTCATGTCATAAAATCAAACAACAATCACATTGTTCGTTAAGAAATGCTACCATGCGTATTTTGGAATGAAACTGGTAGATTAAGATAAGCCATTTATACCTCACATTTGCTGCAAAACATGTGTAAAAAACCTGTGAAGATAATGTAATGGTAAGTGGCAAGTCTTCCGTTTAATGTTCCAATGGTGTGGCAAGAGGGCAAACATCACGTCATCGATTGCTACTTTTGTATGACAAACTTGCAAGGTGAGTACCGGGTAGTTTTCTTCAAGCTGTTTTGAGTGTATAGTTTACTTTATTGTACCGCTATATATCGATACTAGAATGAGTATGCTAGCATAAACTCTAAACTTGTTTGTCTGTACTTACCAATTTGGCATGTGAGATTATTGCACGCCAAATTACTGCAAACCGAGCATCCTATTAAACCTTCAACTTCCAACAAAATTTCAAATTACGAAAATCAAACTGTGCTTATATTGCACTTATGGCATCTGCCAGATGTTGTTTTCCGACCACTTGTACCAGTGATTTTTCACAGCAAGCAATGAGTCCATGTTCAGATTTGGCATTGAAACTAACATGAAAATTTTCTTGTAAAGTATGCTGCACTATTGAATTTTCAGGAATAAACCAAAAAAAACAAGCATTCTGTGGAATATGCGGATGTACCATCTGCCATTAAACCAGTTGCACATGGACGAGAATTCCAGTTTCAGAACCTCCGAGAGACTTCACCGAATTTGATGCTCGATTGTCCGTGAATACAGAGGATGAGAGCAATCACGTTCTATGGGCTCAACAAAGTTTTGGTGCTTCAAGTAGCAAACAACCAAAACTCTACACATAAGCCAAGTTAAATGATTTAACAAGAGATTTGAACTTGTCAAAAGAATCAGCTTAACTCCTCAGATCTCGACTATGAGAACACAATGTATTAGCTGCAGAAACAACATTCTATTGGTACCACAATCAAGATGAAGAGTTTAGGCAGTACTTTACATGGGATGAAGAACGATCTCTTGTATACTGCAATGATATTGGTGGGCTTGTGAAGGTTTTAGGCATACAATATGTTGCTACAGAATGGATGTTATTTTTGGATTCTTTTAAAAGCATAAAAAGTGCACTCTTACATATCGGCAATAAACTCCCTTTAGTATCAGTTGCTCATTTAGTCAAGTTAAATGAGTGCTATGTAGACATGAAGCACTTACCGCATGCTTTGTGCTATGATCTTCACCAGTGGAAGCTATGTGGTAACTTGAAAGTGATAGCTATACTACTTGGGACTTCAAGGAGGCTATACTAAGTTTCTATGTTTTTTGTGTTTGTGGGACTCTTGACCTGGTGTACACAACTTAAAGGCAGATTTGCTGGTTAATGCAAGAAATGTCCTGCTTTATCCTCTCCATATAAAATTAGGGCTGATGAAGAATTTTGTTAAAGCTTTGAATAAAGATGACCCATCTTTGCAATTTATTCAAACCAAATTCCCGAACGTAACTGATGCCAAACTGTGAGCAGGAGTATTTGATGGACCTCAAATTCGTGAACTTATAAAAGATTCGACTTTTGATGAAGTTTTAACTAGCAATAAAAAAACAGCATGGGTATCTTTCAAAATGTCATCACAAATTTTCTTGGTAAACATCGAAGCCAAGACTGCGAGGATATGGTTCAAGAGTTAATGCAAAACTTCCAAGGGTTAGGTGCATGAATGTCCATTAAAATGCACTTTCTCAACTCTCACCTTGACTACTTTCCTGACAACTGTAGAGACTATAGAGGGAGCAAGGTGAAAGGTTCCACCAAGATATTCGTTTGACGGAAGAAAGATACCAAGGACGTAAGAATATTTATATGCTGTCGAATTATTGTTGGTGTCTTAAGGTGGCACAAAACATTTTTTTTTCAAAAAAATTTTGCGGCTGTTTCTTATCAGAAATTTATCAAGGATTCCAAAAATCAAAAAAGTTTTAAATAATTTTTACTATTTCTTGCCTAAAATTGCAATTTACCACAAGCTCCCTAAACAGGTTTCTTGTTCAATCTAAATTTTTTATTTTTTTTTCTTGGTTTTATTGCTTTCACTAAACTTAATGTTTTTGAGCCGAAAATCCTTTTTATTTACGAATATAATTCGTTTTAGCTCCATTCCAAAAATGCTGCAATTCAACTGGTTCAAAAAAGAATAGGAAAAGTAGGTAGCATGTGAGCTGAGAGAAGATCTACATATACTATAATAGATGGCATAAATTTGCAAGGACAGAAAAAGTTATTGTCAAGTAGGTATTTGATTTGGAAACTAGTATAGCCTATTCTGGAACTTGGTAGAAAAATTTATGCCACTAAACTAAGCTCTAGGCTACTATATGGCTAAAATAGTTGTTGCTTAGAGCTGGTTAGGGTAGATCTGGTAATTATAGTAGACCTTTGTAGCTTCTGAAAGTGTTTTTTTCTCATTTTTTAGCCAGTTCTCTGCATACTTTCATTACCTACAATAGCATTAGCAGAATAACCAATAAACTTCTTTCTTGTGTTGAAGTAAGCTACCAGTATTAGGCTATGCTAGCCTGCAGATTTTAGACCTCATAAAAAAAAACAAGTTGCCCTAAGTTTCGTCACCTTAGAATTTTAGACGCCAATTGTCCACAAAAGTACCAGACTGTTACTTAGCTTTTTTTCCAGATTGATATATGCATTTTTCATTGACATCTGATACCTTATCACTTACTTGCCCTACAGTTACATTACTGAATTGCAAGTTTTATTGATTTAATTTGTCTAAAGATGCCAAAAAAATCTAAGAAACAAAAGTTCAAAGAAACTCCATTTTGTGACGTAAAAAAGATTCTTTTAACAGCTTTAATGAGTCAGATTGTGATCAAATTCCATTAGTTCCACCCCCTTTTTCTGACCATCCTATTACCAGTACTGATTAAACTTTTGCTACTGAAAACAATCATCTATCACCAGCAAAATAAAACCATTTTCTGAACTAGAGTGTGATAAAAGAAGTCAAGGTTACCGGTTGATTGACCTCTCCTGCTTGAATGATGCCCTAGCATTAGTTCACCCATGTCAAGGTCTTTGACTAACAATCATAAACACAGACAAGACATATGGGTTATGCAGTACTTTAGCCTTTATGTGTTTGAAATGCAAAGTCGTTTCCGGATGGAATACATCCAAAGAAGCAGATACTAATGAAAGCAAATCTGTCAAAGCACCATTTGATGTCAATCATCGAGCTTGTTACACAGTTGCTGAGCTTGGTCTGGGAAGAGAGAGCCTAGCAACTTGCTATGGTATTATGTGCATGCCCCTGCTATCAGAAATCCTGGCAAACTCAGGTGAAAGCAGTGAATAATGCTACTTCAGTTGGATTTGCCAAAAGTAGAACAAGGCTGCAATAAACTTGAAAAGTATCAGAAGCCGATGACCTCAAAGGTTTTTCTAAAGTTATGGATGTGGTAGTATCTTATGACAGCACCTGGCACCATAGGGGCTTCAAATCATCTCATGGTGTAGGTGTCGTAATGGCCATTGATACTGGTGAAATTTTAGACTTTGAAGTTATGTCTAAAGACTGCTCTGCATGCATGAAAAATCTTCATCCAAATGAAGAATGGAAAACTGCCCACACTGAGAGTGGGCTGTGTGAAAAAAAAGACCTGTGAAGGCCCTAGCACAGCAATGGAAACCCTTGCTGCCAAAGCTTAATGGGCAAGATCTCTAGAAAAAGGCCCGCGCAATACCACAGTTTTGTGAGACGGAGACAATAAAACTATTGTTGCTCTAAATGACTCTCATCCATATGGTGATGTCACAATTGAAAAATCTGATTGTGTCAATCACGTCCATAAACACATGGGAACTGGGTTGTGCAATCTTCAAAAAACAAACAAACAAGTGAAAGGAGGCAAAGGAGGCCAAACCAAAGCACTCATTCAGACAATGGCTTCACATTACCAATAAGCAATTATGGACAATACCACAACTTCAAAAAATCCTGCAGAAATTCAACGTGCAAATCAAAAAATAAAAACAAATACTTGGAAATCTACATCATTCGATATACAATGAAGATCCAAAACTACACCACCAATATGGTGACGACAAATGGTGCCCTTACCAGTAAGACATATCACTGAATACTTCAGAATACAATCATTCCGAACAAAAATCAAAGCGCTTGCCTCAATCGTACCTAGTCCATCTGCTACCATTGTATGAGAGATTGTCTAGCGATGATATGTTGCTTCGTTGTGCAGGAGGCCTCACTCGAAATCAGAATGAGGCATTCAATGCAACAATGCTAAATTTATTGGGCCTACAATACAATTATTTTACTGAAAAAGTGATTCAATCCAAGGATTGCAAACAAGAGTATGATGCTGCTTCATATGATGAGAAAAAAAAAGACTATCAAACGCAGACTAATCAAAAAAAGGAAAAGTAAAACTGCTGCAAAAAATATTATGGCAATAACTATTAGCCTGAAATGTTTTAAGTTCAATTACAATTTTTTTCCTGACAGTTTGTTGAAAATTACAACTAAATTACTTCCCAGGCTCAGTTAGCTATGATAATGTTATCCAGTAGTTTGTGAATCATCAAATCAGGGGCAAATCAAAATGTATGTGAGCCAACAAATGGTGGTGTCATACAGATTTTGTAGTTTTCATTTTCAAGTTAAAAGCTTTTGTATCTGAGTAGGACGGAATAGCAGAATAAGAATGTGGTCCTGCAGACTGTTCTTCCGTCCCCTGTTCTACATTCTAATGTCACAATGATCATCAATCAGTCCCAATAAAAGTAGAAATGGAAGCAATCAATGTTGGTTCTTCACAAATAGCGACAGCATACTGTCTTGCTGCCTAAGAAGTGAAGTTACAGTAGGGCAAAAGTCTGCTTCAGAAATGAAGCTATTAACAAGGTCCTTCATTTAAATCTGAACTAGCTTTTTTCTAGTGATGCCTGATATGAAAAGCTTGTCAGAGAAGCGAGTAAGCGAACTCATGTAGTGTATCAGGTATTGAATTTGCTAAGACTGTGTTCCAGTAGTAAATAATGCAAGTGTTTTTAAACATGGCCTAATTTTTGATTTTATTGTACCAGCACAATGATAAATAATGCAACAATAAAAACTTTTTCTTTTGCAGTTAATCAAACTCCAATCTATAACACTTTACTGATTTGTGTTATTCTGTGTTTCTCGAAGGCGTTTAAAGTTTGTTTTTTTATTTGAATAGAAGGCTAAAACTGAATAGCTCAAGTTTTTTTGATATAATATATCAGCAAATAAATAAGCGATTTTAGGGAAGGTAGAGAGTTTCTCACAATCAAGGAATTAGAGAATGATGTTTCAAAATGGGAAAATAAAAATTTCATATAATTGTTGAAAAGATCATCAATAAAAATTGGAACAGCACTTAGTCGAGACGGTGGAAGACAAATGAATGAAAATTTGGTTTATGCTGAAATTGATTATGCCTGCATTTAACAACAGAATAACGCCCATCTCATTTTCAAAAGGAATATGTCCAAATTCAAAGTAGGCTGTTATTTGAAGTTACTTTGTATCATCACATTTATGTCTAGGTTGTACTTTTTTTACCAAAAAATGAGCTAAAATTTTAGGCATGACAATCAACACTGGACATTAAAGCAAACATTAAAACAAACACCTGTCATCTTGTCAAGGGATCCCATTGTCCATAGAGTCAGTCCAAAACCAATTCAGCGCGCAAAAAGATTTAATTCTGTCTCACTGATCCAATTAAGTCTCAACTAACGTTTTTGCGTTAGAGTGAGTAGTGTAACTTACCAATTACTGTATGATCTATACACAGATCGACCACAAATACATATTTTGATCACAAACTAAAGGTGCGACCTATAATACATCCATGGATCAACCACAAACACTTACTTCTACCATCACAAATTAGAGGTGCGATCTATATGCAAGTATATGCAATAGGCCTACTTCTTTTGTTGTTAAACAGTAATTGTTCCCACATTTTGTACTTTTCATACAGGTATTGGGAGTAATAACATGTTTGCTAACACGTTCTTACTTGTACACAAACATGCCACTGCATTATTTCTATCACAATTGATAGTGTATGAACACCTTTACTCTTTAGCACTATATGAGCTAATTAGCAATGCAATATTTCATTCTCCCATAATCATAAATTATGTAATACTCATTTGTTTAAGCATACTTTTTTTAAAGGAATTTTTCGACATCTCATAGATTTTGATTTGACAGAATGAGTATTTTTTTTTAACTGTGACCAAAGAAACTCAAACAAAGTTTTCATTTGTCGCTTCACATCTAGGTTTGAAATGAAAGTGGTAGCAGATTCACCAAAACTTTGTAACTCATCTATATAATGAGTTAAGACTATCAAAAGGTAATCATTACAGGTATGAATAAATAGCTTGGTTTTAAACTTTTCCACTGTGCTATTATTTATCATTTTTAGAACCCTTGTAAAAGGTTGTGGCTTCCAAATAAAAATTTGAGTTACATCCAATGGACAAAAACTTTATGTCAAACACACGAGCAAGCCTGATGCATATAACAATGATATTTTCCAAGTAAGTGTATAGCCAGCAAACTAACAAGCAATGTACCAATACTCTTAATTCGTTTTTTTGAATATTTTTAAAAATCAAAATAAATTCTCTTACATTAAAGTCTCTTTTAAACGTTCTTGTTCAATTGAAATATTGATGAACTGAAACTGCTTGAAATGTTTACCAGTACTTATATGCATATCCTATTGATAAGGCTTCTTTGTCAAGGAAAACAAATTTTTCATTTTACCGAATCAAAAAACTTTTGACGCTACATACACCCAATTTCTTGAATGCTATATAATCAGAATTGATTGATTGATGCAACTCTATCCTCCTGTTATGGGAAAGTGATGATGGTGTTGTTTTGACAAAACCAACCTCAACAATTTTTTTCCGACAAAGCACATAAAATCGTATATACACGTCCAGTCACGCTAAACATATATTTAATAGACCTGTTCATATTTTAAGTTTTTTTGATTTTGTTATGGCTTCGCAGTGTTTTTGAAGCAGATTTTCATACTGGTCCCAAATCTAAAAATTTTTTTTGATTGGTTGAACGGTTTCCATGTTACGCGATGATTTCCGAACCCCACTTTTGAAAAAAATGAGTTTTTGACACTAGAGGGCGCTGTTTATAAAATATACTTAAAACAGTAATTCAACTAAATACCCCTCTGCATTTTACATCTTTAAAAAAAAAAACTAAGCGAATTGGACTTCTGATTCAGTAGTTATGACCATTTTAGTGATACTATTTGCAAAACTCCCTCTAGTGGCCAAAATGTAATTTCTTTTTTTGATCATTTTTTTATAAATTTGTGTCTATTTAGTGAAAGAGACTTCGATTTTGAGGTTGACATTTTGCAGCAGTGCCACTAGAGGGCGTAATTTGCTATTTATTTCAAAATTGCGTATTGATTACAGTTATATACACCACTTAAGTTAACGCCACTGCAAAATTTGAATAAATTATGACATGGCGCAATTTTTTATAGTTTGTTTTTAAATATCGACCTAGATCATGCGACAAAGCTAACAATTAATGCAAAAATGCAGTGGCAACACACTGTTTGCAGCATTAATTTGGCTTAATTTACAATGACCGCTCCAGCAATTTCAATAAAGTTGAAAAGCTCCTTTGATTAACAAAGAATACAATTCAAACCAATATTTACAGATTATTATATTAGAACAAAACAGAGTTACCAAACTTCAGCAAATTTCAAAAGTTTCTGAACTAATTAAAAACAAAAAAATCAGATATTTTTTGAAAAGGTTTGTTGTGTAGGTAAAAGTCCTGCATGTTTGTTATACGACCTAATATATGCTTTGTCATTGTTTTTAAAATTTCATTATAGTCACTGTCAAATTGAACTGAACGTTCCGCTGCATCATTGACAACTTCCAATCCTGAAACAATCTGGCTGATTTGTTGAAAAGAAGAATCTTCTTTCCAGTGTACTACTGAATCCATTCTTGAAAACGTTAGTTCAATTCCAATCACTGGTTGATCAAAATATAACCACGATTTATTATATTGATGAGTCTTTGCAGAGTGTTGCCTTCATATACCATTGTAGTTCTGGCTCACCTATTCGGAAATCTGCTTCGAGATATTTCAACGTGGTAGTAGTGGTGGCATTCTTGGTTTCATTATCAACTAAATTTGAAAATACTGCTAGTAGTAAGTACCCTGACGGCAGATTCCAAGTATGCAAGAGGACTTTGTAATTGTAAGCTGAACATAGGCTTTATCTCTCACCGGCCACTCATTTACAACTTTCCAAAGCATTAGTGTCAAATAAATAGCATCTGCAGCAACCGGTGAGGCACACCAGTACCATGCATCAATCACCAAAGCACATACCACTTGCACTATCTTCAAATTTAATTAGTGATAAAATCTAGAAAGTTATTGCTGCTACCTTGTTGAAATATCAGAAAACAGATGTAGATAAGCCAGAACTACCAAAAGTATATAAAGACAGTACTCTGCAAGGGTTCATCAATAATGATTCATGAATATGTAATGTTTTGATTTAATTGAAATCGAACCAACGTTAAATAGATACTGCTCAAAATCGGTTTTACAGAAGAATTGAGAACTTCTTGAGCTAATAAATAGGTGCCCCAAACTATTTTTCCCAATTTCCTTTTTTCAGAAAAATACAATTTAAACCGTTTGACTCCGCACCATTGGTAACCCAGCATTTGGCAGTTTTGTGGCATTACAAAAAGCATAATTTTGCAAAAATTAAGAAACACAATTGCCAACTGGTAGCAGTGAGTAGCCTATTACCAAATCTGAAAAATTGGCTATTACTTCTGAGACATGTAGACCTAGGCTACCACTACTTCTCCACAGAAGGTCTTTTGCAATGCCACAAAATTGAAAAATTCAGGGCTGCCAATGGTACAGAGCCAAACAGACTAAAACATTTCTTGCAAATAAGGGAGATCATGGAAAAAGGTTTGGGCACCTCTTTATTACCTCAAGTAGTTCTAATTTTTTCAATAAAACCGATTTCGAGCAGTTATCTCTTCAAATATGGGTTCAGTAGTATACTGGAAAGAAGATTCTTCTTTTCAACAAATCAGCCAGATTGTTTCAGGATTGGAAGTTGTCAATGATGCAGCGGAACGTTCAGTTCAATTTGACAGTGACTATAATGAAATTTTAAAAACAATGACAAAGCATATATTAGGTCGTATAACAAACATGCAGGACTTTTATCAACACAACAAACCTTTTAAAAAATATCTGATTTTTTTGTTTTTAATTAGTTCAGAAACTTTTGAAATTTGCTGAAGTTTGGTAACTCTGTTTTGTTCTAATATAATAATCTGTAAATATTGGTTTGAATTGTATTCTTTGTTAATCAAAGAAGCTTTTCAACTTTATTGAAATTGCTGGAGCGGTCATTGTAAATTAAGCCAAATTAATGCTGCAAACAGTGTGTTGCCACTGCATTTTTGCATTAATTGTTAGCTTTGTCACATGATCTAGGTCGATATTTAAAAACAAACTATAAAAAATTGCGCCATGTCATAATTTATTCAAATTTTGCAGTGGCGTTAACTTAAGTGGTGTATATAACTGTAATCAATACGCAATTTTGAAATAAATAGCAAATTACGCCCTCTAGTGGCACTGCTGCAAAATGTCAACCTCAAAATCGAAGTCTCTTTCACTAAATAGACACAAATTTATAAAAAAATGATCAAAAAAAAAGAAATTACATTTTGGCCACTAGAGGGAGTTTTGCAAATAATATCACTAAAATGGTCATAACTACTGAATCAGAAGTCCAATTCGCTTAGTTTTTTTTTTTAAAGATGTAAAATGCAGAGGGGTATTTAGTTGAATTACTGTTTTAAGTATATTTTATAAACAGCGCCCTCTAGTGTCAAAAACTCATTTTTTTCAAAAGTGGGGTTCGGAAATCATCGCGTAACATGGAAACCGTTCAACCAATCAAAAAAAATTTTTAGATTTGGGACCAGTATGAAAATCTGCTTCAAAAACACTGCGAAGCCATAACAAAATCAAAAAAACTTAAAATATGAACAGGTCTAATATTTAACCATGCTCATATACATTTGTCCTTTGGTTTTTGACATCCAAAATCAAAAATTCCCACTATTAGGACTAATTAATATTTATGAATTGCTTTTTATTTAATGTTGATTACTTTTAGCATATATTTAACATCATTTTACAAAGTTTACTGTCATTTTAAGCTACTTAATTTAAGTTATGTTTTGTTTCATTAGTCTTTTTTCCCATTTTTTAATTTTTTTTCATTATAGTGGTTGAATCTTTCACTTATTGAAATAATATTCTAAAATCTCAAATCCAATTGAACATTAAAATCTCAGGTCCGAATAAAGAAAGACAGTGCTTGCATTTATTTTTCGGATAGTTGGGAACCAAAACACGATGATGGTTAGAAGTTCCATGGATGAAGAAGCATCCACTGAAGAATTTTACAAAGTCTAAAACTAGGCTAAGTTAGACAAACCGTAAGTGCTGCTGGTTGTAGTATTTTAGCCCTAAGTCTACTTATATCATCAGACAAGACTTTTATCAGTACACTATTTCACCAGATCATTAACTACTGTACTGTAAAGCACTAACAGATTTGCTAGCTTTATTCCACTTTCAGGTAACAGTAATGCTTATCATTTAAGAAAGATTCTAATATTTCAATTTAGAAAGTACAAATTTACCTCAAGTGCCAAGTGGGCATTACTAGCCAAAAAAGCGAGGGGGCCCCGACATATGTTGCCCCCTTCAGTGTCAGACCCAAGGGGGCGGTGTTGACGCCAGTGATTGGCACCACACAGACTACAAAATATGCTCACCCACTTAAGACTACAACCGATACAGCATCGTCTTAGCAACCGGATCCATCTAGACTGCAGCGTTCAACTCCTTGTAGAGGCCGGCCTTGTAAACATGCTGGTCAAGCTGGTCCTGGACGTGGAAGGTCAATATCATTAGCTCAAGCATCTTCATCCTCATCACTTTCTCCACCACCATCAAGTTTTACATCAGCTTTGCCTCCTCCTGCCTATTGGGGTTTTGATCCTACCAAAATCAACACGTTACCAAATTTTGCAGCAACTCCAGGTTTTGATAATTCTTACAACGAGTTGAATCCTAACAAAATTTATAAATATTTTTTTCGATGATACATTTTTGCACCTAATCAAGGAAGAAACCAACAGGTATGCTCAGCAAAAAATTACTTCAACCGTAAAGAGGTACAGCATTGCTTCAACCTTCAAACCATGCACCATTCAAGAACTAAAAGCGTTTTTGGCCATCATAGTTCATATGGAATTAGTAAAACAAAAGTAATATGATTATTGGTCTGCAGACACCACGCTAGATTTCAATTTGCGAGGTACCTTCTTTCAAATAGCTTCTCATCTGTTTTGTCAATGCTACATACTGCTGATAACTGTAATTATATACCTTTTGGAAATCCAGGCCATGATCCATTGTTTGAAATTCAAGCATTTATTGAAATTCTGCAAGAAAAGTTTAGAGAAGGTCTTGTTCCTGAACAAAATTTATCTTTGAATGAGGTAACTTGCCCTTTCAAAGAAAGAATTAATTCAGAGTGTATAATCATGACAAGCCAAAAAAGTGTTCTAGAGTTATGAAGTATGCGAATCATCAAGTGGCTATCGCTGTGAACTTGAAGTGTATGATGGGTCCAATGAAGGAGTGAGCAATTCTACTCAGGATCTTACAATTAGGCTGATGAGGCCATTGCTAAGTAAAGGGCATTGGCTACTCACCAATCGCTACTACACTTCTGCTTTGTAAGTTGAACTTGTAAAAAAATCATAGTACTGCTACTGGCATATGCATGAAGAATTGAAGGGGACTTTTCACAAGATATTTAAAAGTTAAACTCAAAGCTGGTGAAATTTTTAGCAAGCGAAAGTGACACTTTACTGTCCCTAAAATGGAAAGATAATCAAGATGTTGTAATGCTTTCATCTGGTCATGATAACTTGTCTTGTCAAGAAACTGTTCGTTTGCGGTATGCAAAAAGCTCTAAGTCAAAACCTGATGTTATAAACGACTACAACAGTCACATGGCTGGAGTTGATTGCAGTGATCAATTGATGAGCTACTACCCATTAGGAAGAAAACAATTCAAGTGGTTAAAAAAGTTGTTCTTTCATTTCCAAACATTAGTGATGACAAACGCTTATCCTACACATAAAAAGCACTTGTCAAATAAAAGTGATTTCACCTAAAAAGTTTGCCCAATCCACCATTGATGAATTACTAAAGAAGTGCAATTGCAGTACATTACCATTGCTGAATCTACATACAGATTAACTGTAAAGCATTTTATGAAAAAATTTTCCCCTACAGACCATAAGGAAAACGTGCTGAGAAAATGCAAAGTTTGTAGCTAAAGAGCTGCTTATGAAAAACAGTATGAACTTACTGTGACGTGTAAACGCAAAAAATCTACAAACCAGTCCAAAACTTGCAAAGTAGGATTGTGCGTTGTGCCATGCTTTGAAATTTATCATATCCAGACTGACTTTGAAGTTCCAACCAAAAACATCTGAATTTTTTAATATTTTTTTTAACTTGTACTGGTAGCAGCTTTTGGCATCAACCTTTACAACTCCACAAAAATTTTCCAAACTTTTAGATTACAAAGCTTACTACATTTAGATTTAGATTACAAAGATTACATTGAGCTTTCAAAGCTAATACTACTATTGCAAAAGTATTTTTACATCCTTATTTTGCGTTTTCAAATTCTGTTTTGTTTTATAAATTCTTTAAGTTTTAAATGATTTTGTTTGTGCTAATCATTGCTGAAAAATTCCAGTCAATTTTTTATGTGTAGCTTGTACATCTAACTTGTGATATTGACTGCAAATTTTGTACTTTGGTTCATGGTTGGGCCTAAAATTACTTTTTAAATGGTAGGGATACTTCATCACTTTTTTATTGTTTGATACCAGTAAATTTTTTTTCAACAAGTGCTTTTTGAAATGAGTTTTTATGTGTGTTATTTTATGTGTAGGAACACTTTGTTTAATTGCAATACAAAGTGGATGAGCCAACCTATTTTTTAATGTACAACTTGTCACAGTCGAGTAAGATGCAGTGAAGATTAGAAAACAATAAATATTTTACAATAACAGCTAATTTTTGACAATTAATTACTAAAATGTGTCTGGTTGTAAAAGATTTAACCCTTTGCGGTCCAAGTGCAACCCTGGGATGAAAAATACTATTATGTAAAATGGTTCTTAATTATCCCAGAGATGATATCACTATTTTTCGTTTATGCTAAGTCTAAATTCACCACACAAATGATAAAATGGCAAAACATGTTTATTGGTAATCCTATTGCCATAAATAAAGAGAAAAGACAAAAGAGTGGTACTTATGTTGAGCACCTGGCACAATGCTGATACTTTACCTCATGAATGTTGAGTGAAAGGAAAAAAGGAGATAGTTCAAAAGCTTGTGGCTGTGAGTGATTACACTGCTCACATGGGTACAGTTCATCAATCTGATCATTACTGCGCATCATACTCTTTCACCAGAAAATCTCTGCGATGGTGGCGAAAAACATTCTTTTGGTTGCTTGAAATGAGTGTGGTAGACTACTACACAGTACACATTGTACAAGCAAGTGCACTCCACACTGCGCCTTAAACACCTGATGTATCGCAAGTGCTTAATTACACAACTTGTTGGCAACATGCGGAATCAACCAAAGCGCTAATTAACCTAGTGGAGCTGATGCTGAAAAGCAACTGAATGGTGGATGTCATTTCATAGCCAAAGCAGCCTTTGGCCACAACAAAAATTGTATGATTTGCAGCACTGCGCTGCCAAAAAAACGTTATTTTATTGTGAGACCTGCCAAAGGAAGTCAGGTCTTTATCCAGAAAAGTACTTCAAAAAATATCACACTCTGAAAAACTATAAGTGAAATGTGTGGTAGATTTTTGCATTGTAGAATGCTTCTCAGTATTTTGATTGCTTGTTAGGTAGAAAATTACCTGATTTATTTGCATTGATAATTGTTTGTTTGTAAGGCTAAAAAATTGCAGGCCAAATTTGCACTGTGGGTTGTCTTTGTTTGTATGCTCAAAAATCATCCTTGGGATGACTTACCACTAAGGATAATTTAAGCCTTCACAAATATATTTCTTGAAAATTTTGAGTGCATTGTAACTACTTGGTAATATTTTGTTTGAAGTTGCTTTTGAGCTGCAAAAATTTTTTTCTTTTTTGTTAATTTTGGATCAAACTTGAAAAGCAATTTTAAAAAACAAATTTTTTGTTCATCTGTGGGATGACTTTTGACTCACACAAAATAAAATTCTAAAACTTCAAGGTGTTTTTGAAAATTTGCAACTAAAACTACCAAAATCAGTTTTTGCACAAAAAAATCTACTTTAAACCGAAAAAAAAAAAAAAATTAGACCTGGAGAGCAAGTTTGGGGAAAATGTATTGGACCGCAAAGGGTTAAAGGATTACTTGTTTGCAGGAAACATTTCGTTATCTTCCTCAGCAACGAAAACTAACTGAAGCTGAAAAATCGGATATTAGGGAGATGATTAAAATGAAAGCCAATAGAAAATAGATTCAGCAACATATTCAATCACAATTGGGAAAAATAGTAAGACTGAAAGATATCTACAACAGAAGGTCAGATTGATAGTGTTAAAGCGCCCAGGTGCCTATTACACATGCAGGTGAGTAGACCACACTACAACATGATGGTTTGGCATATTTCTCGAATGTAATAGTCAAGTTTGAAGTTATGTGATTGGAAATGACAAACGCTGGAGTCACATGTTATTTTGTTTTTATTCGGCCATTTTCCAACTAACGAGTGCAAAATTTCAGTCTTTTGCTAATATTATAACTCAAGAATGGTTAGGTCTAGCTACATGAAATTTGGACAGCAAATTGAGATTAATAAGATGTTTGTTCATACCAAATTTTGAGGCAATAAGCCATGTGACTTCAGTTTTACCACCCAAAAACCACCCAGAAAGTCTGGTGTAAAAGACGATCTCATTCAAAAAACGGGTTAGGTATGGTACACCGTAAAATATCTCGTAATGGTTATATAAAATGTCTTGACACTTTATTAATGAATGTGATGTTTTAGTTACCTTGGCAGCAATTAGTTTAAAACGAATTTGAAGAACTGTTTTGTCTTTACTACCAAGTGTTAAGAAATTGTCACAAACCACAGTACATCATCGCGCTCTGTTAATCCATGATTAAACACGTGACCAGACTTTTTTACTAGCGAATTTATACATGTGATGCTTTACTTGCAGCTGGTCAGGTTAGTGTAATGTAAAATAAAGTTGCAAATATCAGTAAAAGAATTATCAGTTTAGAAAATTACAAGTTGATTTATTAGTCACCTAACGTCATATTGGTAAAAGCTTTGCATAAAGATATACTTTGAAAGATAAAAAATTGTAGTATTTTAAACGTAATGATTTCATTTACTTCATTATTTACGTCGTAATGAATACATCTAGATTACAATATGGATGCTATTAGACTTTACGGTGTAAGGCGAAAACCACAGCGATTGCAAGTAGAGCAAATGAATGAATAAGATTCGTAACTTTGCCAAAGTGATTCTGAATACAAGTGTCCCGATTATGGTGAATACTGAATGGTGTAATGCAATATTTATCATACAATAATTTATTCAATTTCAAACTAAAGTGATGATAGAATATTGTTTATTTCATGAACTCACATTATGCAGAAAGAATGTTGGTGTTCACTCATAGCATACTGTGAGAAATAGTTCCACTATATTTTTACTAATTAAGGTAACATGGTTAGATAGTGTCATGGGCTGAATTTCAAAAATTCATAAACTGACCGATACTGTAGATGCTGTAAAATAAGGTCTACAATGGAACTAAAAAATTATATCTTAGCCTCAATACCTATCATTTGAGCGACATATATTTCTTTGTGAGCTACCAGCTTATACAATGCAGATGATAATGACACAATTCTACTTTAGGGAGTGATGTTGTACCAGACAATGATGAAGAAAGAACTATCAATGGAAATGCTATTGAGACTGAACCTCAACCAGGCCCTTCAAGTACTGCACCACAATCAGCAAAAAAGTCAACAAAATCTAAAAAGAAAAAAGATGTCTTAAAGTGGGATCAACGTACTACTGGTACTGCATACAACTACCAAATGACTTAGAACAATAAACACTGCAACAATTAAAAAAGCTCCTGTTGAATACTTCAGGAGTTTTTTTCTCTAGATATTCTTGAACACATTGTGGACCAAAGTAGTCTTTACTTGATGCAGAAGAATTTGAATAATCTGAACCTGAATTCTTCCGAGGTAGAGCAATTTTTAGGTTTCCTGCTAGCTATGTCACTGGTAAAGCTATCGAATTTATGGAAATATTGAAATGGAAAGTTGAACTGCTAATTAGTTTCTGAAGCTATCTCTAAAGACCAGTGGGAGCAGATAAAATCAAACCTTCATTTTAATGATCATAGTAAATGTGTGACCAATAAGGATCACCCAAATCACAACAAGCTTTTTAAAATTTGGCCTCTGATTTCCCAGCTTCAAACCACATTTAGACAAATTCCGAAGCCACAAAGATTGCGTGTTGATGAACATATGATTCCATTCCAAAGTGTTTCCACTCTCAAGCAGTACATGCCCCTAAAATCGGTGAAGTGGGGGCATAAAGCTCACTGCCTTTGGGGCACAGATGTTGTCATGTACGATTTTTTTTATCTATTCAAGAAAAATAAAATTGAGCCTTTGTCTGGTAAACCTGATCTTGGTGCTAGTTCAAATGCTGTGGTGAACTTGGCTGAAACTATACCAAATAATGCCAAGCATCTGTTTATTTTGACAGGTGGTTTCCTCTGTTCCTCTTAAGTTCACCTAGCAGGAATAGGCATTCACTGTTTAGGGACTATAACAGACTTCCCGGGGTTGCCATTGCCAATGATAAAGAATTTCAGATGAGCAAAAGAGGAACATATCAAGAGAAGGTTGCTGTTGTTGATGGAGTACAATTGTGAGCAATAAAGTGGATAGACAACTGCTCTGTTGCACTTCTTTCCACTTTTGCTTCAGCTGAGCGTTTAGGAGAATGCAAAGGCTATGACAAAAAAAAAATGCATAATGGTTCCATGCTCTGCCATTGTTTACGAATATAACCAGTTCATGAGAGTAGATCAGATAGACGCACTTGTTGTTCTGTACCACATCCACATTGGTTTGAAAAATACTACCACAAGTTTTTGTTTCACTTCTTGGATGTGACAGTTGTAAACTGCTGGCTGCTTTACTGGAGAGACTGCTAACATCTGCAAATACCATCAAAACATGTGATGATGCTGCAGGAGTTTAAACTTTCAGTTGCTGAAACTTTGCTTCTAGAAGGCAAAAAAACCTTGTCCAAGAAAACGTGGTAAACCATCAGCTGAAGAATCTGTCTCTTTACTGTAGAATCTGTCTCTGTACATGTTGCTATTTTGTCAGTATTGTGACAGAAAATTAACTTTTGGAAAGCTGGCTTGCATTTATTGAAAAGCAGCTAATTTTGTGGCTATCCTGTGCTTCATTTTCATTTGCTTAGAATTCTTGAGTTGAGTTTCCAACTCGCGGTCTCCGCAACCCCTTGGGTTGGTGAGACGTGATGCGCGCGGCACGTCTTGCTTGCTGCGGAACTTCCTGTGATTACGAGTTCAATCTCCGTTTCCTCCATTTTTTGAACGTTTAGTGCAAAGTTTGATTTACAATTTGATTTGCAATTAAAAACTCTGTTTTTAGTTTATAGAATACAGTTGGTCTTTCCTTAGTTGTGATCATGAGTTAATGAAGTACAGTTTTTGGTTTAAGTTTTAAGTTCCGAAAATTATCTAAGTCAACTAGCGATAATTTTACAGTTCTAAACCTTTACTTTGTTTTCCCCCTATCCTCTCGACCACTGATTGATTAAATTTTTGCAGGAGCCTATAAACAGTTTCATTTGTACTCAAACTTGATCAACGATCATCGAATCTGTTTAAGATGTATCCAATCCATATTATTGCTGTAGCACATTTAGTCCATGTTTGAATTTTGTAGATTTATTACTTTGCAAAAAATTGCATGCATACCAACAATTATTATTATTTGGCATATCACCTACCAACTCACTATTTCACATACTGGTGTGACTAGTTTAATTGTGCGAAGTGAGAAATCACTCTTAGTGCTGTGGTACGATTACGACAAGTGGACAAACTGCTCAGCTTATTGTTTTGCAAAACTTTTTGTTTCTTAGCATTGATTGACCTCAAAATGTTTGCCATACGTGAAAAAAAATATAGCGTTTCCATCAGCTCTGTTTACTGGCTTGCTATTTCAGATTTACAGTAACAAATTTCTATAGTTAAGCAGTACCGGTATATCAATATCTCAGCAGTAACAACAATAATCATTAAACTGCATATTTACCACAAATAATTGTCAAGTTTCTCCAGAGGAATTGGTCCTATCTTGCCCCTTCTACTTGCAGATTTCCAGCTTTCACTACTATGATCTCAAGCTATCATCTTACCGATATAGGTTCAGTCTTGAAGAAATTATTCTGCACCACTTGCAAACGCCCATTACTTGTTACCAACTTTACATGCAAAATCTTAATCATCTTTGTACAGTAGAGCTATTTTTGGATTTCTTTTTTTTTACCTCTAGTCCAGATCTTGGGGTGTGACCCGTCTGTTGGTTTACACTGGTTTTGTTGTCGAATAGCAGTAGCACTTCCACATCATCATACCATTGAATCAAATGATTAGTTTGAGTACATCACAATTTATCCGTAACTTTTTTGGACTAAATTCTAAACCAGTCCAATATTAAACTTTTTTGCTCTCTCTAACACAATTTAAACTAAGTTACTGGTAATTATAAATTTGGCTAAAATGAAGTGTGACATTAACATTTTTACCAAGTTTTGCCTGGTACCGGTAATACCATAGTAATACAGTCAGTATCCCACATATGCTCTGAGGATTTTTTAAATCACATTACTACGTCAACTTTTTTTTTCAATGAACAAGACAAACATAAATTCATAAACAGAAGACAAATTTTAAACACAGGTTTTCTATTTGCGGTTTGGCTAGTGTTTCGCCGAAGACCTAATTTTTAGTTTGCTTGGCACTTTAGCTAGTCTTTCGCCATGTTTCCTCTAACTTTTCGCCTTCTGCTTAAGCGCCAGAAAATGTGCAAAAGTGCCCTGAAGTTTTTGCAAATGCCGTAGCTCACTACTTAGGCTTTGTGACGTCGCCTTTTCACAACACCGATCTTTAAAAAAAGGTCATCCCGCTGCAAACTTGTTGCTTTCTGCACATTGAGCGGCGTTACCAAAAAAAAAAAGATGCTTGCGCTGTTTCAGACATCACAGCTCCATAAAAAAAACACCTGAGTTAAATGTCTTTTCCCTTTTTTTTTAAATGAAAACGCTGAAATTAAATGCTATTTCGCACTTGTGAAAAATTTGTGCCTAAATACGAGAAAATATTTTGCACTTTTTGCGCTTACAGGGAACACTGGTAACAACATCTTGATGTAAAATCTTACAGTAGAGTACTTACCATAATATTATTGTAGCAGATGAATGTTTGCAAAGTAACAGCATCCCCCGCCATAAAATTTATGATATGTAACATTATCTCACAAATGAAATCTAACTTAACTTGGTAGCGTAACAGCAGCCACTGCCTTTTTTTTCTGGGTGCAGGGTTCAAAATTAATGCCTGCCCGAGGCAAGCTGAAATCGTCTCACACAAGTTATTTTTCGGCCAAACTTGCCCGGGAGGCAAGCTAACAAAACATAGCATACTAAACAACATCAAATAAGATTATTTACAGACACATTTTAGGTCCACTTTTGTTGCAATAAAATAAAATCTGTAAGTGGAGAAAGCTGTTGCTTGCTTTATTTTACTTAACACTTCGTCAACTTTTGCTTTAATCGTACGCACATTATTAATAGCAATTAACGCTTCTTAATCACAACGGCATTTTTCGATACTGAAAAGCATTTAGCAACTTTCTGGCACAAAATGCTTTGTTTTGTTTTTTTAAGAAAAAATTTACCATGCTTGCCATGTTAACCGCTGTTTCAGATATCACAAGTACTACAGTGCACTGCGCGGAGACAGCGTCAAGAATTTTGCAAATTTTTTGTTACAATTATTGTGAAAATGTTTTAGCTCTTCTTGAAAAAAATTTTGGCTTTCTAGCTGGTGTAGTTTCCAAAATGTTGGCATTAGAAATGCATTTGCAACAAACTGCAACGTTAATCAATATCATTGTAACGCAATAATTGAAATAATTACAATCAAAAAATCTATTTCTGCATAATGCATGATTGGAAGGAGTTACTGATACTTATGGCATCACATTAACATAACCTCGCCAACAAAAACTTGATTCTCGAAACAGGATACGCAACCACCTATTATGCAAATTTACTGCTTTTTGCCAAGAAGTACATTTTTTTTTCCAAAATTAAACAACCTCAGAACTTATTGCACCTACTGTCAACTGAGGTGATTTTGATAATGGGGGTGATTAGCACGAGGTGACTTTGATAACTCATAAAAAAGTATCAGAAACAAACAAAATGACTTGCAGCAATGAAGTTAGAGACGAAATTCATACTTTAGGGTTTATAAAATTATCATTTTGTACAAGAACAATTCAGTTTAAGCTGTTCACTCGCACACAAGGGGGTTTTTGTGATGAGAAATAAAAGCATGTACTCCCCCCTCACAAAAACAAAAATACGCATACAAAAATTTGCAGTTTATCAATGGTTGAGGAATGGAAACCACACTCCAGGTTGTCGTTGGACTTTGGCAGCCAAAGGATCTGTTTCCAGACTACCATTTTGTGTTGAATTAAATTTCTAAGCAAGCCACTGCACTGCACTTATTAACAAATCCTTTCTACTGTACTTTTTAAACTGCCTACCCCAAAATTGGACATTCCTATTCATTTATTAAAAAATTTTTGTCATGCTTTGATGAAAATAGAAGCTGAACACATCAACTGCGGCAGCTATTCTATTGCAAAATAATAGCACTAACTTTTAAGTAAATCGACCAGTTTATTATTTGTAACTGCAAAGTTCCCTGTACTTGCACTTGGCAGATTTCTGTTTTAGGTTAAATTTTGGTCAGGATACTAAGTTAAGCTAAGTTAACTTAAGCTACTGGTACCATACCTGCATTAGCCTATAATGAGTAAAAATATTTGAATTTCTAGGTAAACTATAAATCACATATTTTAGTTGCTGTTAATTAATATAGTCTACTATGTGCAAATATATATGAATTTTTAGGTAAACTATAAATCACATAGTTTAGTTGTTGTTGATTAATTCAAATGTAATATTTTGATTAAATTGTGCATCAGCAAGTGGTACCCATTCGCATATTGACGGTATCTTACCATAATGCCACATCAATACAAATCAAAAATTGGTTCCAGAAAATATAGAAGCAGCTATACAGATGAAATGCTTGCCATAGCGTTACAACATGTACAATCCGAATCATTATCCATCAACAAAGCCTCAACACAGTTTGGAATTCTTTGGAGTCCCATTTTTAATAAGTTTAAAGGAAAGCATACAAAAACATTGTGTGGCCAGAAACAACTGAGTGACAATTTTGAAGCTCAAATCATCACAGCCATTGACGTTTTGACTGAGTGGAAGATCCCTCTTTGTGGTTTTGACATTTGTCACATTGTGAAATCATATTTGGATTCTCGTGGTATTTTTGGTACTTGTTTCAAAGAAAACTTTCCCAGGATCGACTGGTTAAATTTATTTGTGAAGCGACACAACTTAACTCAAAGATTAAGTGGTAACGTCAGCAGCAGCCGAGCCGAAATAACTAATGATACCATTAACGAATGACAATCTCGATGAGACCTTGCAAGGAGTGGCACCAAACAATTTGTTAAACTACAATGAAACCAACATCACTGACAATCCAGAAGTCAAAAAAGTACTTGCGTGGAGAGGTATTTGTCGTGTTGAGAGAAAAGCAGAACACTCAAAGCAGTCAATTAGCATGATGCTTATCAATTAGCATGAGTCAATTAGCATGATGGTATGATTCCAGAACTTTTCAAGTATGATTTCAAGCAGTTCTTTTAGTGAATGTGGCAAATAGACCTGGAATAAAAGTGCTCATCAGTGACAATTTGCCTTCTCATTTCTCAACCATAGTAAAGAAGAAGTGCAAAGAAATAACATCAGATTTGTCACTATGCCTTTAAAAACTACTCATATCTGCCAACTGCTCAATGTGGCAGTGTCTGGACCTGCAAAAAGGGTATGGAGAAAAATGCTAAACCAGTGGTGAATGGAAACTCGTGCTAAAGGTTCCATACCGAAGAGCCAGTTTCCTGGCATGCTCAAGCGATTGAATGAACACCTACCACCCAGAAACCAGGTGGCAGGTTTTCATGCAACAGGACTTTTCCCATTAGGTCGAACGAAAGTTCTGAAAAAAATTCTGGTGCATATCAAGATCCTGGCGATGAGGAAACTAATGCTGTTTTAAATGACTCTGTTATGCACAGTTGCTGCATGATCATTGTGGTGCTGGTGCAATTAATTGAAATTCCCACCGGCGAGGATGCAACATTCTCCCAGGAGCTCAAATTACCACTCTTACTGACACCACAGCTACAACAGAACTAGCGCCGTTTAAAGATAACCAACCTATTTGCAGTTTTGCAAATCAGCAGCTACCAAGCACAAGTTCTGATGTCAGTACATCTGCTACACTTGAAGCTTGTACTGAAATGTGGGTTTGCACGAAATGTGACGAGCAGTGGGATGAGCCAGAGATGATAGGTGGATAGTGTGTGACACCTGTAATGAACAATACCACTTACAATGCTCTGGGATTCCATATTTTCAGCAACAGTATTACTTGCTGAACATTGAAGCTACGGATTTTGTTTGCAAAGGTTGTGTGTAATACTAAGTCTTAATCCCTACCTTACATTGTGTAATCTTGCCTATTTTTTGTGCTTTGTTGTTCGTGCTTATCATCATTATTTTTGTTTTTGAATCAAATAACAATGTGCTGCTTCATTTCTTGATTGCTTTTGCTTTCAGTTTTGTTCCTTTTTTCGTTGCTTACAACTTGATTAAAGTATTGCAGACTACTGAAGGGTATGTACAATGTGTTGTAGCATACTAGTACCAATAGCCTATTGGCATACGGTATAGGCAGAAAGATGAGTTACAGTGAAATTTCCCCTGCTGTTACCTACAGTAAAAATAGTACGGGCATAGAAAATGTCAAAAAAAACAAAGACAGTTCGCAACTTCACTCCAAACCTATTCGTACCAAATTGGTACTCTACCTGTATCTATTTAGTTGCTATAGCTCAATAGATTTGTGAGCTGTGTAGGTAAGCATTTCTAAATTTATCAAAAAAGCAACAGAATGCTATGCGATAAACCACGAAAATCGCAACAAACAAAAACAAAAAGAAATCAAAAAACTTCTTGGATTGTTCTCCACATTTGGAACTATCAATAATTACTGCGTCTTTGAAACAGGCGCTTTTTTACAGGATCTGGTTTTGAAATCGTTGATAAACACTTAGAAGATGCCTGTTTAGCTGGCAAATTTACTTAAAAACCAAAATTACTAGCTATCTCCTAACCAATGTAAAATAAATAGCCAAACCTGCAACACTAAAGGTGAAAAATTGGAGGGAACATCGCCTAATCTAATGGTATCACTTATCGATACCGTACCTCCAATGTATCACTAATCAGCCAATCAGCTATGGTGTAGGGCTATGCAAGGTAATTATGTTCATGGCAAATTACGGCCACGTGCGGGAAATTACGTCATACTCACAATAACATTCTGGTCTTTCACAAAATTACGTAATTACGTCATACTCACAATAACACAAAATTACGTCATATTCACATTACATTCTGGTCTTTCCTCAGATGTAAAAATATTTTCAAATATCTAACAACTAGACTTTCTAATTCAGGATACAAACTGACCTTTAGTAATTCATACTTGTAGCTTGTTGAATTTATTAGGTTAACACTTTTAAACGTTTACTGAGCCTATCATCATGAACCCTGACTAGCAGATGCCTGGAGTAGCCTACCTAGTACCTGCAGACATGGTGTATACTGTTTGACATATTACGCAATGAAACAGAAAAAATAGGCAACAAACAAAAAAAGCATACAAGGGAGTATATCAGCAGCTTATATTTTCAATTCCACAGATAATTCTAAGTTTACCACGGTTGCTTTCGCTGTTTTTTAATAAATCTAAAGAAAAACTAAGATAAAAATCTGCTTCGTGTTTTGTAAAAATATGACTTAAGAAACATTAGACCTACAATTTATAACCTAATATTAATGATAGTTAAATTGGTACGCCATTTTGTGGCACAAAATTATCGTTATTTTTCCTTCCGTTTTACTAGACTGCTGCAGCAAAAGCCGTTTTACTAGTTGCAGTTCGCCAAGTTGTTACCAGAAATTTTAGTGGTTACCAAGGTTTGCAGCCAAAAATAATATGCCAAGAAACTAGATTAAAAAGAAGATAGCAAAATATTCTCTCGAAGCGTTGAGTGAGGTAGTAGCTGCAGACAAAAATGGCCTAGGTAGCATTAGATCAATTGCAGCAAAGTTTAATATATCCAGAACTACTTCACAAGATTACATTTAAACGAAGTTTGGAAAAAGAGAAATCAAATTATAGGAAGGAAGAATCACATTGGAGCAGGCAGACCAATGAGATAACAATTGAGGAAGAAAATTATCTAGTGCATGGGATTCAATATTTTGAAAGCATAGGGTGGCAAATTGAACCGCACCATATCTTAAAAATTATAAAGACTTTCCTAGATGTTCATGGTGGAGCCTGTTGGTTTAAAAATAACCTTTCAGGTAGAGATTGGGTGCAAAGTTTTTTAAAACGACGTAAAGACGCAATATCCAGGAGAAAGCCGGAGTATGTTACTGTTGTAACAGTGAAGGGCCTTACAGAAACTGTCCTTGATGCTTTTTTTGATCTTCTGGGAGCTTTTGTTTCTGATCTGGCTGAACAAGGTACCACGTTGGAAGCGACTCAGTATTACAACCCTGATGAAACTGGGCTTTCACTAAATCCGAAGATGAAAAATTGCCTTTTTTCAAACGGCTCTAAAGCAATGTGCATTACACCAGGGGAAGGAAAGCTGATGTACACGGTTCTTTTTTGCAGCAACGCTGCAGGTGATTATTTGCCTCCATATATTATATTCAAGAAAAGCGGAAAAAACTTTTCCAACTCTTGGATCGCAGGAGCTCCAACTGGGAAATCATTTAACGCTACCACCAGCAGCTGGATGGAAGACTATGCCATGCAAGCACTGTTTCAGCTGTATTTTATAAGCATCTGAAAGACAAGCCCAAGCTGATTATTCTTTTGTTTGATGGGCATGCGTAGCACATCAACAACAAAATTGTGTTTGCTGCAAAAAAAGAAGACGTCCAGTCATCCACATTGTCTGCTTGCCCCCAAAACATCAAACACTTTGCAGCCACGAACATTGGCATGTTTGGTCCAGACAAAAATGCTGGTACAGAATTCTGTCAACATATTATGTTGAAGGGCGAAACCGGCAGGTTACCAAGATGTCCTTTAGTGTATTTTTTGGACGACTACTTGAAAAAGCTTTTAAAGGAAAACCAGAGTATTTCTTGCTGGTTTTCGCAAATCGAGATTATTTTCATTGAACAAGCAAGCCATTCCAAAGCATAAAATCAAACTTTTGCTTACCCTTACTCTGGCTCAGAAAGTCTCTCCGATCGAAAATAGCACCTAAGATCATTTCAGCCTCCCATCTCAGAATAACACTCCAGACCATGTCAGTACCCCAGCTCAGAACAACATCCCCATTCAACATAGCACTGCAGCTCAAGACATCACCCCAGCACTGGCCCAGAGCAGTTCTTTTTGTGCACCTTCATTGAGTCCTAAACACCCAACTTGCGAATCATTTGCTTCAACTTCTTCATCTGCTATAACACCACGACATGCAGTACTTGGGGGACGTGTCCCCCCATCGAGATTTAGCGTCCCTTCATCAAGATTTAGACGTCCACCCATCAAGATTTGAGCGCTGGATTATGAAACGAACAAGAGCCAGCCAGCACGAATAAATCCAATTAATTTCGGCCGAATATACTCCCAAATTGCAGTGAAGATCTTTTTTTTTGGTCTTCACTTGATTTCGGGAAAAAACACTTCGCTTTTCGGCAAAGACCTCTTTTTTCTTTTGGTCTTCATTCAGTTGCGGGAACAGTATTACATAATTTCCACCAAAGTTTGGTCAAGGCTGCAAAAGCGTCTCCCCATGCAAAATTTCACAATTTAAGTACTGACGACAAGCAATGCGGACTGCCTTTCTTAGGCTGTTCAGCCTCAACTTCCATCAACAACTCATAGAGCTTTAGATCTTGAAGGAAAATGCAGATTGAGGGTGCAAAAGAAGTTTGGAGAGGTGCTAACAAAAGAAAGTGCATTAAAGCGGTTGCAAAAAGAGGCAGAAGTGAAAAACGAAAAAAAGAAAATCAAAAGTCAACATGCAAAAGATCGACACCTGCTCCATTCATTTCCAAAGATATTTGCGACATATGCAAACAAGTTGATCCTCCAGTTCCAGAAAACGACGAAAGCAATGATGAAGTTGTGGACTGGGTTTCCTGTGACTTTTGCCAACGTTGCTTTCGTGGTAGTTGCATTGAAAACATTGGACGTCCAAGCAGTTGGTGTTATAGTAATTGATCATATAATCTCTTCAGTTTAAACAGCAGCATGCTGCTTGAAATACGTTGATTGCAAATGTCACAAAGTCTGCCGAAGAGGTCTTTTGCTCCTTCTTGTCATGATATTCATGTCTTTTTAAACGTTTGCTGAATTTGTAATGTTTTTGTTTTTGCTCCGCAATAAAAGGTTACTACTACTCAACCAGCCAGTTGGTCAAGCGCTAACCATTTTGCTTTGGGAGCAGAAGATCCAAGGTTCAAATCTCAAGTCGGTCAAATCGAACACAGTGTTGCCAGTGACTTGCCATCGCTGCGACACTTCTTCGAAAGAAGCTTCTTCTGGCGCAATGACACGGAGATGGGCTCCACAAACTCGTAGCACGTTTAAGTGTATTACAGTGAGTCTAACAAAAAAGAAACAACCAGTAACAGAGCAGCCATTTAGAAATGCAACAGTGGCCGTCATTTGCCATATGCAGAAAATTATGGCCACTTTACAAAAAATATTTTTTGCAGAACACAGGAGATACCTAACAATTTATTGTGCATTACCGTAAAATTGGGTAACTTCGACCAGCAGGGTGACTTTGATCACTATGGGGCAACTTCAATCACCCCAAATACAGCGCTCAAATTTTAGGCACTGTGTGTTAACCGCAAAACTATTTTACCCTAAAATGAATAGAAGCGGATAAATATCAAAATGGAGCCAAAAACAGAGGTTTTTTTGGCAGGAAAAGTTCACGCCTCCGTAAGAAATTGCCACTTTGCCAGCACTCAGCAGGTCATCATTCAGTTTTTCAACCAAGTTTACCAGAAGTACAAGCGACAGTAGGCTGATATCCAACCCCGGCCAGTGCTTTGAAGATAGTATCAACAGAGACTTCATGGTGGTAGACTATGATACGTTAATTACTTAATGATGAAATGAAGTTTTTTTCAGATCATTATTTAAAACTTAATTACAGTAAATTGGATAGCGGTAGTCTACTAGAATCGAAATGGTGAGACATTACAAAAAAAAAGTTGGTGGAAGAAATTATAAAACTGGGTACGCGAAAAATGACTTTTCCAATGCGCTTAAAGCAATTCAATCTGGCTCCATGTCCATTCGCAAAGCGGCCAAAGAATATCATGTTCTGTACACAAGTCTTCAAAATAAAATTAAAGGGAATCACCCTAATAAAATAGGCGGTCAAAAACGTCTTTCAGATGAGCTCGAAATTCAAATTGTTGAAGTTTCAGATGAACTAACAGAATGGAAGGTGCCACTTGATGGTGTTGATATTCGTCATTTAGTAAAAAATTATTTGGATGCACAAGATGTAAAGGACTCAGTATTTACTGAATTGATAGGCTCAATGGATTCATGCAAAGGCATAATTTAACTAAAAAGAATCAGTGACAATGTCAAAAGTCGGAGGGTGGAAGTGAATGCTGAGACAATCAACGAATATATTGATCACCTTGATATGACTCTGCATGATGTCAACCTATGCAATATCTTTAACTATGACAAAACCAACATCACAGACGACCCTGGCGTAAAGAAAGTAATTGTTAGAAGAGGGCTACGCCGGGTTGAAAGGAAAATGGAACACTCCAAGCAATCTATTAGTATTATGTTTTGCGGGAGTGCTACCACAGAATATCTTCCTCCAATGGTTGTGTATAAAGCGCAAAATGTTTACACTGGATGGTGCGAAGGTGGTCCCGCTGGTGCAATATATGATGCAACTAGTACTGGATGGTTCGATTCAAGAACTTTTGAGCACTGGTTTACTTTAATATTTTTGAATGTTGTTGCCTGCAGATCTGGAGTGAAAGCTGTGATTGGCGATAACCTGGCTTCCCAATTTTCACACAATGTTATCCAATTGGCAAAACGGCACAACATTAAATTTGTCACGTTGCCTCCAAACACAACTTATCTTTATCAACCCCTTGATGTCACAGTATTTCGATCAGTCAAGTGGCTTTGGAAGAAAATGCTCAGTGACTTGAGAAAGGAAAGCAGGACTAAAGGATCTGTTCCGAAAAGTCAATTTCCTGGTATGCTTAAGCGACTTAGTGAAAATCTTCGATCAAAAAATTTGGCTGCCGGTTTTTGAAGTTCAGGAATTTGTCCTCTCAGTCATAATCAAGTGCTTAAGAAAATCCCTGGCGCAAATCGAGACCCAGGTGGCCCAGAAACTAATTTTGTGCTAAACGAGTCAGTAATGGTGCTGTTGCGTTCTCACTATGGCGTTGGAGTTAGGAAAGAAAGACAACACCTCAAAGAGGAAAGAAAGTTGTTCCAGGAAAATCGATTACTCTTGCTACATTGGGATCTACCCCGTTGAGTCATTCTCAAAGTCAATCACCTATTCAATCCTCTGAACCAACTACCTCCAATACACCAGTATGGTCTGCAGTTCCATCTTCGTCACCTGAGAGCTTAGAACCTTGCTGAAGCTGATCAGCTACAGTGACAATTATTGCTGAAGTTTCTCAAGATGAACAGTGGGTTTGCTCAGAGTGCAAGGAGCCGTGGGAAGAGGGAGACGATCGCTGGATTGTTTGTGACAACTGTGGCAAACAGTATCATCTGCAGCATTCGGGCACTCAGTATCACAAAAACCATTATTATACTCTCAATATTGAAGAAATGAACTTTTTCTGCAAAGATTGCATGAAATTTGAAAACTAGTATTTCATCAAGAATTTTTCACGTGCTGCAGTATTGCTATTGCTACCAGTGTTTGTTTGTTTTGTATTTTTCATGCTTCACATTTTTGTATTTGCTTTGCAGTTTTCTTAACTTTATATTACTGTGTTTATTTTACGATTACATGAACGGCTATATTAAACTACAATAATTTTCACAACATGGAATATTGATTTTATTTAAAAAATTATGCTGTTTGTCAGCCTCGTTACAAACCGCCAGTTTTGTGGAGTCTAGACAAGCTTTGGGGTATGCAAAACAGAGTTATATAAGTTAGGCCTGTAATTATCGCTGACCTATTCGAATTCACTGATACCTACCAGCTCCGTTTGTAAAGTACAAGCCAAACCAGCTCCGTTCATAAAGTACAAGTCAAACCAGCTCCGTTTGCAAAGTATAAGCAAATTCTAGCGTTTGATCGTTTTATTGATTTGACAGAAAAACTCATTTAACAAATAGGCAGTACAATACTCGAAAAATAGCTATCAAAAGTTATAATTATGGCCTACAAATATTTTAATAGGTTGTATAATGTATATCGCACTGCAATTCCCTTTTTCTAAAAAAGCATTTCAAAAAGAGATTTTCTTCTTGTTGAATTAACAATTTTTCATTCAAGGATTTTTTTCCTAGGATATTCGAATGATTTTTTTGAGCGCTGATGTTTTTCTTCCAGTTGTTTTCACTTTATATAGCTCTTCTGACAAAATTTCCCAAGGATTACACTTTCTCAATTCATAAATCATTTTTCACGCAGCCTACAGCCAATACGATGCAAAAAAGTTGTCAAAAGACGTATTAAAATTTGATAGAATTAACCAAGTTTCACTTTTTTTTTGTTTAAATTATTTTATCTGTCTCAAAACTTGTATATTTTTTTGTAAAGTAAAAATTTCAAAATTTTACCTAGCTGAATTTGCTGAATTGCTACCTTAAAAAACTAAAATTTTGAATCTATTTTCAAGGACTTTAAATTTAATTTTAACTCTTTTCACATTCAACCAATGTGATTAATGCATTAAAACTCATACCTGTATTTGAAAAGTCAATTCTTCATTTTACATGCGAAAAAGTTTGACACTCCTCAAAAACAAAAGTTTTTTTTAAACCGCTACATTTTCTTTAAAAAAATGAAAGCTGAAAATCAATTCAAGAACGAGGTGACTTCAATCAAAATCCTATTTTCAAAAAAAGTTCCCGTAGTGTACCTTCAAATTATCGACCGATTTCTTTAACCTGCTGTCTTAGTCGTGTACTTGAGAATATTATTTGTAAAAAGTTGTTACAACATTTGAACGATTACAGCCTTACTTCATCATTTCAGTATGGTTTTATCCCTGGTAAGTCGTCCTGTTCACAGCTGCTTACTGTACTTAATAAAGTGATGTGCTCATTTGACAAAAAGATTGATGTTGACATAAGCTATTCAGATATTGCCAAAGCTTTTGACTCTGTGTCACACGTTAAGCTACTCTCAGTGCTGCAATCCTATGGTATCTGCTGTAATGTGTTTATGTGGATAAAAAACTTTTTAAATCATAGAAAGCAAAAAGTTTGTGTATGTAATAGTGTTTCTTCTTCGCAATCAGTCTTTGAGTGGCATGCCTCAGGGTAGCGTACTTGGGCCACTCCTGTTTGTTATATATATAAATGACCTTGTTGAAGCAATTACTGATGCAGAAAGTTGTAATGATAGTTAAGCTGTATTTTTATATGCTGATGATGCTAAGATTATTGGCCATAATGTTACTGATGTGCAGAATGCTATTTCTCATCAAAATGCCTGGATGGACGTAAGGCAACTCAGCTTTGCTCCCACTAAATTTCAACATCTCTCCATTACACGTCATGCTGTACACAAAAATGCTGTTAGTTCTGTTGAAATACGTTCGAGCAATGCTGTGAAAGGCTTGGGAGTGTTTATTTCTAATGACTTGAAATGGAATAAGCATGTATATTTACGAAGTAAGACCTCTGCTACTGCATTTCAAATATTAAAATCCTTTGTAAGCCAAAATTTTTGGACTCTCCTTAATGCATACATTACTTTTGCTAAACTGCAATTGGAATTTAACACACCTGTTTGGTCACCACATCTGCAAAAAGATATTTTTCTCATAGAATCTTTCCAGAAACGGTTCACTAGAAGTATATGTTTATGCTGCTATATTCCTTTTTCTTGTTATGCTGATTGTTTAAACAAATCGAACATTAAATCATTGCAATAACGTCGTTTTGAATTCGATCTAATATTAACGTATAAAATCTGCTGTGGTTTAGTTGATGTTGCTTTTAATGATTTTTTTGAATATTGTGATACAGGTTATGATCTGATACGTCATTGCCTGGCCCTGAAACCCCTATGTAGACCGAAACACAAAACCGTTCAAAATTTTTTCAGTCGTCGTGTTGTACCTTTATGGAATGATTTCCCTGAGAATATAGTTACTTCTCCAACGTTGCTTGTGTTCAAAAATCATCTCAAACACTTCAATTTACATAACATTGCAACAATTCTGTATTAGGTGATGTGACAGCGTGTTTTTCGTTTCTGCTTGACACTATTTCACCTTTGTTTCATTTTTGTGTGCTATATCTTCATTTACTGCTTTTTTCGCACAATTAAGTGTGTCTAGGTGATAACCTAGCACCATTGTGCTTGCTTCAAATAAATAAATAAAATGAATGTTTACGTGCAGTTAAATCTGATTTTTGTCTCTGATCAAAGACGCCCCAAAGTGGGGGCAACTTTGATAGGCCGTTGTCATCGGTTTTATTCAACAGCCTTGACGTCATGAAAAAAAAGTGATTGTTTATTGCATAGTTCAGACCTAGAGTGCTATAACCAAACGACAGCAGAGACGTAAGAAAAGAAAGTCGGGAGATATCAAGCAGGAAAGTTTAACAGGTGATCGAAGTCACCCCATTCAACGATACTGTAAAGTTTAGTTGACGTTTATTTAGCTATAGCAACCATGATCGATTGCACCTTCTACATTAAAAATAACTTGCAAAAATGTTGTAAAGTGGACGTAAATACCCCGCAAAAGTAACCCTACCGGCATAGGAAACATCAATAAAAACAAAGACAGTTTGCAACTTCACTCCAAACCTATTTGTACCAAATTGGTACTGTACCGATAACTATTTAGTTGCTATAGCAATAGCTATACCGGTAGCTCAATAGATTTGTGAGCTGTGTTGGTACGGTAACCATTTCTAAATTTATTCATCAAAAAAGCAACAGAACGCTATGGGAAAAACCAAAAAAATTGCAACAAAAAAAAGACCAAAAGAAATCAAAAAATTTCTTGGGTTGTTCTCCACATTTGGAACTATCAATAATTACTGCGTCTTTGCAAAAAGCTCTTTTCCACAGGATCTGGTTTTAAAATCGTTGATAAACACTTAGAAGATGCCTGTTTAGCTGGCAAATTTACTTTAAAACCAAAACTACTAGCTATCTCCTAACCAATGTAAAAGAAATAGCCTAACCTGCAGTACCACTAATAAAGGTGAAAAGCTAGAGGAAACACTGCCAAATCTAATGGTATTATATCACTTATGGTACCGATAGGCTACCTCCAATGTATCACTAACCAGCCAGTCAGCTACAATGTATTACAAATTAATCTAGTTATGGTGTATTAAAGATCACAGTTGCAAAACAGCTTTGATGATGATTCATAATGATATCGGGAGCAGTGTTCCCTCTAAGTTTTCACCTGATGCGAAAATGCCAGAAATAGTGCGAACGTCCTA
The DNA here is from genome assembly GCA_963965965.1 of Trididemnum nubilum. NCBI lineage: Eukaryota > Metazoa > Chordata > Ascidiacea > Aplousobranchia > Didemnidae > Trididemnum > Trididemnum nubilum. The sequence goes on along the minus strand of CAWYPQ010000617.1, from coordinate 479,820 downwards.
AACTCAATGTGAAAATGCCGAAAATTTTCTCATCTTTTTTGTCCGGTTTCAATGTGATCTCAAAGAAAAAAAAAGGGCCTTCGTCTGAGTTCTGCAAGTTTTCTCCGCAATTTGTGCGACATACCAGAGCAAAGCGCCGTAACCCGCAGCTGTCTACGATTTTTGGCAGGAAACAAAAACGCCGGTTTTTGGCGGGAGAAAAAACGCCAGAATTCGCAAAATTTCAGTGCAAAAATGCCGGAAAAAATTTCGCACTTTTTGCACTTTTTTGCGCTTATAGGGAACACTGATCGGGAGTATGCTTGATGCTAAACTAAATAATGCGCTTTTGGTGTTTGATCTGTCAGCTGCATTTGATACTGTCAACCACAATATTTTACTTGGAAAACTTGGACAACAGTATGGTTAAACTGATACTGTTTTAGCTTGGTTTGAATCTTACTTGTCATCTAAGAAGTACTACCGGTACGTCAAAGTCAATAATTTCTTTTCACATGATGTCAGTGTTTCATCAGGTGTTCCCCAAGGGTCTATTTTAGGCCCACTGCTATTTAGTTTGAATGTGTGCGAAGTTGAACGTGTTGCACAACTGCACAATTTTAAGATCTACTTGTATGCAGATGACATCTAGTGTTATTTTGGATTTGCCAGTGATACACCTACGACTCTCATTGTTAAAAAAATACAGTGTTTTATTTCTGACTCGAAAAGTTGGATGAATGCAAATTTTTTATTACTGAATGAGCAGAAAACCAATTTTGCTGAGTTTGTGCCATCTTGAAATGTAAATAGGGTCATATCTGCAATTAACTTTTTTGAAACTGAGATATTGTCTCCTTGTGTGTCAATTACAACTCTAGGCATGCGTTTTGATAACAAGCTTAATTTATCAGACCATTTGAATAAAGTGGTGTCTATATGTTACAGTAATCTCAGAAATTTGGGTAAAATTGCATCCAAACTATCAGTAAAGCTTAAAATTCAACTAGTTCATTTTATGATTTTGTGTCATCTGGACTATTGTAATGCTTTGTTTTATGGACTGCCAGACTATATGTTGTGTAGACTTACCAAAGTGTTGTATGCTCCTGGGTGCTTTATTTTTAGCTTTAAGTATTCTCAACGACACTATCATATGTTACCATTTTTGAAGAAACTTCATTTTTTACCTATTAAGTATCGTATTAATTTTAAAATTGCATTGTTGGTTGTTAAGTGTTTAAAGCATTGTGCTCCTGGTTACCTTCAAGCGTTAATTGCCCTGCATAAACCATCTGCTGCTTATGATTTCTGTAGAAACTGCAATCTGCGTTTGCTGGAAAAAACTAGCCAATTAAACTACAACAAATCTGAATCAATTTTCTCATACATTTCAGTTACTGTTTGGAATGATTTGCCGCTTGATATTCAGGAAAGTAGCAGCATTTCATCGTTTAAAACTAAATTGAAAACACACTATTTTAATATGGCCTTTATCAATGTGCCTGATATTGATTAGTATACTCTAACACTGTACTGTCATCATGATCTTTTAACAAGCCCGATTTTTGCTTTTTGTATGTGTTAGTTTTTTGCTTTTTCACCTGCTTTAGTAACAAGTGCCCCTTAGTCAGATGTTAGCTTCTCGCTATCTTATCTCATGGGGTTGATAAATTGCATTGTTACTTATTATTATTAGTATACCTATTGCATTAATTTTGGAATTGTTTGGCAGTATTAGTATGCCTATTGCATTAATTTTGGAATTGTTTGGCAGTCTTGCAATTGGCCTTGACATAATGATGCCTGCATATTGTAGAGTAGATGTAAAAGCAATTTTGCTTGTTTCTTATGTTATAGGCTACTGGTACCGATAGGCCTAGCATCTTTTCATTTTTTATTAAGATCTGAGATACTGTAGGCTAGCCAACTGGTAATATACCTACAAAATAATAGTACAGTACGATACCTACTAATACTAAAATAATAGTACAGTACAGGTACCTACAGACCTACCAGTAACTGTATCGGTACTATATAGGAAGTGTCTACTGCACCGGTCCGGTTTCGGACATCAAATTCAAATCGCTGGTGCACCGGCAGCCTATTAAATTGCATTTTTCTCATTGATTCGATTTAAATACAGCACTTTGACGAATCGAATTGGAAGCCATGATGGCAAAGTGGTTAGCACGCTTGGATGCAATGCCGAGGGTTGGGGTATCGAGTAGTGCTGGACACGCTTACCAAAAATAGCACTAGCCTAGAGAGCTACCAGTATAATGCTACAAATCAGAAATTAATTTTTTTTCTCTACAATCTTATTATTAAAGTTAGGGTTGAGGCAGTGATGCCAGCTTGAGAGATAGTAAACTGAACAGCAAAATAAAAAGACCGCCGCCGCCGGTGCAGCAGACACTGCCTAGCATATATTGTCGTGTTTAATCCTAGAGCTCTGGTCTGTGATACCGGTAACAGCCAATCTTAATCTGCCAACATCAATACTGAATAAAAAAAGGCAGAGGCTGCTGTTACGTTACGTAAGAATAAGAAAATCGCTATTCTCACCCTAACCCCAACCCTAAACCAGAGGTGGACAAAGTAGTCGAAAAATCTACTTAAGTAGAAGTATTGTTACTTACTCAAAAATGCCTTTCAAGTAAAAGTAGAAGTATGGCGAAGCATTTCCACTTAAGTAAAAGTAGGAAAGTAGTCAAAATTAATCCTACTTAAGTAATGAAAGTAGAAAGTAATTTCGAATTTCACGTGTTTGTTTATTCTTCGAAGGTTTGCTGTTGTGACGCTTACGATCAGTGTTCAAGCAAAGCCATACTTACGGTAGCTCATCAAAAAATCAAAGTTTTATTATTCTCTTGAAATTACACCGAAGCTTGTTACAAATACGATTTAGTAGGGACTCTGGACTCATCTCCGCGCCTGGACAACACAGCTTGAAAAGAAATGTCGCAGTGATGGCGAGCTACACTGTTCGTTAACCGGCTAGGGAATTGAACCCCAGACGGGCCGCAGCAAACGCAACGCCGTTAATCGCTAATCTTTTTCGTATGAACCAGGAGTAATGCGCATGTCTAGTTTGTCTACTGTACCATGCTAATCAGGGTTCGGTATGTTTTTTTTTTAGTGAGAGTGAGTCAACACCTGGTATTTGATGCAACGCAAAAACACACTACCCTAGATGACCTATAAATGAATCGGCGTAACCATTCAATAAGTTTCGTAGTACTGTACAGTAAAACAAACTCGATACGTACTTATTGTACACGTTGTGAGGTGGAATAATGTTTACTTCGTTATTGTACACGTTGTGAGGTGGAATAATGGCTAGGTGTTTACTTCTACTTTACATAAAAGTCATTACTACTCAAGTAGCGTTACTTCGAGAGGATTTTACTTGAAGTAAAAGTAGAAGTAGCCTATCAGAAATGAAAAATACTTAAGTAAGTCGCTCGTTACCGAAAATACTACTTAAGTAGTCCACTTAAGTAGAACTACTTCGTTACTGACCACCTCTGCCCTAAACCTAACCCAAACTCTAACCCTAGGTCTAACCCTAACATTAATCCTAACCCAAACTCAAAATCTAACCCAAACCCTAACGATAATATAAAAAACAAAAAAGAGCAAATGAGCTCTCACTCTTTGCTCTCTTATTCTCTAAATGGGCGTTACGTAACGTAATACTAGCCACTTCCATAAAAAAAACTTTTTCAACCAGTTTTACTATTACTGTACCGAGAAATGGCTGAAAACTCTAAAATAACGAGCAGTCTCTGATCCGGGACTGCATTGTACTGTGTACTTGCTACTCTTAACTTAGCCTTAGCATTTCCTATTCAACTAACGACGAAACCACTGACGACACTAGGCAATATTATATCCGAGGCCTGAAAATATACCGCTTTACCGTTCTTCGTGTTCGTGGCCTTGCGATCGAGCGATTCGAGTTGTACGCAATAAGAGATATAAAATTAAAAACACGACTAATTATGCGGAGTTTTAAAAGACAATTGCGGAGCAAATCCATTCCGACCAAAGCATTAATGGGGGCACTGAAATGGAACGACCGACGCTCGCGTGGCGTGTTTCTTTGCTTTTACAGGGCCATTTTCGAGCTAACGAATAAAAAGCTTCAGACTTTTGCTTATAAGTTGTCGGCGGCGTAGCCGAAAGGGTAAAGGCGTCGTTTTTGCGTCGACCCCGATTGAATGATCTGGTTCAAACCAACGTCACTGACGTTGGTTCAAACAGCACGCTGGTCACGTTGTTGCGTCCTTGAATAAGGCGTGTTACGGACGCACCCTTTGGCTGTGTACAAGTTCTTTAATTAATTGTTAGTATTTCAATGCCTTACTGTGACGTACAAACTACACTTGACGCAGTATGTGTTTAGCAATAGACCGGTTAAGTGATGACATCACAATGCCCTTTGTCTGGTTCTTACTGCAGATCGTAGTAAAATTCGCCCATTTAAATCAATGATAAAATTATTACATACACGCAAATTCAAACAACCACTGTAGGTTAGTGGGCGGCGTTTTTTGTTTGATTTTACTTTTATTTGAAGGGCCAAAGCTTCGTAATTCCATTTCAGGTTATTTCCGGGGTTAAAAGTTTTTATAAATGCGTATTAAACTCATTTTAAAAAGGGCACTTTTGCACCTTAAAATAGCGTTTTAACGCTTATTTAATGACATGTGATAGTTCTGAGCAGAGTAGCGATTGATATATAGGACAAAAGAGTAAAATGATATTGTGCTTCGCACCAGGATGCGATCATACAAGCGAAAAGAGTAGTTGCAAATTCTACCGATTTCCTAAGAATAGCAATTTGGCTTCAAAATGGGAATCACGCTGCAGGTAAGCTTGCTTTATAATCAAAACTAATCACTATATGAAGTCAAGCTTTTCGATAGAAGATTAGGAGAATTTCAAGCAATATTATTTATGTTCACTTTTTTTGTTCCTCTGCAGGAACAACGGTCTAAAGCACTGTGGTTAACTAACAGCCAGGTTCTTCGATGGAGGAGGAGTTGGGCAAGTTGACCCTAACCCTGACGAAAAGGAAAACTGTTAAGTTTTCTAATTTTATTTATTGGGCACACTTTTTGCAGTTTTTCGACTAGTCTCAATTTCTGCCAAAAGCCCTGCACAAAGGACGTGCATGGAGCGCCAGGAGTCTAGGTCCAAAGCTGGAGCGCCAGGAGTCCAGGTCCGAAACTGGAGCGCCTCGCTACCCTAGTAATGATCTTTTTTGTTTAAGTTTTGGACCCTTTTTTGGCAAAGACACTTTTGCTTTAACAAGTGATTTTTAAAAAACTTTAAATACTTTCTCAGTGATGACCTGTAACCATCATATCTGAAGTACGACCTTGGTATTCTACAGTAGAGGTAGATCCCTGCCAGTAATATTTTCATTTTTGAGAATAGGGCAACTAGGTTGGGTCGTTCGTGGAATGCCCGCTAAAACACCAATCCGGCCCAGTGGTGCACCCAGAATTTTCAAAGAGGGGAGGAGAAAATTTTTCGAAAAAGGAATACTTTCGCTGCCAAATTTTTGGCCTTTTTTACTGAAAATTGGGGTTTCCACTCTATTTTCAGACAGTTTTAGCTCACTTCGTTCTCGTTTGCTAATATATTGTCAAATAAATCGATCTAATGGCTTTTTTGGCGTCGCATTCGCCCCGCTTTCAAAAATTTTGGATACGTTTGTTTAAAAAAGGTGACTTTAATTGACATCTTGGTCCAACATTTCACAATATTTGTTTCGGTTTTACTTTGGCATCTTTTGGTTTTACTTTGGCGTTTTGGGCTGCCTCGTGGCGGAGTGTCATTTAAGGAAGAAATAATTCTTATAATTGCAATTTTTTGTCTAAAAAGCCCTTTTCTCTACTAAATATCGTAAAGTGACATACTTTGGGACTGGATGTAGGTGGATTTAGCTCTCCTAGACATTACCCCTGCAGGTCCTGCCGCGCTTACTGTATATGCCTGTATTTGCGACTTTAATTTTTCATTCACAAAATAATACAAAATCATTTACTACTTTGCTTTGACCTTTCTACATTATGAGCTGTTAATTTAGAGCTGTAGCCTTCATTCATTTCTACAATTGTTGTTGACCTTTTTTTGGTCTTAGATCGTTCTTGACTTCACATTTCGCTATGTTTATGATTGTTTAGCAATTCATTTTCTGTACAGTATATCCTGTGAAGTTGTTTGGAAACGCTATTCTGCGTCATAATAGTACCCTTTTTAAAATGAGTTTAATATGCATTTATAAAAACTTTTAACCCCGGAAATAACCTGAAATGGAATTACGAAGCTTTGGCCCTTCAAATAAAAGTAAAATCAAACAAAAAACGCCGCCCCACTAACCTACAGTGGTTGTTTGAATTTGCGTTGTATGTAATAATTTTACCATTGATTTAAATGGGCGAATTTTACTACGATCTGCAGTAAGAACCAGACAAAGGGCATGGTGACGCGCCCCTAAAACAACCTATAGCCTAGAGGCAGTTGACGGGAGACTAGCGTCAAGTAGACCCAGGAACAAATAAGCTGTTCTTTGCTCGGAAATGCTTGAAAGTGAAGGCTCGAAAAGGCCCAATAATACTTGAACTGTTGCTGAACATCAGTCGAGGATAACTCTGTTGCTCAAACGTAGTTATACAATAATTTGCGTCCATCTTGGTGGATTTTCAAGTTTAGCCTATATGAGTGTGGTGACGACAATAGTGAAGGTTAACATCGTGTTTGGATTATTACCAATAGCGAAAGGATTTCCTTATAAATTTTCGAGTGAATCTAGACTATCGTTGTAGAAGTTTAGTAGGTTTGCTGCTTCGACGCCAAAGACCCGGTCGAGAACTCAACATACGTTCGCCAGCATTCGCGACGGACCAAGGCGTTTAACGATGATTATCTCTGTTTGGCAGCTTCGAACAAGCAGCAAACTTTACGTGGAAAGAAGTTAAATGTCTCCCTGAAAACTTCGGAAAATGGTTAAATTCTAAGCGGGTAAGGATCCTTCCAAAATAAAAGCGCCATCGTCGCTTCCTCGTGAGTGGAGGATAAATATATGAATCAATCCAGGGTAGGAAATATCGATTAGTAATTGATACCACATTTTTTGCTCTTTTGTTACCCATTATTCTAGACTCTCTGCTTTCAATTCTTTTTATCGATTATCGCCTTTTCTATGCTTTTGGCTTACATGTTATCGATAGCAGGTAGAATCTTTATACTTTACTTTTGTTCTCGTTGAGTATGCCTTAGTTTACATCGTTTCGTTTCACCTATACTATATTGCTCTATATGCCGCTATCCTAAAAGTGTATTTTTTTTGCATCCTTTATAGTGCGGTCAGTAGCATAGCCAGGGGGGGCGGGGGGCTGTAGCCCCCCCATTGGGCTGAAGAGTTTACAAAATACCCCGCTTTTAGCACTTTGAGGCGGATTTTTGCACTTGAAACGAAAATAGCTCCCCCCCCCCCCCCCCTTGACATTTGCGGTGAGAATTGGTCAAGAACCTGATGTGATTTGGACCAGAAAAACTGGGTGTCAGACTGGCTGAAGACCTTTTTTTTGGAGAACACCTGAATTTGGACAAAAAAAACGTCTCAATTTCAGTGAAGACCTTTTTTTTGGAGATCACCAATATTTGGACACAAAAACCGACTCAATCTGTCTGAAGACCGATCAAAATCTGAGTCAAAATCATTTGGTGTTGTTTTCAGCCTCCATAACAGCCCCCATCTGCAAATTCCTGGTTACGCGCTTGAGTGCGGTAGTTATAATTTTTCCGCTAACAAGTTTCATTAATGATCAATGTTTAAAATCACAACAAAAATAAACTGCCCTGCTTTTCAACTTGTGACTGAAGACCTAATTTAAATATTTTTAGTGCATTTGTGTCTGATTAATTATTGGTTTTTCGCAATCCTGTGACTTTATAGCAAAGTTTGGCATTGTCTAATCAGCGCTTATGTCAAATTACTGAGTAATTATTATCCTTTGCTAGAAATAAGCTGTTAATTAGCGCATCTATTAGGGCCGTCTTTTAAGAATCGTTTAGTTGTGTTAGAAGGTCTTTGCATTCTTTGCTTTTCGAGACCACTTTGGATTTTCAGCTGCCAACCTTTGTTTTTTAATTTCCGGACTTTTGGATGCTAGACAAACGCAATCTACCACGCGTGCTATCACTGCTTGAAACTGTTTAAATCGTGCATGAAGCTTGAGACTTTAGTAGTGACTGAACGGAGTCATGTGAACAGAGTCAGTTTTTGTGAAACGTGTTAAAGCGGCTTAACTTGAGTAAATTGCGTTTCGCGATCCCCCTCCTTTTCGATGGGTTTGAGTATTGACTGTGAGGGAACAGTCCATTAAAGAGGAAAAAAAGGCGCTGAATTAGTCTTTACATCGAATTTGAGACCGTTTCGTTTTTTTGGGCTTTTCTTTATTCATTATAATAATAAACTTCAATAAAAAATCTATCAATTAAGAGTTCAGCAGGTACAAGGAAAGAGGGATTGGGAGAGTTTGGCGAACAATTGCTCTCCTACACGTTATTGAATTTGGCTATAAACTCCACTTCGCTACCGTGCAGAAAATACAAAACGGTTCTGATTGGCAACTCGTAGCAGATCTTCATTTTAAGATATCAGCATTAACAAAAAAAAAAACTGTTCGGCAGATTGAAACAATCAATACAGCAAAAATTTTTGTGCATTCTAATGAAACATAGAATAAAAATTTTCGGCATCGATTATTAATCTTTAGTCTTTGCTTTTTGCGAGAATTGTATCGATTCGTCTTTGCTTTTAAACAGCACCAACTTTCAACCCTGAATCAATCAAACAAACTCGAGAACAGTTTCTAGCTATACGAAATTTTGACAGCAATTTGAGATTAACGAGTTGTATGTTTGTACCAAATTCCGAGGCAATTAGTCACGTGACTTTGGTTTTAGAACTCGAAAACTGCCCCAAAAGTTTGGGGAAAAAGCCATCTCATTCAAAAACGGCTCAAGTGCGGCAAAAAATATTCCATATGGTACTATGTTTTAAAATACTCTTTTATCCTACCAATCCGTTCTTTTGCCGCAATGAGGTTTTTTTCTTTTCTTATTTCTTTTTTCTGTCCTTTTTTTCTTTCTAAATCTTGTACGCTCTTCCGTTCCTATACCACAGAACATCGAAATCAAATTTTTTATGTAAAGTTGTTAAGCTGCAAACGCAATTCTGTATCCCAAAATTTTTGGGGGCCACTCCCTCGGGATCACTTTCCAAAAAAATCAATTTTTTGAACTGCTCAAGCAAGGGAGCCAGTTTTTTTTGTTGATATCAGTATATATTTAAAATGCAAATATTAGACGTAGTTTGTGGTACCACTCCCCCATAGCCCCCTAGCTGGACTCCCCAAAAATCAAGTTTTTTGTACAGTTTAAATTAGGAAGCTAGCTTTTTTTATATCAGTAGATATTTAACATACAAATATTTTGACTTTGTTTGGGGGTGACACCCCCAGTGGACCCCCAAAAATCAATTTTTTAAACGCCTTAACCTAGGGTGCCACTTTTTTTTACATCAGTAGATATCTAAAAGTGCGTTTAGACTGGACGCAAAGCAACGCGAAGCAACCAAAATTTGACGTCATCGACAGCTCGCGAAAGGTTGCAACCGGTCGCAACCTTCGAGAGCAGTTGCGCAACATCGCTTGCTTGCAGGCTGTAGTAAGATAACCAACCGTACTAAATCACTGATCGGATTTTTACGATCGCAGTTTGCTAGAAAATAATGTAAATAGTATATTTGTATGGTTTAGCGCCTATTTATCAGTCCAAAGAGTAGGTTGTTGGCAAAGTTATATTCGCGATAGTCCTAGGCTAGCCAAGTTAATTTGGATCTAGACAGCTAAAGCTGTAAATCCTAGAGTGATTTTCATAGCTATGCTGGATCTCAGAGCTTCATTATAATGAATGGGCCTACACCAAAGCAGTAGGCCTAGCCCCACGACATCTAGCTTTTAAAACAAAACTTTTTATTCTGTGCAGCATTGCAGAAGCTATTGTATCAGTCCTGTGGTTCTTTTGGCTGAGCAGCTTTTGCTCTTTTGTCTTAAAGTAAACTTAAACTAACATGATGTTTTTTTTCAGAATATAAAATAACCCACCAACAGGCTAGTTTTGAATGTGTTGATAGTGTTTTTAGTTTTTACCCATTGTTTGTTAGCTTGTTGTATTAAAAGTAACCACAATTGAACAATTCCTTGAATATTGGAAAACTCGCAATAGTTTTTTCACTGTCTAGCCTACTTGACCAAGCCAACTTGGTAAATAAAACTGTATTTAGAATTGGTTTCAAGCTACACTGCTACATACAAGAGCTAGATAAATACAAAAAATCGAAAAATTCCTATGAACTTTTGGATTGGCCTAATTAGTAGTCACTTCTTTCAATAGCTACAAACACGGAACTTTTTCTTCTAAATGTCCTCTTAAAAGTCTTCTTGTTTTTGAAGGTTTGTGACCGTCATCAAGTTGAACTGGAAGCAATGGTTTTGGAATACACCAAGTTTTATAATCATGAATATTGTACTCTGGTAGTGATTTTTCACTCCAGTCCTATGTGATGAAAATAGAAGTGTCAAGTGTGTTAAATATTCATTAACTGTGTCTGTGTAATATCTGAATTTAGTTGTTTGTGAATTTTAAAATATTTTTACTGCCATTTAAAATATTAACTGCTATACATGGTGAATAAAGTGACAAAGTAAACTATTTAAGTCTGAAGTTCAATCATTACAATTACAGTCAGTGTATTTAGATGAACTAGAAAGCCAATACATATCTAACCAGTTGAAAGTGAGTTCTATTTTGTTGCTGAGGATACTATTATTGGTAGAGAAGAACCCGCCAAGCAAGTTCGTTAATATTGTTCCATTCTCATTAATCACCACTAAACAAAAAACTTGTTACAGCATTTATAATAATAATAATTGGACTGGGGAAGGAAGCGTCAGTTATATGAAAATGTGAGAACTAACAACACTTTTATTCAAATGCTTGAGTAACAATTTTCACATAAAAAAATCTAAATGTTTTTTATCAGGAACATAACCAAAAACTTGCTAAGAAGAGGAGGCTTGACCTTACAGCTATAAATTTGTCTGTATCTTACAAACGGTGGTTTGGAGCAAAGCCCTTTGGGGTAAACGCGACCGTCGCAATGTAGCCTACTGGTACCGCAAGAAAATGCAAACTAATAAAATGCTCTCAAAAGCGTTTAACTTCGCACTAAACATCGATACGCGCTCCGCTAGCGAATAAAACACCATACTTAGTTTTAGAAGCTGACTTTTCCTCAAAGCAACCGCTGGTATTACTGTCCTAAATTCTTGTCCTTCGATGATAGTGTCAAATCATGCAAAAACTGCGATGTTTTTTTGCTTTCTCCAGCAAATCAACACAGCAATCCATTGCACAATAAGCAAAAAATTCACTACATAACTGATGACAAATCCAGCTATCAGTTTCACTCATAGCGTTAACATTGGGAGTCTTCATAAACAGCACTAAATAAGAAATACTAACAACTGTTTAAGCTTACTACAGGTATCATAACATGCTTGCCTGAAAAAGAAAAATCACATCAAAAAAACAACATAGTTTACGCTCTACATGTATCCGTAGCCTAGCCTATTGGTTTACACTCTACAAGATACCGGTTGATCTACCACTACCATAATGAGACATGGATGGTGAAAGCGTTTAAGGATTTGTTAACTGAATAAACACCTAAAGAGAACTTTTGACATCTGCTTTCAGCTTTTTGCGTTTCTGCATTAAAACCCAGAACTGTCATCGTCAAAACAGATTATGGCAAGTTTTCAGGGGAAGGATCTAAACAAATCATTGATAGCTAGTAAATAGGCTAAGTACTATGATACTGCTATGTTTTTGAAGAAATGACAAGTCTTTTTATTTCCAAATTCGATCTACTGCACTTTTAAGGTGCGTTTAGACTGGACGCGAAGCGAAGGTTGGCGACCTTCGCGAGTGGTCGATTACGTCACTCGCGAAGGTTGCCAACCTTCGCGAGTGGTTGCTAATCTTCGCGACTGGTCGCTTCATAGGCTAATTTTAATAACTTACTTTTAAAATGTATTCAATGAGCAGAAAGCTTTGTGTACTTTGTTATTGAAGCGCTATTATAGTAATCACAGGTTCTGTTTCGTCATAGCGCGCTGGAATTACCGGTAAAACGAAGATTGAGTTTATATTATGTTATCACGCAATAACCGTGAAGAAGAGTCTAGAGTAATAGCTCAGGTAACAAAACAATCTTGAGAAAAAAAATTTGTGAAGTTTAAGTGAAAAACGAAGTACAGTAGATCGAATTTGGAAGTGAAAAGACAAGTCATTTCTTCAAAAACGTAGTAATACTTAGCCCATTTACTAGCTATCAATGATTTGTTTAGATCCTTCCACTGAAAACTTGCCCTAGTCTGTTTTGACGATGACAGTTCTGGGTTTTAATGCAGAAACGCAAAAAGCTGAAAGCAGATGTCAAAAGTTCTCTTTAGGTGTTTACTCAGTTAACAAATCCTTAAACGCTTTCACCATCCATGTCTCATTATGGTAGTGGTAGATCTACCGGTATCTTGTAGAGTGTAAATCAATAGGCTAGTCCACAGGTTCATTTAAATCATTAACTATGTTGTTTTTTTGATGTGATTTTTCTTTTTCAGGCAAGCATGTTATGATACCTGTAGTAAGCTTAAACAGTTGTTTGTATGTGTTATTTAGTGCTTTTTATGAAGACTCCCAATGTTAACTCTATGAGTGAAACTGATAGCTGGATTTGTCATCAGTTATGTAGTGGATTTTTTGCTTATTGTGCAATGGATTGCTGTGTTGATTTGCTGGAGAAAGCAAAAAAACATCGCAGTTTTTGCATGATTTGACACTATCATCGAAGGACAAGAATTTAGCACAGTGATACCTGATACCAGCAGTTGCTTTGAGGAAAAGTCAGCGTCTAAAACTAAGTATGGTGTTTTATTCGCTAGCGGAGCGCGTATCGATGTTTAGTGCGAAGTTAAATGCTATCGAGAGCATTTTATTAGTTTGCATTTTCTTGCGGTACCAGTAGGCTACGTTGCGACGGTTGCGTTTACCTCAAAGAGCTTCGCTTTAAACCACCGTTTGTAAGATACAGACAAATTTATAGCAGTAAGGTCAAGCCCCCTCTAAGCATGTTTTTGGTTATGCCCCTGATAAAAAAAACATTTAGATTTTTTCATTTGAAAATTGTTACTCAAGCATTTGAATAAAAGTGTTGTTAATTCTCACATTTTTATGTAACTGACGCTTCCTTCCCCAGTCCAATTATTTTTATTATGAATGCTGTATCAAGTTTTTTGTTTAGTTTAGAGAATGGAACAATAGTAATGAACTTGCTTGGCGGGTACTTCTCTCCCAACAATAGTAACCTCAGCAAAAAACAGAACTCACTTTCTACTGGTTAGATATATATTGGCTTTCTAGTTCATCTAAATACACTGACTGCAATTGCAATGATTGAACTTCAGACTTAAAATTGTTTACTTTGTCACTTTATTCACCATGTAAAGCAGTAAAAATTTTAAGAGACAGTAAAAATGTTTTGAAATTCACAAACAATTAAATTTAGATATTACTCAAAGACACAGTAAATGAATATTTAACACACTTGACACTTCTATTTTCATCACATAGAACTGGAGTGAAAAATCACTACCAGACTACAATATTCATGATTATAAAACTTGGTGTATTCCAAAACCATTGCTTCCAGTTCAACTTGATCATGGTCAAAAACCTTCAGAAACAAGAAGACTTTTAAGAGGACATTCAGAAGAAAAAATTCCATGTTTGTAGCTATTGAAAGAAGTGACTACTAATTAGGCCAATCCAAAAGTTCATAGGAATTTTTCGATTTTTTGTATTTATCTAGCTCTTGTATGTAGCAGTGTAGCTTGAAACCAATTCTAAATACAGTTTTATTCACCAAGTTGGCTTGCTCAAGAAGGCAGTGAAAAAACTTTGCGAGTTTTCCAATATTCAAGGAATTGTTCAATTGTGGTTACTTTTAAAACAACAAGCTAACAAACAATGGGTAAAAACACTATCAACACACTCAAAACTAGCCTGTTGGTGGGTTATTTTATATTCTGAAAAAAAACATCATGTTAGTTTAAGTTTACTTTAAGACAAAAGAGCAAAAGCTGCTCAGCCAAAAGAACTACTGGACTGGTCTTCTGCAATGCTGCACAGAATAAAAAGTTTTGTTTTAAAAGCTAGATGTCGTGGGGCTAGGCCTACTGCTTTGCTGCATTCATTATAATGAAGCTTTGAGATCCAGCATAGCTATGAAAAATCACTCTAGGATTTACAGCCTTAGCTGTCTAGATCCAAATTAACTTGGCTAGCCTAGGGCTATCGCGAATCTAACTTTGCCAACAACCTAGGCCTACTCTTTGGACAGATAAATAGGCGCTAAACCATACAAATGAACTATTTATATTATTTTCTAGCAAACTGCGATCGTAAAAATCAAATCAGTGAATTAGTTGGTTATCTTACTACAGCCTGCAAGCAAGCGCTGTTACGCAACTGCTCGCGAAGGTTGCGAGCGGTCGCAACCAGTGGCGGATTTAGGGGGGGGGATGGGGGGATGCATCCCCCCCCACCAGCCTAAAAGTTACGATTTTGGCCGAAAAATCAGCCTCTATTTTGAATAATTCGGCTCCATTTCGGGATGCATTCCCCCCCACCGACCTAAACGTAACGAATCCGGCCGCAAAATCAGTCTCAATTCTGGTGAAGACCTTTTTTTTTGTTTGGAGACCACCTGATTTTGGGCGAAAAAAACGTTTGAAGTTCCGATTTCGGCCGAAAAATCACTCTCAATTTTGGTGAAGACCTTTTTTTTTTTTTTTTTTTTTGGAGACCACCTGATTTTGGGCGAAAAAAACGTTTGAATTTCCGTTTTCGGCCGAAAAACCACTCTCAACTTTGGTGAAGACATCCGAATTTTTGAGGTTTTGGCTTCAAATCCCCCCCCACCAAAATTTTCTGGATCCGCCACTGGTCGCAACCTTTCGCGAGCTGTCGATGACGTCAAATTTTGGTTGCTTTGCGTCGCTTCGCGTTGCTTCGCGTCCAGTCTAAACGCACCCTTAGTCTAGACTCTTCTTCACGGTTATTGCGTGATAACATAATACAAACTCTATCTTCGTTTTACCGGTAATTCCAGCGCTCTATGACGAAACAGAACCTGTGATTACTATAATAGCGCTTCAATAATAAAGTACACAAAGCTTTCTGCTCATTGAATACATTTTAAAAGTAAGTTATTAAAATTAGCCTATGAAGCGACCAGTCGCGAAGATTAGCAACCACTCGCGAAGGTTGGAAACGTTTGAATTTCCGTTGACGTAATCGACCACTCGCGAAGGTTGGCGAAGGTCGCAAACCTTCGCTTCGCGTCCAGTCTAAACGCACCTTCAGAGACAACTATTTTGACATAGTTCGGGGGGTACTACCCCCCGAGAATCCCCCAAATGGATTCCCCAAAAATCAATTTTTCAAACGGTGTAAGCTAGAGAGCTAGTTTTTTTTTATTAGCTAACATTTAAGAGACAATTTATTTTTTATTATTAGTAGCAATGAAAGAAACACACATCACAAATCAAAAAATACCAGCAAAATTGAAATATTGCCTTGTTGCAAATACTGTAAAATGTTAATGGCCGTTATTGAAAACCGAGCAAATAGGTGAAAAACCCGGATGCTTGATTGGGAGCGTCAGTTACGTGGTTGCCGTTAGAAATGTCAGCGTGTTGCTGCATCGCAGCCGTGTTTGAAGTATGAGAATGCCTTCAACTCGTACTATTGATGCGTTAAGTGATCGTAATTCATCTCTTATTTCGACTGCTGCAGAAAGCAAACATTTCTGGCCTTCAAGTAGTTCTCGTTGGGTTTGTTCCCACTCAGATCGAACCTTGTTCTTTCGTCGCTTAGCTGCTGGCTCCTCAGAAACAGAGGATTCAGGCGAGTTTGCTTCCTTAGCATTTGCAGATTTACTTGTTTTAGGGCTTTCTTTCGAAGAACTTTGGGCTGCACTTGTATTACAGGATTGAGTTTCCGGCACACCTTGAGTACATACGCTTCCGATGATTTCTGCGATTTTAAATTGCAGATCCGGCGGGACTTCCGCTTTACATGGCCCACCGCCCGTCTTTGATTGCTCTTTATTGTAAAGAGCCACCGCTTTTTTACTGATCGATTTCAAATCAAACCATTTTCGTTTAATTTTTTCGACTGAAAATAGATTGTCAGCGTCTGTGACAGAATTTAATTCATTGACGGAATCAGCAATCCATTTCCATTTTTGATCCACCATACCTTTCGTCTTGGAGGCGGAAAGCGAAGATGTTAGAAAGTCGTAATTTTGACTTACTAAGCTTACCAGAAGATTCACTTCTTCCTGAGTGAATCTGCGACTCATTTTTGCTTTTCTAAATGAAGCATGTTTTGGCAAAAAGTGATAAGTCGTATTTCGCTGTTTTGAGTAAATCGCGTTTAAAGTTTTAAATTTCCATTTGATCCTGTTGTCAAGTGCGACATACTAAGCCATTTATTACCGAAAATTGATTGAAAATTGCTCTTTATTGTAAAGAGCCACCGCTTTTTTACTGATCGATTTCAAATCAAACCATTTTCGTTTAATTTTTTCGACTGAAAATAGCTTACCAGAAGATTCTCATGGAAATAAGTTAAAACAATTTTTTTCTCATGGAAATAAGTTATAGTAAATAAATTAAAATCTTTAAAAAACTCATTTTTTGAAAAATGTCACTTATCAACTTTTGCAACAACGTGCTTCAAATGTAAGTTAACAGAAATTTGAGACAACCAAATCAAGCTTGCTGCATTCAAATGAAACAAAATGTAACACGTGCACAGCGAAGCGAAAAGGATCCTACACACCTCCCCGAAAAACACCTTCCAGAAATTACATTTCCCCGAAAAACACTTGGCCGAAACTACATTATCCCGAACATACATTTCCCTGAACGTGCATTTTCCAGAAATTACATTTCCCTGAACATACACTTGCCAGAAATTACATTTTCCAGAATGTGCATTTGCCAGAAATTACATTTTCCTGAACGTGCACTTTCCAGAAATTATACTTTCCTGAACATGCACTTGCCAGAATGTACATTTGGCCGAATGCTCATTTGGCAGAATGTACATTTGGCCGAAAGTACATTTCCCCGAAAACTTATTTTCCAGAATTTACACTTGCCAGAATGTACATTTGGCCGAAAGTACATTTCCCCGAAAACTTATTTTCCAGAATTTACACTTGCCAGAATGTACATTTGGCCGAAAGTACATTTCCCCGAAAACTTATTTTCCAGAATTTACACTTGCCAGAATGTACATTTGGCCGAAAGTACATTTCCCCGAAAACTTATTTTCCAGAATTTACACTTGCCAGAATCTACATTTGGCCGAAAGTACATTTCCCCGAAAACTTATTTTCCAGAATTTACACTTGCCAGAATCTACATTTGGCCGAAAGTACATTTCCCCGAAAACTTATTTTCCAGAATTTTTACTAAACAAAATCTACGTTTGGTCGAAAACACATTTCCCCGAAAACTTATTTTTCAGAAATTACATTTCCACAAAAATTCATTTTCTAGAAACTATTTTTCATTCGAAAAATTATTCTATGTTTAGGTTATTTATTTCTAGTAAACAGAACAAACTTTTAGGTGAAATTAAGAAACGTTGCGATAACAGTTAGCTTGCGGAATGAGAAATATAACCTAGCTTTTTAGTCAATTTGCTGTCATAAGTTGTGCTTCAAGCGTAACGAAACTTAGCAATTAAAAATCGATGCAAGCATGTTCACAGAGGCAAAGCAAGCTTACTTTTACCCAGGTTACACTTTTTTTAGAAGAGCCAATAAATTTTAAGTTGAGCTGGCTTCTCATAGTTTTTTGCCAATTTGCTGCTTCATTTGTTCTTAATATTATTCCTTGAATTCTGAGAACGTTCAAGTCAATTTAAACGACCATGTTTTTAAAGTTATTTTGGAGTCCAATTCCGAATGCTCTGTCAGCTTGAGCAAAGACTTTTTTGCAGCATCGTAAAACTGCAAAAGCGAAAAAGTACGGAGTTTTTTTTTTTTGACTTGAGAACATCCAAATATTTATGAGTTGCTTACGCTGTTTGAAGCAGCACTCTGTAATTTTAGAATCGTTGCAATATTTTGCTTGTAAATACTGGAAAATTACTAAAATTTCATCGTTTTGAATTAGCACAGAATTTAGTTGCTTTCAAGATTTGAAATTTATTCTTTTTTGTTTCCAATCTTTTTGTTACTGATGGAGGCTGGCATTTTTTTAGATTCTGAGCAACAATAAGCCTCGGGTTTTTATGAAATATTATTGTTATAAAAAAAAATAGTGTAATTCGTCTTGCGTTCGCGACAAAATTAAATCTGCAGCTGTAGTACGAAGTACGTAGCCAAAATCTACGTCAAACAACACTTGTTGCATTCCTCGGCAAAAGATTTCGCGCTTTAGCTTACCAACACTCGAGAAAGCAGCAATGGCGTGTATCCGCAACCAGCTTCAAAGAGCTTTTGGTTGAAACCTACCGAGAAAGCCACTTCTACGGAAAGCTCATTATGATGTCAATTCCCGCCATTCACATTTCATACAATTTAGAACATTTCATTCGCAGTTCATGCGAAGGTAGCAAAAAGATAAGTAATTCCTTCAGGTGACGAAACAATTAAAACCTACGAGTCTTCCTGTAGCAAATACTGACCGCATAATGCAATGCCACTCCTAGTGAATTTTCACTAAATCTAGTGAATTTTGGTCCGGTCTAGTGACCTAGTGAATTTTACGATCTAGTGAATGTTTTTGTAGAATGTGCAAATACCTGAAAGCTGCTATGTTTGCTTCCAAATTTTTGGTTGCAGTTTTATATCATTGCATGGTTAAATGTGTTGTTCTTTTCGCTTGATGAGACCCTTGAGCAAGGTCAAAACGCGTCGCGGTAGCTCATTCGCACTGTATATTACAACAGTAAATTGTATAGATGAATAACTTATGCTTCTAAATGCTAGCCGTGAAGGTGGCCTAAGTTACTGGTCGAAACACGAAAACGTATAGTTTTAGGTTGACAATCATTGAATAGAAAAAAAAAAAAATTTTAATGAACCTGAAAGACCTTTTGTTATTTTTTAGAGATGACCAAGAAAATTACGCGAAAACCGTGCGTCGCTGGCGTGAAGACCTTTTTTTGGGAGATCACCTGATAATTCACGCAAAAACTACGATCGGTGGTGCCACTCTGAGTGAATTTTATATACATCTGGTGAATTTTGGTCCGTTTTAGTGTCCTAGTAAAACGATCTAGAGAAATTTTTGTAACTTACCAAGTGAAGACTCTTTTATTTTTTATTTTTTTGAGATTATCTAAAAAGCAGTCTCATTGTCTTGTTTTTAACTCAATTTTAAATTAAAAGCACAAAGCGTTGTGAAAATTTTTGTGTTTCACAAAACTCTAGTGAACTTTGAAGAGTAGCCTGTGGCAGCATTCAGTGGCGGATCCAGAAAATTTTGGTGGGGGGGATGACAAAATTTATAAGCACGGATTTTCTATAGGCCTAATCTCAAAATTTAGGATGTTTATGATTAATCTTCTTGACGTCGCGCAAATTTGCTTGGCATATTTTTGATCAGGCGCGTGGCAAAAAATCTGCAATGAGGTGGCTGTGTACGGGCCTCCAGTGGGCGGTGGCATTTTGCGGTGTGGGAGCGTAGCCTTTAACCGCCGGAGACTGGGGGTCTGGGGGAAAGGCCCCCAGCCGCTGGAGGCACGGGGGCCTAGGGGCAGAGCCCCCAGCGCTAGAAAATTTTGTATTTTTTTGGCAAAAATAACTTAATTTTAGGCCTATTTTAATAAAAATTATGCTCTTAAAGCACGGCATAAAAATTAGCATTTGCAAAAGCATGTTTATACTAGTTACATATATGGGCTTTGTTGGAGGTACCGGTAGCTATTGCTAGAATTTCAGTTCTCTTATTTACAAGCTTGTAAATTATAAAATCCTATCCCCGTAGTTCAATAAAACTCTCAAGGAGTAATCTATTTTGTCTATATTCTATAGAGAAAGATATAAATAGGGGGAAAGGGGGCTAATGGAAGGAAGTTTGAGAGAAGTGATTGGTAATTAACTGCAGTACTGTAATACTGAATAGCCCCCCTCCCATATTCCTGAGCTTACAAATTTTTGATGATACCTGTGTTAAGCATTTTTCAATAAACGACCTTTTTTTCAATAAACATTTTTCAATAAGCATTTTTAAATAACATTTTCCTGCCCCCCCTACGCCCCTACCCTATTGGCTTTAGAAATCAAGTCACAGTCGCACGGCCTACCGAGTATTCACTGACGGCTTTTTTTCAAATATGTAAGCTTAGTATTACACATAAGCAGGATGCATGTTATGTTTAGGCTGGTGGGGGGATGCATCCCCCCCTAAATCCGCCACTGGGTAAGGAACAACGTAGAATGAATGATCTTGTCGAGATTGTTGTTGGGGAGGTAGCTGTACTGCAACTGCATAGAATGAAAATTCGAATTTCCTGCTGTTGAGAATTCTCTGCTGTGTACTTTTGACCAGAGAATTTTGAGTTAATATTTGTTTGCTACCAGGCTCCTGTCAATCTTTCGAATTGAACCATTTTACCAATTTACACATTGGTGTCAGAGAAACATTAATTTTTGCTTTAAATAAATTTTCCCTCAAGGCGCGTAATGCCCACCTCAAATCAAAATGACAGTTCCGTACGGTGTTTTTTTTTTATTCTTCAAATTTATTGATCCGAATAGGCCTATTTTATTATATTATTGTATAAACATTGGGAGAAAACGCTCACCTAACGAGCTCCATTAAAGCAAGACTGTGGGCCAGTGCTTCCCAATTTTTCATCACCGTGACCTATATTCTATTCGAAAATTTTCCATTGCCCACATCTAAATCGCTAGCTTAATCGCGATTTATCAATTTTCAGGTGATCCGCACAAAAAAAGATATAGTACTCACGCCAAAAACCGCAAATTTTGTGCTAGCTCACTCTCTAACGGGCCCCACAGCCCTAATGATTAAGACAGTTTTTTAACCGAATTTACAATTACCCAAATAGCTCTAGCCCACCGCAAAATGCTCCTATGGCCCGCAGGTTGAAAACCGCTGCTGTAGGCCATACGTAAGCGTAATGGTCGTCAAATTTCATTTTCGTCTTTTCATACGTCTAAATCTGCGCTAAGGTCAGTAGCGTAGGCGGGGAAGTGATGCAGTGCCGTCGCTACAGGGGGCCATGTCCCCCGATTTCAGTTGACTCAAAATGCTGTTTTTGCAACATCACGGAAAGATAAGACAATAGTCAATCATGGAAATATAGCAATAATAACTTTTAAGCAAAATTTTCCTTTGACGTTTTCAGATCTTTTGCCAAATTGTTGGCAATCAACTGGTGTACATAAATGTGACGGAATAACCCGCCTTTTTACTGTAACACGCCTATACAACTGTGTCGCGGAAGAGGGATATAAGACTGCAGAATCGCTACCGATACTTTGTTAGTGATTATGACGTAAACAATAGGTGAAAACATTTTTTTCAAAGAGCAGCATCTGTTTTTGATCTTTGAGGCACACTTAACATTTTTAGGTCGCAGTGAGTGGAGCACCATTGTGAAGGGGCCTAGGCCCTCTTAGCCAAGTCACTTAGAAAATTTAACGTCAAAATATAAGCGTTTAAAAGTATTTAGACTTGACCTGAAGTAAGGGGGAGAGGGCTAAAGGGGTTAAGCAATTTAAGCCTTTGAAATGACTTCTGAATTTTAGCAATTTAATCTTTGATGCCGCTTCAAAAAGTGCGAAAGGTGATTAAAATGCCGTTAAAATTGCTATTTTTGTGCTGTAAAATCTCAAACATTGCCCAGTAGTTGGTGGATGTCCCCAGGCCCCGGTCTGTGACACGCTCGAGTTGCATCAGTTTGTTTAGCAAAAGGCCTAAATTAGACAATTTTTGTGCAAAAATAATTTTTGCTTCACCTCTCTAGCAAAATCTTGGTTGCGCGTTGGGCAGCATTCACTGCTGCAGATAGAGTTTTCAAGCGATTACGGCAGGGCCACAACTCAGGGGGGGCCAGGAGGGGCGGCGCCCCGTAAACAAAAATTTCGCCCGCCCAAACCCCAAAGCGACAATAGGAGAAAATATTGGTAGGCCAAAGTAGCCTTTTGTAAGGCTGTTGATTAATGATTTGAACTGATGCGAAATATTGCGTTTCGCAAAACTTTTATAATCAGTACATTGATTGTGGTGCCACTGGCACCCGGTATGCATAAGCCTAACGCATAATCGCAATCCTTGCTTGATTTAACTGACAAGCTACAAATTGTTAAGTAAGTAAAATCTTTGAAGAATATTGCAAAATTTTATTGTGACGCAATAGCTTTTTTGGTCTAATTTTCTTGGTCATCTCTAAAAAATAACAAAAGGTCTTTCAGGTTCATTAAAATTTTTTTTTTTTTCTATTCAATGATTGTCAACCTAAAACTATACGTTTTCGTGTTTCGACCAGTAACTTAGGCCACCTTCACGGCTAGCATTTAGAAGCATAAGTTATTCATCTATACAATTTACTGTTGTAATATACAGTGCGAATGAGCTATCGCGACGCGTTTTGACCTTGCTCAAGGGTCTCATCAAGCGAAAAGAACAACACATTTAACCATGCAATGATATAAAACTGCAACCAAAAATTTGGAAGCAAACATAGCAGCTTTCAGGTATTTGCACATTCTACAAAAACATTCACTAGATCGTAAAATTCACTAGGTCACTAGACCGGACCAAAATTCACTAGATTTAGTGAAAATTCACTAGGAGTGGCATTGCATTATGCGGTCAGTATTTGCTACAGGAAGACTCGTAGGTTTTAATTGTTTCGTCACCTGAAGGAATTACTTATCTTTTTGCTACCTTCGCATGAACTGCGAATGAAATGTTCTAAATTGTATGAAATGTGAATGGCGGGAATTGACATCATAATGAGCTTTCCGTAGAAGTGGCTTTCTCGGTAGGTTTCAACCAAAAGCTCTTTGAAGCTGGTTGCGGATACACGCCATTGCTGCTTTCTCGAGTGTTGGTAAGCTAAAGCGCGAAATCTTTTGCCGAGGAATGCAACAAGTGTTGTTTGACGTAGATTTTGGCTACGTACTTCGTACTACAGCTGCAGATTTAATTTTGTCGCGAACGCAAGACGAATTACACTATTTTTTTTTATAACAATAATATTTCATAAAAACCCGAGGCTTATTGTTGCTCAGAATCTAAAAAAATGCCAGCCTCCATCAGTAACAAAAAGATTGGAAACAAAAAAGAATAAATTTCAAATCTTGAAAGCAACTAAATTCTGTGCTAATTCAAAACGATGAAATTTTAGTAATTTTCCAGTATTTACAAGCAAAATATTGCAACGATTCTAAAATTACAGAGTGCTGCTTCAAACAGCGTAAGCAACTCATAAATATTTGGATGTTCTCAAGTCAAAAAAAAAAAACTCCGTACTTTTTCGCTTTTGCAGTTTTACGATGCTGCAAAAAAGTCTTTGCTCAAGCTGACAGAGCATTCGGAATTGGACTCCAAAATAACTTTAAAAACATGGTCGTTTAAATTGACTTGAACGTTCTCAGAATTCAAGGAATAATATTAAGAACAAATGAAGCAGCAAATTGGCAAAAAACTATGAGAAGCCAGCTCAACTTAAAATTTATTGGCTCTTCTAAAAAAAGTGTAACCTGGGTAAAAGTAAGCTTGCTTTGCCTCTGTGAACATGCTTGCATCGATTTTTAATTGCTAAGTTTCGTTACGCTTGAAGCACAACTTATGACAGCAAATTGACTAAAAAGCTAGGTTATATTTCTCATTCCGCAAGCTAACTGTTATCGCAACGTTTCTTAATTTCACCTAAAAGTTTGTTCTGTTTACTAGAAATAAATAACCTAAACATAGAATAATTTTTCGAATGAAAAATAGTTTCTAGAAAATGAATTTTTGTGGAAATGTAATTTCTGAAAAATAAGTTTTCGGGGAAATGTGTTTTCGACCAAACGTAGATTTTGTTTAGTAAAAATTCTGGAAAATAAGTTTTCGGGGAAATGTACTTTCGGCCAAATGTAGATTCTGGCAAGTGTAAATTCTGGAAAATAAGTTTTCGGGGAAATGTACTTTCGGCCAAATGTAGATTCTGGCAAGTGTAAATTCTGGAAAATAAGTTTTCGGGGAAATGTACTTTCGGCCAAATGTACATTCTGGCAAGTGTAAATTCTGGAAAATAAGTTTTCGGGGAAATGTACTTTCGGCCAAATGTACATTCTGGCAAGTGTAAATTCTGGAAAATAAGTTTTCGGGGAAATGTAATTTCGGCCAAATGTACATTCTTGCAAGTGTAAATTCTGGAAAATAAGTTTTCGGGGAAATGTAATTTCGGCCAAACGTACATTCTGGCAAATGTACATTCAGGCAAGTGTTCATTCTGGCAGATGTAATTTCAAACAAGTGTTCATTCAGGCAGATGTAATTTCAGGCAAATGTTAATTCTGGCAGATGTAATTTCAGGCAAGTGTTCATTCTGGCAAGTGTGATTTCTGACAAATGTTAATTCTGGAAAAAGAAAGTTCAGGGAAATGTTTTTTTAGCAAATGATTTTCAGGGAAATGTTTTTCTGCGAGGTGTAAGGATACCAAGCGAAAGAGGTGACAATGATTTGTTGGGTATTATATTGACAATAATAGAGAATTATTTTATGATTGTTACACATTTGATGACGTTTTTTATTCGTGTTTGAACGCACAAGTAAAAGCAAATTGCTTTTACGAATACGAAAACGATGATTTTTTGTTCGGAATTCATTTAAGAACTTTTTACGAAAATTTTTGAAGCAACATTTTTGTTTTGGAAAGTAAATAATGAATATCCGAATACGAAAATTTTTTAGCTGTAACATTTTTTTTTTTAAATGTCGATAACGAAGAAAATAAAGTTATACTTTTACGAAGAAAAATTAATTCAAACTTTCAAAAAATGTTTAAAATCTATTCCGAATAAAAATTCGAAAACCGAATGACTTCCGAAACACGAATATTTGTGTTTTTCCCAAGACCATAGTCAGTGGTGTAAAGTAACGAAATACTTTTACTTGAGTAGATTACTCGAGTAGTTTTTTTCGGTAACGAGTACTTTTTTGAGTGTTTTTTTAACTACTTTTACTTAAGTACTTTTAGTCTGAAGTAACGCTACTTAAGTACTTATTATTTGATAAAAGTACAAAGTAGTTTTAAAATTTGAGACGCAGTGTTGACTGCACTTTGACTGTGGGCATCGGCAGTCGATCATTCTTAACGCGCAGTCAGGCTGTTCTCTATTAGTTCTTGCTTTCTTTAAATTCCACGCTTGACTGCGTTCATGTGCTTTTGAAAACGATTGCATTTAAATTTCTAATCAAGTACTGGTAAACATCGACTTCTTAATCAGGACTAGGAACCAAAGCTCTACTGAATAGTTAGCCTGCAACATTATAGGTTAACCTAACCATTTTAACTCCAATAAAATGCAAACGAATCGTCAGTTTTCCTGAAGTCATGAGTAGAGTTAGTAGGTTAGGGTGCGTTTACAATCGGGCTGTTCGTAATTAGGGTAAAAGATCCATTCCCGTTTTGCTGTTTTGTAGGACTGAAGGATTAGGCAATTGTAGAAATTTATTGATAAGCGGAAATATGAGATACAGGTAGGCACATAACCAAAATTTTGCACTGGGAGTAGGCTAATTCAGAGGCTGGAAACTACATCAAACGATCTTATCCAAGATTTTGATCGGTTGTCACGCAGATTGAGTCGATTTTACAGTCCAAATTTAGGCGATCTCCAAAAGCAAAGGTCTTCAATTTTTTTTTCTGACGAACAACAAAATTTTAACAATTCAAAGAATACTGCTGTCCTCGAGCCGAGGACAGGCATTTTTCGAGGACTTGAGGCTTCGAGGCCAAGGACTTCAAAATGTGTCCTCGAGACCAAAGATGTCCTCAAGGACTCCACCTCTGCTGAGTAGCACTGTAGCAGGAAAACTTCATCATTGAGTAATAAACTGATGAAGTGTTTAGTTTCTCTGTTCTTGAGAACAGTGTCTTGCAGTTTGAGAGCCTGGGGTTGAACTGATAAATATGCAGACAAGATTGTATGGCCTAAGTGGTTAGAGCATCTGTATATCAGGCTGAAAATTTGGGTTCAAATCTGGTCCAGTCAAGCCAAAGACTTAAAAATAGGTAGCCTACTGCAAACTGTATTCACATCTTCCTGCTTGAATAAGATTCTATTTGAATAACATTCTATTTGAATAAGACAGGGGTATGTTTACTGCCTGATAGACTTGGCTGTACTGGTGTTAGGCTATCTTTACTGAAACATAAATGATAAGTGGTGACTGGTGAGTGGTGACTAAACTTGACAAAAAGAAAACTGTATAGAAATGACTGGAAAGAAGAGCTTTCGAAAACCTCCGCAATCGGGTGCTGGTACGTCTAAATCTAGCCTACAAACAATTAAGCCTACTAGTCCTAGCGCTGCTGTTTCGGATGGCTTAGATCGAAATGTTATTGAGAACGTGATTGGATCTGTAATAAAAGGCACTGATATTCTGGAAAGGAGCCTAGCTGAAAAAAAGCATTATGATCATGTACAAAGAAGCAAAGTTGCTGCTGATGATGAGGCATTTGTGCTATTGCAGCAGGTTAAAGATGACTCAGAATTCATTGACTTAATAGCGACTAAAATCAGTGAAATAATCATGTCCAATAACATCTTCAAACAAATAATATGTGACGCTGTCTCATTGGATCTTCAAGAAAAGATGGCAAAACTGAAAGATGAAATTTGGCTTCAAAATGAAAAAATCAAAACCCTGGAAGTAGGTTTGGAAAATCAGGCACAATACTCGCGTCGAAATTGTTTGCTGATACATGGTGTAGTAAAAAAATTGAATGAAGACACTGATGAAACTGCAATTCAAATTTTTAATGATTATCTTGGAGTCAAAGTGACCAAATCTTGCATTGATAGGTCACACAGACTAAGATCAGCAAATGAGAAAAGCCCCATAATTGTAAAATTTTTAAGCTACAACCTTAGAAATTTGGTTTTTCTAAACAAGAAGAAACTAAAAGACTCGGGCATTGTGATCACTGAGGCACTTACTCCTCAAAGAAGAGCATGTGTCAAAAGACTAACAGAGCTACGCAAGAAAGGTCTAATACACTCAAATTGGACTGTAGATGGAAAGATTTTCTATACAAAACCAAATAGCACCTCTACCAAATTAATGATTGATCCTCCGAATCTTGATAACATTGACTTGAAGTTTGCTAAACAGAACTAGCTTGGCAAGTACGGTAGTAATTTAGTATTGACATGTAATG
Source organism: Trididemnum nubilum (assembly GCA_963965965.1). NCBI lineage: Eukaryota > Metazoa > Chordata > Ascidiacea > Aplousobranchia > Didemnidae > Trididemnum > Trididemnum nubilum. Next base: position 452,204 of record CAWYPQ010000617.1, on the reverse strand, counting down.
CTGGTAATGCAAGCCTGAAAAATACAATTTGTTTTCTTTTTCAACAAAATTTACAATTTTGTAAACTGTTGCTTAATTGAAATCATTTCTAAGCAAATCAATCCTACAAATTTGGAATCCAAACAAGTACTTGGTCATATCTTTCAGTTTCTTTTATTTTTTCTTTTTATACTTTGTTGATGTACTTGCTTAATTTGATACCAGGATTTATATGTATATATGCTGTCATACACCAAGCGTAGTAGCAATTTAGGATTGATGTACACTAAAAAGCATGAAGAAAATCATCACCAGTAAGCTATCATATGAGAACTTTTTCTACATGTGAAAATTGAGAAGAGTTGATGTGTAAGCTACTTTGTTGACTAAATTAGTTTTAGCGGTACTCTTTTCTTTTAAGTGATAGCCTACACATTCTTATATAGCCAACAAAATGCTAAACATGTCGAGTAAGCAATATCTCTAGCACTTTTGTGCATAAATTAAGTTGCATAAAATGCTTGTTATAATTTGTAGCATGCAATACCACACAAAGTCGTTATTTTATAACCATTTTCGATAAACTACCATCATGTCATCACTTCAACTAAACTATTTTTTGATTCGATGGCCTAATGTTCGGTTTGCCATTAAGTCTGGAGTAAGTGAGCATAGACTTAATTGTTCTAGTTTGTTGTCGTTTTCTGCTTCACTTGTTACGGTGAAGGTCAAGTGCAAGATTTTTTAAAGCTTTTGTTGTTTGTTTGTTTGGTATTCTTTTTTGCTTTTTTGTTTTGGGTTTGATGGATAGAGCTCACCTTGATTTTGATAATGAAAATACTGATTTTGGTGGACAAGTTGAAGACTGTAACTACTTCAGTGTTTCTCAATATTCCAATATTGTTAAAAATCCTAAGTTCTTCAATCAACTAGCTTTTGTGCATTTTAACATGAGATCCTTGCCAAAAAATAAACACAAAATAGATACTTTTTTAGGACAGTTGTCGGATGATTGCCTACCTGCAATAATAACTATTACTGAAACTAAGCTCAATAATGCCAATGCTAAATCAGTTAATATAGAAAACTATCTATTCGAACACGTTGACTCACTGTCCCATGCTGGAGGTGTAGGAATATACATAAGAAAAGATTTACAATACTCTGTCAAATCAGAAACTATCAATTGCCCTAATTGTGAAAGTTTATTCATTGAAATTCTTAACCACCCAAAATTGAATAAAAAAACAGCAACCAAGGCTTTGATTGTTGGTGTTATTTATAGACACCCAAATACCTCCTATGTATCCTTTAAGGAAGAGTTATGTAAAATTATGCAAAAATTCAGTAAGTCAAACAATACCTTTGTTCTTATGGGTGACTATAACGTGGATTTATCAAAGCAAGATATTGACAATAAGATACAACAATATATAAATGAAATATATTCATCTGGGTGCTTCTCTCTAATTAACAAACCAACTAGGATAACTTCAGCTTCAGCCACTACTCTTGACCATATCTATAGCAACTCGCTCCAAAAAATTTCAATTAGTGGGATTCTTATTAGTGATGTATCAGATCACTTGCCTACATTCTGCATTTTGAAAAGTAACATTCGTAGAAGCTTCACTCCAGGAATAATGATAAGAGATATGAAAAAATTTAATGTTGAAGCCTTCTCTGAAGACGTAAACAATAGGCTGCAACATTTATCACATAGTCTGAATGATGATCCAAATACAGAAATTCATAATATTTTAACTGCTATAACAGAAGCGACTAACTTGCATGCGCCATTAACAAAATTGTCTAGAAAGAAGATGAAAATCAAAGCTAAGCCTTGGTTGACCAAAGAGTTGCTTGAATGTATTTCAAAAAAAAACAAATTGTTTGAGCAATGCTATAAACAACATAGACCTCATTTGATTTCAAAATATAAAACTTACTTAAAAAAAGTAACCAAACTGAAAGACACTGCAAAGAGAAATTATTATCAAAATGAGTTACAAAAGCACAAAAATAATATATCTATGCAATGGAAAATCATAAATAAAATACTATGCTACAAAAGATTAGAAAGTAACAGCATTCCTTTGATAATTGATGAACAAAAGGGTAAAATTACTGACAAAAGCATAATACCTGACTTGCTAAATGAGTATTTTACAAAAGTAGGACCTAATATGGATGCAAAAATACCTGCCGCCACCAAACATTTTACTTTTCCAAGTTTGCCTAACTCCTTTATGTATGATCCAATTTCAGAAAATGAAGTATATTCACAAATTTTACAACTTAATCCTTTAAAAGCAGCTGGGCCTGAGAATGTACCAATCAAATTGTTAAAAATATTAGCGCCTATAATATCCACTTATCTGAGGGATGCATTTAATAAATGCCATGAAACAGGAATTTTTCCTAATTCTCTAAAAAATGCAAAGATAGTCCCAATCTACAAAGCCAAACAAAAAGATAGAGCCAGTAACTATAGACCTATCTCTCTTTTGTCACCTATTTCAAAAATTTTTGAAAAGTTGCTATATTCAAGACTTGAGTTATTTTTTTCAAAAAATAAGGTAATTACTAAACAGCAGTTTGGTTTTCGTTGTGGTTACTCTACTGAAATGGCAGTAACAGACCTATATAACCAACTTATAAAAAACCGAGATGATGGTTACAATTCATGCTGTTTGTTTTTGGATTTGTCAAAAGCCTTTGACACTGTAAATCACAAATTACTTCTTGATAAACTTTATTTATATGGTATTCGAGGAAATATGCATAATCTTCTCTCCAGTTATTTAACTAATCGTCAACAGTTCACTGTTTGCAACAATATTCCATCAAAAGCTAGTACAATAGTGTGTGGGGTACCACAAGGCTCTACCCTGGGACCTCTACTGTTTTCTTTGTACATAAATGATCTGCCACTTCATACAAACTTTCAAGTTAACATGTTTGCTGATGACACAGTTCTAACACTAAAAAATAAAAATACAGCTCATCTTCAGCAGCAAGTAAATCAAGAACTTACTTCTATTGATGAATGGATGAAATATAATAGACTTTCTCTAAATTACACCAAAACAACATACTTTGTTTGTGCACCAAATTGTCGCTCAAGTTCCTGGAAAAACTTTACCATAAAAATAGGCAAACATATAATTCCATCTGTGGAATCCATAAAATATTTGGGTGTCATGATAGATAAACATTTAAATTGGAAAGCACACATTGACTATGTAATCAAAAAATTGTCATATGCAGCCAGAATTCTATCTATAATCAGACATTATGTTAACAAGCAAACACTAATCAAGTTATATTACAGTTTTGCTTATCCGTATCTAAAGTATGGAATTATTTCATGGGGCAGTGCTTGTCAAACTTCTTTGGCAAAGATTCAAGTGCTGCAAAACAACATCAACCGTATTATGAACTTCAAATTTGTAAAAGATAAAGCAAAAATGTGTACTTTGTTTAAATCCATGAAAATATTGAAAGTGAAAGACATTTTTGAACTAGAAATTGCTAAATTTATGTACTCTTATTATCACTCCATGTTACCTGAAAATTTCGACAATTATTTTAAATATGCTAGTAAACATCATGATTACAAAACGAGATCAATTGCTGCAAACAATTTTTATTTGGAACGAGCTAAAACTCGAAACGGGCAACGATCTTGCTCGTACATTGGAGTAAAAATATGGAATAAAATTTCACCAACTTTCAAACAATTACCAAAATACTCATTTAGCAAACAAATAAAATTGTCCATGCTAAGTAATTACTGAAGTACTTACAGTCTTGATAAACTCGAGGTAAGCCCAAGTGTGCTCATTTCTTATGCTAACTGCTATCCTTTTGGTTGAATACTTAGGGGTTTTTTTGGTTTTTTTTCTTTTTGTTGTTGTTTTTTTTTTGTTTTTTGTTTTTCTTTGTTTTAAAAATGGTGAAAAATTACCCCCTCAAAAAACAAAAACAATTACAATAATTAATTAATTGTATGGGCAGCTTGACTCGATGACCCGAAAAAGGTCTTTCGCTGTCCTGTTTGCTTGATAGTAAGTAACTTAATGTACAGTACTCTTATTTTTGGAATAGTTTATTAATTTCCACGCATTCGTCAATAATTACTTCTTGTTAAGTGTTATAGTAAATTAGCCCACATTTATTTTCCTTGATTGGCATTAATGTTCATTCTATTTGTGCGTGTGGATATTTATTATTATTTTTTATTGGTTGTTAAGTTTCTGGAAATTGAACTCAAGTGAACAAATAAATTGAATTGAATTGACATTCTGCGTTGAAGGCGATAATGTACTGCTCAGTGCTTACAACCGATCAGTGGTCGAGTGGATAGAGCGTCTGCTACTGAAGCGGTAGACTCGGGTTCGATTCTTGGTCGGGTCAAACCAAAGACTATAAAAATTGGTATTCACAGCTTTCCTGCTTGACGTTCAGCAATTAAAGGGACAGTGTGAAGCCTCCGCCGTGTGTGGTAGACAGGTGGCAGCTTGACTCGAATACCGAAAGGTCCCTTTGCTGTCTCCTGGCCAAGGCAACTTGGTGAATAAAATGTAATTACAATTACAAAAAAAAAAATTACAATTACACCTTTGTGTGGTAGAGAGGTGGCAGCTTGCCTCAACGACCCTAATATCACTCTGCGGTTTCCTGGTCAAGGCAACACGGTGAATAAATCAGTAAAACTGAAAACAAACATGGTGGAATTCAGGGATTGCATGATAAACTTTGTCTAGGCAGGCAGCAGGTTTTCTGAAGTGCAGCAAGTAAATTGAATTGGAATTAAGCTGCAGTCTAACCTACTAATGCTGCGACAGAACACTGGTATCACTATCAATCAATGAATGACTGTGTTTCACTCACAGTCTCAGTTATGTTTCTACCGGTTTCTACCTACCTTCACATGTCGTGAAATAAAATCAATTTAAAAAAAATCACGATACGGTAGTTTTTTTTTCTTTAATCCAAAAAAAGTTTATCGCACACTATTGAATTGCCTTTGGTGCGTGACTTTTGGCGCACCCTGTGGATGAAGCAGGCTTGATTGATTGATGCATCTTTATCCTCCTTTCACGAGAAAGCGACGGTGGCGCTATCCTTTGGTCGAATCCGCACCCGCTTAGGAGTTAACAATTCCCAGGTTTTCCGGTTGACCTTTGACTTCTCTCCACACAAATTTGCTGCTTGTTCAAAGCCACTAAGCAGAGATAATCATCGTAAAGCGTCTTATCCAAGGACGCAACAACGTGACCAGGGTGCGGGTTGAACCCATGTCCATGCGACCAGGGTCGTCGTAAAAACGACGTCTTTACCTTCTTGACCACGCTGCCGACACTCTAATAAGGCACTTCCGCGGTGTTTTTACTTTTTAGCATACAAATTTAGCAATGGCAGTGAATGATTATTAGAGCAAATATTTTATGAACTAATTCCTTGAATATAGTAACAAAAAACTTGCACAATTAATATTTCATTACTTCTTAAGATAGCGAGGGTTTAGAAAATCATGCGCTGGTGGCAGTGATGCGAAGGTAGTCGACCAGTCGTCATTGCTCAATTGAATAGTTTGCTTATTTTGCGTGAATACTTTCAGAAATACTTCTACTTGAGTAGTTTTAAAATGACTAGTTTTTACTTTTACTAAAGTACTTTTTTTGGTCAGTACTGGTCCAAACGCTACTAATATCTTTATAAATTTACTGCCAATTATTATATTTTGTGAGCACCGTGTTATACTTTTCCAGCTTTTAGCATTTTTATCGCAATTTCTCCGGGTCAACCAAGGACGTACTTAAAAGCAAACTATTTTCCTTTGAAATGTCAAAACTTGTTTAACGTGTCGCGAAATCTCTAAAATCATGTTGATACTGACCCACTGGTTAAGACAAATAGGAAATCGACAACGCAACTAATGTTTACTGTCTGAATGATTTCTCCCCCAAATTAGTGTGACGAATAATTCTTTGATGTGTAATCGCCTCTAACCCATGGAATAATAGGGTGGAGTGAAAAAGAACTTTTTTTCGAAATCGAAAAAAGTGTAGTTCTTAAATCCTGACAAATACTCTAAAAATCCGAAAAAAATTGGTTTGGGGCTGTTGCCACTTTAGGGGGGCTAGCAACACCCCCAAATCTGTTTTAGGGGGGCCAATTTACCCCAAAAGGCCATAACTTGAGAACTGCTTATCGTAGAGACTTCATTTATAGCTCAAAATTTGCGTAATTGCCATGTTTATATCAGCTCTAAGAGAAAGTTTTAGTCTGTTTTGATCGCAGAAAAACTTATGACCAAAAATGTGGTTTTTCTGCCATTTTATCGAAAAATTATGTCAATAAGCTTGTGTTTATGCACTTATCTGCCCATATAGAATCTAGATTACAGGCATTATTACAAATAGGTTGAAGCTGGTTTGATAGCCACTGGTTTCCTTAGCAAAACCAAATCTGTGAGAAAAGAAAAACAGAAATCAGTTGAAACATTTTGCGCCCTAGCATAAAATCGTCTATTGTATAAATTCTAACATGACTTTTACTTTTACTGTATTTATTTTACAGAATTTAGCTAAAATATTTTCAGTTAAGCCATCACGTTGTAGTATATAATTGACTTGAATTCTAAAGAATGCGAAGAAGAAGTTCAAATACAGTGAAGACATTACATAGTGGCCATACATTTACAAGTCGCGACAGCTTTCCTCCAGGTGTGTTGCCTACAAAACGACAAGTGATAGAGCGAATTCTTCATTTAAAAAATTTTCGGACTGAGACCGTAGCAAATGACATAGCTGAAGAAATTCATGACAGATGGATTTGGTGCAATGTGTATCCGGTTCATAAGTACACAATATCAAAAAAAGTTCAGAACTTAGTCGCTTCATTTAGTTCACTTGACCGTTGGACAAAATCAAGACGAGGAAATACGTTTTTGCAAAGAGAATCCGAATTTATGCAGACAATTGATAGTTTGTTTGATGTCTTTTGTGTTGATGATCAACAGAGAAAAAATCTGGAGAAACAGCATGGCTTACGAATGGCAGAAGCAGATTATGCGTTTTACCAAGATCAAAAAAGTGAACGAGTTGGCAAATGTATGGATACTGTTGTTCCTTTATCTTCTTCTGACAAGATGTTTTTAAGGCGCCACCCTCAATCAACAGAACCGACGTGTTCTTCTACTGAAACTGCCGCCCCTTCCACGTCAGCTTGTGGTTATGTCTCAGATTGCAGCTCAGTGCAAACAGAGCATTCACAGTCTTCTACTACTTCCGAATTCGTTCCGGATGCAGAGTCATTTAGTCAAAATCGAATGAAGTGGAGCAACCTTGCTAGAATGAGCGAACGATTTCAAGTATCAGACAGAGCTGCTGCTGCGATAGCCAATAGTGTAATGCAGGATTTGGGTTTCATAACGGAAAACGACAAGACCTACGTTATTGATCGCAGCAAGCTTCGACGAGAACGAGAGCGATGTCGGACTGAAATCAGGGAGAAGGAGCAAGAAAATTTCAAGCTAGTGAATGCCATTTACTTTGATGGCAGAAAGGATGCCACGCAAGTCACCATCCAGGGACCAAATGACAAGTATTACAAATCGGTACAACTTGAAGATCATTATACACTGATTGGAGAACCTGGCGAATACTATCTGACACACTTTTCCACCGAGGATGGCAAAGGAAAAACGATTGCACAGAAGATTTTCAACAACATTGTTGACAAGGAATTACATAATAAGCTTGCCATAGTTGGCACAGATGGCACTGCATCGATGATTGGCAAATATAATGGCTGCATTCGAAGTTTGGAAGAGCTGCTCAACAAACCACTGCAATGGGTGGTGTGTTTGTTACATACCAATGAACTTCCATTGCGGCATGTTTTTACCATGCTTGATGGTACCACTAAGAGCCCCGACTCGTTTTCAGGTCCAATTGGAAAATCGCTAAATGGAGAAGTTTCAAGCTGGCCTGTTGCTGCTCATTTTAAATCAATCCCAAATCCACATTTTGTAAAGTTGCCTGTATCTGTCATAGAAGATTTGAGTGCTGACCAGCATTATGCGTATAAGATATGTTCTGCTGTAATCGAAGGAGTTGTTGACAGCGACTTGCAATATTTGAAAGTTGGTCCCATAGTTCATTCGCGATGGCTTACCCTCGGTTGTCGCATTCTTAGGTATTACATTTCCATGGATAATCCCTCCTCTAACTTAGAAATCTTAGCACAGTTTTGTCTTCAAGTCTACTTCCCAAGTTGGTTTGAAATCAAGTCAAATAGTCAACTAACTCGTGGTTCTAAAAATTTGTTCAATTTAGTCCAAAGAATTCTTAATGTTCCAAATGAAATCGTTAGGGAAACTGCATTAAAAGTGGTGCAACGAAACGGATTTTTTGCTCACCAGGAAAATATTTTGGTTGGAATGTTAGGAGATGATGATGAGAAAATTAGAATGCTAGGAGTGAACAAAGTTCTTTCAATTCGTCGAGAATTAACATCAGCTGATTCGTCGAATCTCCTTGCTATGAGTGTTAATGAAGAGCATTCTTCAGAATTAACCTGTGATACATCCTCAGCTCTGTCGGTACGCCCATTTAATGTGCCAGTAATCAATCTAACCGCCACTTCGTTTGACAAGATGGTGGACTTGACTTCCTGGCAACATCAGCCTCCTGCAATTGAACACTTAACGGATACAGAAATTGAACAATGCCGAGCAAGGCCATTGAAGCTTGACCATCCATGTCATAATCAGTCTGTGGAACGCCATGTAAAGTTGGTAACAGAGGCATCAGCTCAAGTTGAAGGCTTTGCACGAAGAGATGGGATGATTCGGCAGAAGATTAAATCTCGTAAACTTCTAAAAACATTCAATACTAAAGTGCAGTTTTGACATTTTTTATTTTGTGTAGGTAGCGGATAATCGAAAACTTAAGCGGGCTTACTTATGTTTAATGTTTGTGGGCGGCTGGGCGGCAATGGAATGGTGTAAACTAGAGAAGGTATACAGTACAGACAAACTTGCGTGGTATCTTTTCGGACTAGTGTTTTTTTTTATTAATAGAACCCTTGTGTGTGGATTATAAAATTTTAAATTGCAATGAATCTTGCTTTATAATGGGAAAATTCTTTATCACTATGCCTCTGGGTTTACATTATAGATTCAATTGATATTGTATACCTACATGGGTAAACGTCATTATATTATTGAATATTGCGTAAAGTTTATGTTGTTAAATGTAAGTGGTTGTAATTAGATAAACGTTATTTGAAATGCATTTCGGTACACCAAACTGCTTCTGTTTGTAAAACTTATTACATCTTGCTTCATAAGAAATGCAGACAAAATGCTTGGGTGAAGAGTTTCTCTGCTGGTTAAATAGCTATTTTATATTCCACATTTCTCTTAAGTTTAGTCTACAGCATGTTGTAAAATATACATCAGCGTTAACTGGTATCTGTCCTATTTCAATCTCATTTGTAATAATGGCGGTAATCTAGATTCTATGTGGGCAGATAAGTGCATAAACACAAGCTTATTAACATGATTTTTCAACAAAATGGCAGAAAAAACACATTTTTGGTCATAACTTTTTCTGTGATTAAAATAGACTAAAACTTTCTCTTAGAGCTGATACAAACATGGCAATTACGCAAATTTTGAGCTATAGATGAAGTCTCTACGATAAGCGGTTCTCAAGTTATGGCCTTTTGGGGTAAATTGGCCCCCCTAAAACAGATTTGGGGGTGTTGCTAGCTCCCCTAAAGTGGCAACAGCCCAAAAACATTTTTTGGGGGGTTTTTAGGGTATTTGTCAGGATTTAAGAACTACACTTTTTCAAATTTTTTTTTCACTCCACCCTAATGGAATAACCCATTTATTTATATACTCCCGTCGGGATCTTTTGGTTCATTCTAAATTCAGAGCTCAGACCTGAAGTTTGTTCAAGCCGAGAGCAATCTCAGGCTTTTATTGGTATGGTTTTACTCAGTTATCCATGGGCGAGAGGTAGCATCTCAGCTTTCGCTTGTTTGGTTTGACTTTAATAAAAGACAAGTCAGAAACAAAGACAGTCTGCAGCAAGGAGCAGAAGTCACTTCAATCTCCACTTCCACTGTTTAGAGCCATACTGATTGGCTTCTGCTATTGTACAGCAGTTGCCGCCCACTACCCCGGAATTCCCGCCAGAGGCAACGACCGCTTTCGTGGTGACCTGACCGCGGCAGTCGCGTCAGGGCCATTTTCCAGAGTCCAGCCAAAGCAGGAGCCCTTGGTAGACCAACCTCTGTGGAGACCGGACAGCCACTGTCGCGTCAGGGCCAAGTACTTTGTACTTTACTTCAAGTAGTTTTTTTGTCAGTAACGAAACTTTTACTTGAGTACAATTTTCGAGTAATTTTTACACCACTGACCATAGTATGTGGGCAATGTGGCCCCTGGTAGGTCCCAGGGTTTTAAGATGTGTTTTTGCCAGGGTTCTACTGTGGCTTTGGCAAAAAAAATTTTTTTAATGTAAATTTAGCCTTTTGGTTTGAATTTTTTCCAGCGGAAAAAGCGTGATATCTTTTGATGCAAATGCAAAAAAGGTAAAATAATGCATGCAGTCAAATGACACGCGTATTTCTGCGCGCAAATACTTATAACTAATAATTTGTGCATCACAATAATTCACATTGGCTACTAATCGAGTTAAAATAAAGAACGGATTGGGGTTTTCGCGCGGAAAACCGCTTTCTATTAGAACATCAAGTCCAACGAAAAATTGCGCGGTTTTCCGAGTAGTTTATGCGGCTTTCCGCTCTGTATAAACGGGCTTTAAATGTGGGCACTATGAGCATTTTGCAAACGTTTTTGTTTAAATCGTAATAAGAGTACGCGTGGCCGTTTGATTCTTAGTCGAACCAGTCAAGCTAGCAGCTTTTTTACTAGGTGATTGTAGCTTTGTGTAAGTTACGCACACTCGTGTAGAGCAACAGAGTGCGTAGGCGATCCTACTTGAATAGTTTCAATGACCGTGATTACTTGATTATCGAATCCACAGTTGCTAACTTCCTCCTGTTCAGCATAGAACACAGAGTAACCAGAACTTGAGTGTATTACTTGTAACAGTATCCAAATTTAGCAAATATTCCAACCACAAATTCAGAAACACAATTCCTAACTAACTATTTTAAATACTACAGAAAAATGACCTATCTAGCTATAATCCAAGTAATGGCAGACTACTGCAGGTACTGGTGTTGCAATCTACTGCATTGCGGTCTACATAAGCACATATAGAATCAGAAATTTAGCCATAGGTCTAACAACTATAATTATCATATCGCCAAATAAGCAAATCAGTCAGTACTGAGAAAAATATCGACTTCCATAGCAAGTAAAATATAGGCCTACTCTGACTGGTAACAGTATGCGGTAGACACATAGGCTAACTAAACAGTACTGGTTTAACAAATAACAGCTGCATTCACACCATACTTAACGTACGAGCTCCAAAGACTGAGAAAACATTCCACTAATACACAGACATGTGCTCGATCCTGCGATAGTACAGCTGCTAGCTTTAGAACCTCACAAATCATAAGAACAAATATTTCACGAAGCTTGCTACGGGCAATGAAGCAGCATGAATCAGCACAACAGAAGGAATGGACTAGCAACAAAAATATCCGCGGAGTCAATTCTTCCGCAAGATTAGACTAAGTATACTAGCAGCATTGAGAATATACACACATGGTCCAACACCAGTTAAGATAAAGTCACGGCTATCGCTAACACTTTGAAAAACATAATACAGTACAATACTACTGTCATTCATAAGCTTAATCTTGCTCAGCTAGTTAGAACATTTCTTAAATCATTAATAAAAAGTTTCTAACGTAAGGTGCGATGACACAGGACACAACGGCAACGGAAGATTGGCAACCTTTGCGAGTAGTCGCTCAAGTTATTTGCTCAAAATATGCCAACCATCCATAACGATTTTGTTGTAAGTGAAATTAAGCAACAGCTCTTAAGTATGCGACAGGTCGAAACCTTTCCAAGTTCTTGAAGACGTCAAAATTTTGGTTGCTTCTCGTCCGGTGTAAATGCATTTCGCAAAACCAGCACTAGAGCAACTGAAGTTCATTCGGTGGCTTGAGCATCTCCGTCAAATGTCTGGGCAGTTTTTTTGCAGCAAACTGGCTTTTTTGTCCTCATCCAAACGGACCAATCCATCTGTTCCGTTAGATGGAGACTACAGCTGAAAATATGTAGTGCCTTTTGCCGCGTTCACCTATCACAGTCAGACATGGGCACGATCTTGATCTAGAAGATTACTTTCATTTTCAAATGTAGCGTAAGGTAAGCATCGCCGAGGCCAGGTTAAGTGATATTCTGAAGCTATTGCATGGCTCCGACACGGAATGGAGTGTACACTGGAGAAAGTAATTGCATTTGCTGTGGTACAGAAAGGACAGGTATGAACCAATACGGCAGTAACTAACCTGCTAACTTGAGAAAATTAATTACAAATCAGCTTCGTTAACAACGGAATGTTGGCAGACTTGGGGCATCCTATCGACAGACATGGCCACGATCTTGATCTTCAAGATCACATTTTTTGAATGATCTGATCTTGATTTTCAAGATCACCAAAAGGTGGTGATCTTGTCCATCTCTGATCGCAGTTGTAGCCATGCCTGCTGTGTAGGGCAGGCAGAACGGAAGCGCCCCACACCAGTACGTTGATAGTTTAGATGGACTGAAACGTCAAGTCATTCATTTTATTCTTGACCACAACAATAGCAAATGAATAACAACACAAAATTAACATGCCAAGAAATCAAAGTAGCGACACTACATTAACATTCTTGAAAGATGCATTTCTAACGACAGACCGTTAATGTTGCTGGGGATAAACTGATTTAGTCTGGTTTTGGTGTTGCGATTGCTCCATTCGAGTATTCCAGGAATGTTCCTACCTGTGTAATGTCTTGATGATTCATTGATCAAAGTCTGTCATTAGAGATTAGTGTAGAATAGATGTTGGCGGCAGCCACAAAAAGTGTCTTTAGCTGCAGCAGTCAAGTGAAGGGCAGTATGGAGAGGAAATTTCGGTATGGAATATGCCAGAATGGAATGGAAGACTATGAGCATTTTGTACTCTAGCTACAATCACAGTCACACGTACTCTTGTTACGAGTATCGAGCAAGCAAGCTTGTTGACTACAATCTATTCGACACGTTTTAGTGTGGGAGAAATACAAACTGCATTGAAACTTATAAAAAATTAACCTAATTGACTACGTGACCAAGAGGGAAAAAGCATTGTTTGGACAACCCGGATCGCATCATTGTTGCAATGTTGCTGCTACATTTTTATTCTTCCGTAATAGGACTACGGACAGCGTACCGGTATTTCCGTACATTAGCATGCCAAATATACCGTGAGTAATTCTACCGTCCACACCGCACTGTCAACACTCAACCGTACCCAACCCCATGGCAACAATAAGAATCGCCAACGAACACAGCACTGTTCTACGATTGCTGAAATTGTCACGTTATGTCGCAAACTAGTTATCTGAACCAAAAACAGTTTAGTAAAAAACAAAAATATATTTTATGCTCTTAAACAAAAGTGTTTTCGGAAACTCGGACACAGGAATCTCCCTTTAACCTTCGACTATTCACTTTTCATCCACATCACAGCTTTGCTAAGTACATCAGAGATTCAAGTTGCTAAGAAACGCAGCAAAGTCAAACACGAAATCTGTAAAAGTCGAAAATTACGACGATCGGTGAAGATAAGCAATATCACGTACCGTAATACAGTACTTAAAAGCTACTACTGCATCTTCTTCAAAATAATGTTGGCCTAATGCAGTGTAAAATGCAGGGTGTCCCAAAAAAAATGTAACACTTTCAAATTTTTATCAAATCTTTGTTTTCAATTACACTAATCGTGCTTTGGCCAATAAAAAGCATATATCATAAAGTTTTTTTCCTGAAAATTTTAATCATTATGTCTACTAAAAAGTTAAGTTCAGTCTATTTTGCCCTTAGCATTGACTTCGGTAGTGAATGAAAAGTTCAATATATCCACCATTTCGATTCATGCCTCATTTGGACTAGATAGCACAGTTTTCAATGACACGTTGACTTATCTCAATTGAAATTCGCTTGACGAACTGCGTAATATCAGTCTGTAGTACTTGATGTTGATTTACAGTTTGTTGATGATAACGATTGATGCGTTTTTATCGTCCTTCACGAGAATGCGACCGTGACGCCATCTTTTAAATGCATCCGCACATGCTTAAGAATTTATCGTTTTTCTAGTTGACTTTTTGACTTCATCCCACACAAACTTGCTGCTTGTTCACAGCCACCAAGCAGAAATAATCATCGTTTTAAAACGCCCTATCCGAGGACGCAACAACGTTACTACTGACCAAAGTGCAGGTTAATCCCACACCATGCATGCAATCAGGGTTGTCATGAAAACTTAAGCTTGTTTTTTGTGAACATTTTCGTTTGCATAACAACAAGAGAAATCCAAAGGGTCGAGTTTAGGAGAGCGAGCCTTTAAGAGACCTGCCTAAAATCTCAGCCTAGTTTCTGAACAGTTTGAGGCTCAATTTTGTGAGCATTTTTCTCGGCATGACTTCACAAGACCAAGTCCAAAGGGTTGAGGTCAGGCGAGCAAAAAGACTTCGGGTAACTATCTATGATTTTGTCTTTTGCTGGAAAGTGTATACCAGTAGCGCATCCGCGTAACCAGGATTTTACAAAGGAGGGGTTAAACCACAGCTATAATTTCGAAAAATGTATTCAGCGGGTGGCGTATGTTGGGTTAAGCTTTGGAAGTGATGGAAATCAATCTTTCACGCGTTGGCTAAACATAAGACCCATTTATTTCAATACAAATTAGGTATTTTTCACGCGTTGGTTTTGTTCTACGAATGCTATCAACAGGCCAAGTAGAGGCATACGCTAGCCTACCTCTTGCTTTCCAAATTTTATCACATGATGTTGCTAGAATCAGACTCGGTTTGGCCCGGAGAAAAAGTGAGTTTGATGGGCCCCACATTTGTTGCAGGGGACTCTCCCGCCATTGAGACACTGTCATCATGATGTTGGGCCAGGTGACTAGGGGTGGGTTGCATTGATTCACCCGAACCAGAGTCTGCGCCAAGTTTAGCCCGCTTTTGCGAAATTTCTCGCAAAACAGCATTCCCGTTTTCTCTTACCTACAACAAAGGGGAAATTTAAAAGAAGTTGAACTCCGCCAAATTAGAAGATACACGAAGTGGCTTTTTCATTGAAAAACTAAGAAAAAGTGAACGCGTTTTAAGCTTGAAGGCCCGACAAAAACAATGTGGTAACAGCAGCGATAACCGATTATTCACTAATAAGAATCACAATTCTCTTGCAGAATGATCGACCGTCTTAGCTAAAAAACAATCATTTAAAGGTAAGCATGAGATTTTAATTTACGTTTGGTTTAAAATATGGATTATTAGAGCAGTCTTACAGCATTTACTTCTTTAATTATTTGTGCTTCAATTCCATTTGTCATGAATAATAAAATAAATTTTTATACGTCTTCTTCTATTAAACACTTTCTAATTATGGGGTTGGGGTTAAAACGAATACAATTTTCCATTTCAAATTGAAAACAACAACAGTTGAATAATTAATTGACTTTGTCGGGGTTGAATTTTGCAGATTAATATTCACATGTTCAATCAAAACGCTACTTCAGGTAGAAGACAACGAATGGCCTTTCGTTCTTATGTGTCAAGTAGCCACCTGTCTACCTATAAAATAAAAGTCAGTTCAGTTCCACACACGTTGGAGGCTTCTCGTTATCCTTGCATTGCTGAAAATCAAGCAGGGAGGCTGCGAATACCAATTTCTATCGTTATCAATTTCTATTTAACCTGACTGGGAATCGAACCAAAGCCTATCATTTCAGTAGTAGATGATCTATCCACTAGATCACTAATCGATTGAAATATCAAAAAATAACAACTAGTACAATGCAATTCTACGTACATCGACGTATTCACAGCATTTGTGAGCGTAGTAGGTCGCGGCGTCAAGGGAGTTGGTCTGAAGATAATGTCGTGCGAGAAAATCATACGCTTCCGTGTGGGCCGAAGTTCCTTCAACGAAACCTCGTTCCTCAGCTTGTTGCGCGTAACGTTCGTAATAAAAAGCAGCCCATTCCTTTGCTTTTTCACGTTTATAAAGTCTAAAAAAAGTAATAAGTGAAAACGATACTGTGTAGATCGGTGCTTTCAGAAAACGCTCGATGATATCTGAAGAGCTATACTAACGATCATTCATAGACCTAAGTCAAAAACTGTAATATTAAAAACCCCTACAGCCTGTTTCGTGTATCGAATCCTCAGGAAGATATCCGCAATTCCGCATATTATGCATTTTTTGGGCGCAAGAAAAAATGACCGAAATCTAAAAGGAAGCACTATTCAAGACAATCACCTTAAAACTTCAAAATCTATCATTGCAACGACCGGCGCTCGCATCGCGTGTTTCTTTGTTTTTACTCGGCCATTTTCCAACTAACGAGTGCGAAGTTTCAGACTGGAGAACGGTTTGGTCTAGCTACTTTCATAACTAGAGAACGGTTAGGTCTAGCTACATGAAATTTTGACAGCAGCTTGAGATTAATGAGTTATGTTTGTACCAAATTTCGAGGCAATAGGTCACGTGACTTTGGTTTTAGAACCCGAAAACCGCCCCGCAACTTTGGCGTAAAAACCGGTCTCAGTCAAACAGGGTTTAAATACGGCAAAAAATATTTCAAACGGTTATATGTCTTAAGATACCCTTCCATCTCAACCAACCCACTTTTGGCCGCGATGAGGCTTTTTTCTTTTTTTTTTCCTTTCTCAATCCTTTTTTTCTTTCTAAATCTTGTACACTTTTCTTCTTCTCCTAAACCACAAAACATCGAAATCTAATTTTTGTGTAAAGTTGTTGAGCTGCAAACGCAATTTTTTCTCCCGAAATTGTTTGGGGGCGACTCCCCCAGAAACCCCCTCAAAATGGGGCCCAAAAAATCAATTTTTTTAATGGCTTAAGCTAGGGCGCCAGTTTTTCTTGATATCAGGAGATATTTCAGAGACAAATATTTTGGCATAATTTGGGGGGTACCATCCTCCCGGGGACCCCCAAAAAATCAATGTTTGGACGGCTCAAGCTAGTGTGCCAGTTTTTGTGATATCAACAGATACTTAACAGACAAATATTTTGACATAGTTCGGGGGTGCCACCCCCCCGGGACACCCCAAAAAACAATTTTTTAAACCGCTTAATTTCGGGTGCCAGTGGTGCTTGATATCTGGAAGTGTTTAACAGACAAATATTTTGACATAGTTTGGGGGGTACCACCTTCCCGGGGACCCCCCAAAATGGACCACCCAAAAATCAATTTTTTGAACGGCTTAACTTTGGGTGCCAGTGTTTTTTGATAACAGTAGATATTTACGACACAAATATTTTGACATAGTTTGGGGGTACCCCCCACCCCCAGCGGACCTCCCATATGGACCCCAAAAGACAATTTTTTTGAACGGCTAAACCTTGGGTGCCAGTTTTCTTGATATCAGTAGATATTTAAAGAGACAAAGGTATCATCCCCCGGAGACCTCAAATGGTACCCCCAAAAATCAAGTTTTTGAAATTGTAATTACATTTTATTCACCAAGTTGCCTTGGCCAGGAGACAGAGAAGAGACCTTTCGGTCTTCGAGTCAAGCTGCCACCTGCCCACCTGTCTACCACGCACGATGGAGGCTTCACACTGTCCCTTTAATTGCTGAACGTCAAGCAGGGAAGCTGTGAATACCAATTTTTATAGTCTTTGGTTTGACCCGACCGGGAATCGAACCCTAGTCTACCGTTTCAGTAGCAGATGCTCTATCCACTCCACCACTGATCGGTTAAAGGCTCAAGCTAGGGCGATAGTTTTTTGATATCAGCAGTACGGTACGCTATGGCAGTACTAAGGATGGCAGTAAGGTACGGTACGCCTCAATTTTTGCCAAGTACAGTACGCTGGTACGGTACGTTTTTTTTGTAAAGGTACGGGTACGGTACGTTGGTACGGTATGCCTTTTTGTAAAGGTATGGGTACGGTACGTTGGTACGGTATGCCTTTTTGTAAAGGTACGAGTACGGTACGTTGGTACGCTCTTTCAATTAGAACCCCCAGACTTTTCGCACATTGCGCCGGCTTTTTGTATACAGAGGCAAAAAACAGCTGAAATTGACGCTAATAGCGTGAATTGAAATCACTGATTTATAGGCTAGTGATTTCAAAGTCAGTTAAAGTTGCGAGTAGTTGAAAGCAAGGATGGCAGTACGGTACGCCTCAATTTTTGCTAGAAATACGATACGCTGGTACAGTACGCCTTTTTTGTAATGGTACGGTACGCTTCAAAAATTGAACTGAAGTACGGTACGCTGGTACGGTACGGTTCAAGGTGCGAGGAACGTAGAACGCAAATTCTGAACGTACCGTACAGCCATCCTTGATCAGCAGTTGTTTAAGAGACAAATATTTTGATATAGTTTCAACGGCTTAGATAGAATTTTTTTTTAATGTGATCAGTCACTATGTTGTCAATTAAATATATCTTGACTGTCGCGATCGTTGATACTTGGCTAGAGTAAAGCCTTTAATCTCTAGAATTGTCCAAGTCGACTAAAACTAGAGAACGAATGAGATGTTAATTGACGAATCGAAAATGGCAGCTGATAGTTCCTTTAGCTTCTTGAATCTCAGACAGCAGTACACCAATCTTAAATTAAAACTTCTATTTAAGATTGAAATACAAACACTCTCACTGAGCAAAATCACTCCACTAACACTTCGTATGATCGATCAATTCATATCATAAAGACCTAACTGCGACCGCCCAATTCAGGTCGCACTACTGGCTACACAAGCCAACCACAGATACACAAACTCAGCAAAACTGTGTACGAAACTAATATCTAAAATCACCCACTCTTAGAATATTACAATCTTAGAATATTAGAATGTGATACGACCCATCCTATTTATACTTCGACAAAAGCTTTCAAATATCCCAGAAAAATCCATGATACGTTACAATAGAAAAAAATACACGAGCTTATGATAACAAATTGCGCATAATTATGGTGTCACAAACTTCAAGTCTAAATATAGCAATTAAGCAGGGTAAACAACCAAAATATTCCGGTGACTAATAGAAGACAGCAGTACATACTAGAAAGGAATTATCTCGAATATTCCAAATCAAAAAGGCGGCAAAACTAAATAAGCAGTCACGTATACGTTAAAACACAGCAAATAATTATATCTTAGGCATTCCAAATTATGATACGTGACATTGACAATGTTTGAAATTCCAAACCCTCTTTTCCCAGAAAATATTTGTAATTAATTTTTTAACGGGAAAGCGAAAGTTTTTTTTGAGAGTCTCATTGTTCAACATGCGTCGGTCGTTCACTGAGATTGCTTCTCTGCAAGCTCCCATCTAGTTTATAAATATATACCGCTACAGTAAATGAGGCAAATTTAAGCCAATGCCGTAAAACAGTTTAACAAGCTTTTGAATTAGGCTCTATATAAAGGTTTCAAAATTAGTGTGCTACAGTAGTTAATGAATTTATCCTACTTTCTTACTTCGCCAATTTAATATTTGCCATTCCTTCAATATCGCCAACAGCTAACGCTTTTCTGAAGCACATTTTTGCTTCGTCATACCGCTCCAGCACCTCGTACGTTTCGCCAACAGCCATAAGCATTCTGGAATCGGATGGACGTAATCTGTGGGACTGAAAATACAATGCATATGAACAACCTGAGATGATTCAAAAACGACTTCGAGAAAAGCAACTTTATTTTTAGTTATAAGCTTTTTGGACAAAACTTTTTTGGTACGTTCTATGGATTTGGAACAACACAACAGGGTAAAGACAGAAGAAACTGATACACCGCATCAAATCAAATACAGAATGTTACCGAAGAGTTCTGCGTGAAAGCTTCGAACGAAAAATGTTGACTTTAGTATTTGAATACAATGCGCCTAAAGCTAACATCAACGAAAAGATAAAAACGTAAAATGGTGTCATCGCAAACTAATCACAAACATAAAGAAACAAATTTGTTTCTTTTTGTTTTTGATTTGTTTGCGGGTGCGGATTCAACTCCTAAGCGCGTGCGGATTTGTCAAAATAAAAGCACCACTGTCGCTTCCTCTAGAGTGGAGGATAAATATGGATCAATCAACCAATCAATGAATTACAGAATTTACGCCGAAGGAAGTCACTAAAATTTTACCTGTTTATAATAGTACAACGCGTACGTGAACATTTTCAAAAGTTCGTAAGTCTGTCCCAAGCCATACCAAGCACGGTAATCTCTTCTGTTCAAATCGACTGCATTTCTAAACAAAATAACCATCAGTAAAACACCAGCAAAACCAGTCAAATTCCAACTGAGGATTACTGAGGAAAAAGATTTGGGTGTATTTACTTCGGCTTGTTTCCAATTGCTCAAATGAGAACTTGACATTCGACAAAAGCAAATTCAGTCTAACAAAAGTAACGAGATTTGGCACTTTCCTTAGGAGAGAAAAATGGTGCATCAATTACACTACACAAACGAATGGAAAAGATTGCAGTCAACAAGCTCACGCACTCATCACTGCTCTCAGAGCAAGCATCCGTTTAGTGAAGCGATCTCAGCTTCCAAAAAATAGAAATCGCAGTTCTCAGTTTCAAGAAAATAGAAAAAAGCTATTAGTTGTCTTTTACGACGCAAGATTTGCTAAATTACAAAATCAGAGAACTAACTTGCTTGCGAGACCCACAAAAAAGTCATTTTAACGTAATCACCGTGCTTCTAAAGAACCAAATGAAGTCAGAATTAACCTGTAAGCTTGTATTGCAGCTGAAGTATTTTTCACTTCAGTGTATTCATGACCCATAAGTGTCCAGGCGCTCAGGTAGCTCGGATTGAGTTTTAACGCACGTTGAAAGTAGAGCACAGCCTTATCGTGGTTGGTACGAATACTGTAGTAGTTTCCTAAAAGTTTTTACAGTATTCAAACGTCGAATGAAAATTGAAGCATCTTACTCCTAACGATAAATACATCTTTCCCTGCAAAGTTGAGCCAAGCTTCCACCTGTCTACCACAAACGGTGGAGTCTTTTTTTAAAGCTGACCTGAACACCAAGTAACGGCAAGTCACGTAATTGTTGAAGTGTAAATACTAAATTTAGCCTTTGGTTTGACCAGAGCAAGAATCAAACCCAAGTTTTCTGTTTTTGCAGTATACGCTCTACCCACTAGACCACAGATCGAATTAACTACAGCAGTAACAACATAAATGGGTTAGAACAAGACTCAAGTACAGAAAAAACATTGCGATCTTTTTTTAGAAGTAACTTATTTTACAAGGATTTTTAGCAGCCCTTCCAAATAAAATTGGGATAAAATTCTTACCAACAATGCAGCAGGTTTCAACTCTGTACTTGTCCACTTCCGAACAATGATGGGCCAAAAACGCTAGGTCAGCACGTCTGCCCTTCACGTAGTACATGTTCGATAGAATGTCCATGTCGTCAAGTCTGTATGGATCTTCTGCTCGCACTTCTTCAAGAATCAAAATGGCCTCATCAAATTCTGCACGAATTTATTATACATAGATAAAACTAAAAACATAGTTCGTATTATATTAGAGACGTTTCGGCTACTACGTAAATCATTATCAGTCTTATTAATATACATTTTAATGTTCAAATATAATTATATTTGAATATGATTAACAACGACTAAGCAATCACGTCTATCACTAAATATACGAGTATTAAACTGTTTTTAACAGGTTTGGATGCTACAATTTAGCGTGAACACTGGATACCTTCAGTTATTTAAAACAAAATTTACAAAAAATCGACTGATAACCTTTTTTATTCCGTTGTACTGCATTGTATAATCTACCACGCCGCAATAAACAACCTTGAAAAGCTTAATTTTTTCTCCGCATTGATTTTGAAATATCCACTCCATAGTAAACCAATGCAAAATCATTCGAAAATTGTACCTAATACGTCATAAAGCAGATAATTTTTGCCTTTTTCTTTTACAAGTAAATAAAATAGAAAGCTCGTTTTTTTCTATCGACGTGAAAAATCTTTAGCTATTTTTTGATATCAACTTTGGCTAGACTGGAGTTGGGCTTTAAGGACAACGGATATACTGTAAAACAGAATTTTCCAACTTTACTGTACCTCTTCTGTTGTGGTGCGCAATCGCTTCTTGTGTTCTGATGTGAAAATTTTTCTCAAACCCGACGGTTTTTAACTTGTCGTAAATCACCAACGCATCATCTGCATTTATTAAATCAACGTGAGTTTGTGCAAAGAAGAATTCTTTCATCCAATGTTTCGGCAAATCCATGTCATACATCTGAAAAAATAAGTTGAGTAAAGTGTAAGCACAATGTCACCACAATCCATAACAATAGAGCTTTGCGTTCAACAATGTAATTTTAAGATGGAGCTTTTCACTTATTTAAGATTTACGACTGAATCAAAAATGGGATAGAAAATTAACTTTAGAAGTTCAGCTAAACATAAACACAATCAGTGTAATGGTGTAGTTTTTTTATAGGTAGGAGCAACCAATTTGTGAACAAAACTTACCGATTGTTGATCAGTGACAAGTGAAGACAATTCGTGCCAAGCTCCCCAATTCATTGGAAATCGATGGACTGACCGACACAAAATTCTAATAGCTTCGCTTCGATGTGCTGAGGTTGACATTTCTGAGGTTTTCTTTAAAATTATTCCATACAGATATAAGACAAATGCATTATCATTGCCATTTTTTATAACTTGCAACAGTTCAGCTCTCAGAACTCGAAGTTCATCACTTTTTCCCAATGCTCTTTCAGAAATACCTTTGAAAAAGTTAAACTTAAACTATTAGGCCACAAATTTCAGCATCAAAAATAAGAACTAAATTTTGATGCTTTACCAAAATTACTTCTTTACTGGGTCATTGCAATTAGTAAATAGTTTAAGGATGCCTTCTTGCTGTGACGTCTGTTTCGTGTTGACAAAACAGTACACTACCGGTAGTTGAAATAAAGCTGTCAGCAAGAAATTTTTTGCAGAAACTGTTTGAAGACTTTCCTTTGCCATCATGTTCCCAATACTATGAACAATATTACGGTTGTTTGTTACAAACAGGGCTTATGGAAAGATAATTTAACTCAATACGACTGAGCACTGTCAAACTACTTAGGGTCCACGACTTTTCGGCGCGACCATTTCGGTGCGGCCCTTTTCGGCACCAATATTCTGTGCTTTTTACTAACACTAACCCAAAGCCTTTAACCCTAACCCTAAATAAGTGAACTGTCAAAGAGCACCGAATTGGCGCTGAAACGATCTGTGCAGAAAACGTACGGCAATGAAATAGGTGGCGCCGAAATGGTCGCACCAAAAAGACGTGATCCCAATTACTTACTGTGGTTATTGATATTATCGTGTCTTTGTTTTCGAATTGCATCCAAGTACCGACAATAAACGTGAAGAAAATAGCAAAGTTCATTGGTAGTGTCTCGCACAATGTAAGCAGCTCTTTTATACTCGCCAACATCGAAATAAGACTTAGCTAATCGATACAAATCAGCTTCTCTTCCACTTTCACACCTGAAAACAAAAAAAATCAAAAACATCTTAGAAAAAGAAGGGTATAGTTATAAATTAAAGCATGTAAACCAACAAACAAATTTGTATGTCTTTGCATGAACATGCACATTATTGAAACAAATGAGAAGCATAAAAATAAACGTCTTAAAGTAAATTTGAATTACTGGGAGGCTAAAGCGAAGTTTATTGAAACAGCTTACTTTTCAAAATTGTTGAAATAGTTTTCATCGTGATAGTGTTCTTGTGCATAATCACTACTTGGTTTGACTGAATTGATGTCAAGTGAAAATGAAAGCTCAGCAAGCCTAGAAAACAAAATTTCAAGAAGTTACAAACATTATTTTAGTTTTCATTGCCATAGTTATCTACACTAGGCCTGTAGCTTTTTTAAATCTTTGACTTTGGGCATTCCTAACCTGATTTTATCTGTGGTGCAGTTACAAAATGAATTGCACAATGCATACCAATAGTATATATCAGGTATTCTTAAAAGGCTCAGATGACATATTTTTAAGCAAAACAATTTGAGCTGCTAGTTAAAAACCTCCAAAGTCATGGCAGCTACCCTTTTTAGTGCTTGGCTTTTCATATTCCAAACAAAAAAACAATAGAAAATAAATTGCCATATTTGATATCTTCCATCTAGCCATGGGATTCGGAAAATCATGTTGATTGTCATACCAGTACTCTGGCAGTCAATAACAAGACATATTAAGAAAGATAATTAATAAGAAAGATAATAGATACTCTGGCAGTCAATAACAAGACATATTAAGATTGCCGGCAACGTGGCCTAATGGGTAAAGGCGTCGTTTTTACGACAACCCAAATCGAATGGTCTGGGTTCAACCCGCACCCTGGCCACGTTGTTGCGTTCTTGGATAAGACACTTTACGATGATTATCGCTGCTTGGTGGCTTCGAACAAGCAGCAAATTCAGTGGACAAGAATTCGAAGAAATCCACAGGAACATTGGATGATTGAAAACTCCTAAGCAGGTGCGGATTCCTCCGATCATGAAGTTATCATTGTAATGAAAAGTGTGCGGATCGTTCAATAAGGTAGCGTCTGACACTGTCTGGTGACAGGAGGATAAATATGCGCTGCAACAACAACAACAATTCACTTAGTTACTGTACTGGGTAGTCTCTGCCATTTATTACCTTTAGACACAACTAGGATTGGATTGAATTTGAATCAGCTCACAAGTTAGAGATGAATTTGAATGTGGACTTTCAGAAGTCATTGAATTTGAATGAAATTAAACTTACACTACAAAAATAACGATTTATCAACTGGTTCATTTTAGAAGTCAAAAAATAAATAAACCACCCATGAGTTACACCACATGTAGCAGCTTAGTAGAGCTGCTGTTTCAATAAATATCACCTCTTGTCAGCTAGACTTATCAACTCTCAAATGGCCGCTGTGCTACATTGAGCAGCTTGCAACAATCATTGGAGTTACAGCAACCCACCCAACCAAAACTATAAAAGATGGTGCCCATGAGGGTTTAGAGGCCCTGGAGGTACGTAACTGGTAGGCTACAAAATCGACAATCAACAAAATGGGCCCTCCATGAGGATAAAATGGGCCTATTAAATGGAATACTACATGCATTATAATTCAACGGTTATGTTGGCATCATAATCTACTGAATATGCTGGCAGATCGATTTTGTAGCCTACAGGTTAATTATTTCCAGGAGGTTCCTTATGTAAATCGTGACCATTATGCACAGACGTTTAGGTGAAGGATGAACACGCACCAGGACTACTATACACGAAGACTTTTACGTTTTTTTCAAAAATTTGATTTTTTTTAGCGTATTTGCTCAAAAAAATTTTTTTTTCCATTGCATGTTTACAAAGTTTTATTTTCAGGGCTCCCAGCCAAAAATGGCACTGGAAAAACGGGAGAAGGTGGGTGGTCAAAACTCAGCAAAGGGAAGGCTGAGTAGGGGGTTTGGGGGCAAAGTGCAAAGAAGGCAAAGCCCCCAGAAACTAGCAATTGTTGAAGATTAACGTTCAAAATACTTCACTTTGGGTCACTCTGTTAGAAGTTTTAAAGTAGAATTACACTAGACCGAATCTGAGAATCAATGCAGTGTAATTCCACTTTTATACAGTAAAAACTGCAGCAATTAGCAGTAAAATACTATTACCGATAAAAATAATTTTGTTGAACTAGGGGGTCTGTGGAGCGTTGCAAGCTCACCATAAAAGTGTGGCAGTGATTTCTCTGCAACCTATTTCTAATCGAAACTGCTGATAAAAAAATCTGGTACCTGTTCATCACTAGTTAAACTCGTTCATTGCTCATCAAAGTATTACTGATCATTGCTAAAAGTTTGCACATGGTAAAAGCAAGCAACAATCGAATTTTACTCCTTTTTTCTCTGACTTACCTGCTCACAATGCCCAAAAACATCAATTTAACTTGACAATGTCATGCTCTAACAGAAGCATGCCATTTTGTCAAAGGCAAGTCTGGCGATTTGAGGTGTGAAAAGCACTGTGCAGAACATAGGCAGTCGGTTGGCAAAAGAAAACATCAAACTTTTAGTAGTACCTTTTTTGTTATTATGTCACAAAAACACTTGCAATTTTAATCTCACTAGAAAGCAATACACAAAACTATTTATTGTATTGTCCTGTGACACAATAAGAAGGAACTTACAATAGGAAGTTTGATGTTTAGCTTTGCCTAACAACAGATTGTCGGTTGTGAAAGGAAAAAGAGACACAATTCGTATACCTGTAGTGGTTCAGGGTTGGGCATCCTTATTCACATACAAACTTCTAGTAATTGAAGTACAGTAGTACAATAATACCTATACCTACCATTTAGTAGTTTCTTTTAAACCATGCTGAGCACATCTGGCATGAGCAGATACTATTTCATATTTTACTGTTTCTTTATTCAGCTTCTCAATACTTGAAATCAGTTTAGCCATTACTTTGGTCTACACTTACAATAGGCTAGGCCTATCATATATCTGATTATGAACACATACAGAAAAGATAAGCAGAACTTCAAATAGCGTAGGGTAACAGGTAAGTGCAGGTAATTCTGGACAATTTTTCAGTTTTTAACTTCGCTCTTACACTAACCTAACTCTAAACTTTTGATAACTAGTTATTTTGTGCATTTAGACATTCATCCTATAGATGGCAATCGCGCATATTTTTAAAATTTTTCAGAAAGGGAGTGACAAGGTATTAATAGAAGGCAATTTTGTGGTCCAGAATTACCTGCAGTGGGAGTAATTCGGGACAAAAGTAAAACTGTTTATTTCTACAATTAATTGCATGTATTCTTTAGTGTCAAGTATAACATTGAAAACAAAACGAAAAGGATCTGAAATCAGTCAAATCAAATTCAAAAAATTAAATCATGTAAGCATAGGTTTTAGCTATGATCATAAATTTTTTTCTAAATTTTTTAAAAAATTGCAAATAAAAAAAAATTTGCAAAAGCACCATCACCAAACCGAATTTTATCAATAACGTTTTTGCAAATAATTTGTTATATTTTATTTTAAGGTATCTTCATTCTACAATGTACTTGCCAAGACGTGCAAACAAATCTTCTTTGAATCTATGGGTTTGCAACAAAAGCCAAATTGTTCTTCAGAAGATAAAAGTGATAGTTGCAAAGGTCTTAATTTTCAAAATTTGTGAACATGCAGTAAGTATGTTTGGTTTGTGCTGGAAACAAATTTTTCCTGACCTTTTCCAATTATTACATTAAGTTATTTGGGGGATTCAATGTTTCATTGGATTTTTTCGAATTCTTATCAATGAATTTGCTGTTTGTTTGAAACCAACTGCAAAGATCATACACATAACATATTTCATCTAAAAACATCAAGGTGCAGGTTGAACCCCAAAGCAGGACATCCTGACGCTCGGGATATCCTGACGCCAAAAGCTCCAAACTTTTGCGCTCTGTTTTTTTTCTTTTTCTTTTCGCTTTTCCGCGCTGCGCCACAGCTACGCTTTTAATGATTAACGTTTGATTATTGTGACGTAAGTACAATATTTTCCGTTAATTGTAAACTTTATACGAATCTCTGTTTTGCAGAAACAACTCAAAAGCGAGTTGTATTTTTGCGACAAAAATCGTGATGAAATCAAAGTCAAGTTAGCAAATATGTAAAAATGCTGGCGTTAAGTTTCAAACAATGACCGAATGCCGCAATTGAAAGTTATATATGTTTTGCTGTTATTAAACGACCACGTAGATATTTCATAAACAATAATATGTGTGGTTAATTTACAAAGAAAAATGCTCTGAAAGGAATTGTATGTTAAAAGAAAATAGTGAAAATATAATTCAAAGTCAAGTACCGCAAATCGAAATTAATCAATGCAGCGATTAAAATTTATTATTTTTGCCTATTATTATTGGATGACCACGTAGCAATTCTACACGCATTTTCATAAGAAGAAAGTTATTAGTTTTTGGTTAGCAATAATTTGTCGAATAACCAGTTGAACCCAGATCAAGCTATCAACAAGGTCGCCGTAAAAATGACACCTTTAATGTCTTGGCCATGCAGCTTACTCAATATCAACCACAACTGTTATTTAAAAGCATTTATTTTTACTTATTCATTCAGCAAAATTTAAACTTCACACAACCATGACAGATATGAAATCTGTTTAGCCGCTGAAAAGCAAAAGTCCAACATGCGAAAAAGCAGGATAAAATAATTATCGTATATTGATGGATTGCATGTGACGTCGTCGCACTGCAAGCCAAATTGCTGGACGTCAAAATCGCATATCGACATTATGTAAATGAATGTAAAAACACTGATAGCAAAAATATACGGCTTATTTTCAGGCTCTAAATCACTTGATTCTTTGTAACATTAAAGTTAAATGGTGGATAAAGTCTGTAAAAACTAATAGATTTTAAACAGTAATAATTCAGTTTTTGTTTGCGTCTTTCAGCAAAATAAATTCGGTTTGCTGTCAAGTAACCTATGAGAGTCATGTAATATACATGGTGGTAGCTAGCTGGGGTTATCAAATGCAAGGTTTACTATTGACAGCCCTGAAATAAAACAGTTCTATCTTCTTCATTCATGACAAATTAACACATTTTTTAACTTGTAATTTTATAAGTTGATTTCGCAGGATCTATGGTGATTTTTTGCATTTGATGTCATTATAGCGGCTTACTGTAACGATTGCTAGGAGTTAAAACGCATAAGCAGTTGTTTTTATTGCATTATTTTGTAGAGATGTATTTAAATTCTAAAAAATTTAACTGGACTCAGTGCAATGTTGATCAAACCTTGATTTGCATCTATTTTGACTTGAAATAGTGGTACAAATCATAGACCGATTAAGTGACGCGTCACAATGCCCATTGTCTGGTTCTTACTGCAGATCGTAGTAAAATTTGCCCATTTAAATCCATGGTAAAATTATTACATACACGCAACTTCAAACAACCACAGTAGGTTAGTGGGCGGCGTTTTTTGTTTGGTTTTACTTTTATTTGAAGGGCCAAAGCTTTGTAATTCCATTTCAGGTTATTTCCGGGGTTAGAAATTTTTACAAATGCTTATTAAACTCATTTAAAAAGGGCACTTTTGCACCGTAAAATAGCGTTTTAACACTTATTTAATGACATATGATATTTCTGAGCAGAGTTGTGATAGGCATATAGGATAAAAGTGTAAAATGGTATTGTGTTTTGCACCAAGATGCGATCATACCAGCGAAAAGAGTAGTTGCAAATTCTACCGATTTCCTAAGAATAACAATTTGGCTGCAAAATGGGAATCACGCTGCAAGTAAGCTTGTTTTATAATCAAAACTAATCACCATGAAGTCAAACTTTTCGATAGAAGATTAGAAGATACGAACATAAAACAGCCAGGTTCTTCAATGGAATAGGAGATGGGCAAGTTGATCCTAACCCTGACGAAAATAAAAACTGCTAAGTTTTGTAATTTTATCTTTTGGGCACATTTTTTGCAGTTTTTCGACTAGTCTCAATTTCTGTCAAAAGCCCTGCACAAAGGACATGCATGAAGCGCCAGGAGTCCAGGTTTGAAGCTGGAGCGCCCGGACTCCAGGTCCGAAACTGGAGCGCCTCGCTATCCTAGTAATGATCTTTTTCGTTTAAGTTTTAGTTCCTTTTTTGGCAAAGACGGTTTAACAAGTAGTTTTTCAAAAACTTTAAATACTTCCTCAGTGATGACCTGTAACCATCATATCTGAAGTACGACCTAGGTATTCTACAGTAGAGATAGATCCCTGCCAGTAATATTTTCATTTTTGAGAATAGGGCAACTAGGTTGGGTTGTTCTTGGAGTGCCCGCCAAAACATCAATCCGGCCCAGTGGTGCACCCAGAATTTTCAAAGAGGGGAGGAGAAAATTTTTCAAAAAAGGAATACTTTCGCTGCCAAATTTTTGGCCTTTTTTACTGAAAATTGGGGTTTCACACTATTTTCAGACAAAAATTACCAAACTTCGTTTTTGTTTGCTAATATATTGTCAAATAAATCGATCTAATGGTTGTTTTGGCTTCGCATTTGCCCCGCTTTCAAAAATTTTGGATACGTTTGTTTAAAAATGATGACTTTAATTGACATCTTGGTCAACATTTCACAATATTTTTTTTTTTGGTTTTACTTAGGCATCTTTTGGTTTTACTTAGGCATTTTGTGCTGCCTCGTGGCGGAGTGTCATTTAAGGAAATAATTATTACAATAGCAATTTTTTGTCCAAAAAGCCCTTTTCTATACTGAATATCGTAAGTGACATTGCTATGGGACTGCATGTAGGGGGATTTAGCTCTCCTAGACCTTACCCCTGCAGGCCCTGCCGCGCTTACCGTATACGCTTGTATATGCGACTTTAATTTTGCATTCACAAAATAATACAAAATCATTTACTTTGCTTTGACCTTTCTACATTATGAGCTGTTAATTTAGAGCTGTACCCTTCATTCATTTCTAAAATCGTTGATGACCTTTTTTTGGTCTTAGATTGTTCTTGACTTCACATTTCACTATGTTTATGATTGTTTAGCAATTCATTTTCTGTACAGTATATCCTGTGAAGTTGTCTAGAAACGCTATTCTGTGTCATAATAGTACCCTTTTTAAAATGAGTTTAATATGCATTTATAAAAACTTTTAACCCTAGAAATAACTTGAAATGGAATTACGAAGCTTTGGCCCTTCAAATAAAAGTAAAATCAAACAAAAAACGCCGCCCACTAACCTACAATATTAGTTTGAAGTTGCGTGTATGTAAGAATTTTACCATGGACTTAAATGGGCAAATTTAACTAAGATCTGCAGTAAGAACCATACAATGGGCATTGTGATGTCATCACTTAATCGATCCATTATCACGTGGTATTGCTGTAGCATAGAATTTTGATCATTTTATGATATGGCCAGATTTATGGTGTGAAACAAAGCTAAACATTAGGCAAAGTGGACAATATCAGGCACAATGGACAGTGAGATTTCACAAAAAGCATAACTTTCTAGACCCACTACCTTATGTAAGCTGCTTAAATTGATCCTGGTAATTTTCAACTACGCTAGGTTACCTACAAAAGTTTTAACTTTTACAGTGAAATTCTATAAACATGCCCACTGAAGGAATTAAACATTGATTTACGGTAACGTTCAATGCTTAGTAATGGCATTTTGACGTCCAATTGTTTTGATGGGAAAAGTTATGACGTAGATGCAATTCTTTAACAATTTTTCCAAAAAAAGCAGACGTTGCAACGTCCCAGGATCAGAGGATGACCAGCGATTGCACCAATTAATTCCGCCAATATCAAAAACGCAAACCAATGCACAAAATTTAAATCGCTTATGACATGATTAAAAACGATGTGATGCCAGTACGACGATTTCATTACCTCAAAACCAAATTGTCTCAAAAGTTTTGGTGACCACTAAACCCGCACACTAAATCTGTAGTTCCATGACCTTTGGTTTATAGGAAGAGTTAGATAGGGGGATTTTCCCCTCCCTCCCTGAAAATGTATTGGTCAAACACTTTGTGTAAAAGGAGTCACAACATTTGCTTTCCACGCTAGCGTACAAACAAGCACTTTTATATTTATGTGAGATTTGAATTTTTGAAGATGCACAAAAAGCAAGCAAGCACCCAAGCAGATAACCACAGTGCTTTCTTGCAGCAGGCCACAGTAACAAAAATGTGACTATTCAACCATAACCATCAATTATTGATGCTTCAAATTATCATTTTTGAGATGAAATTTTGCGATTTGACTTTTGGCAAACCAGTATTAAAAAGGTACTGTAATAAATAATAATGATGTCAATTTAGATACATTTGAATGATAAAAAGTCTGTCCAGAATTAGGCCAACTCATCTGTCTGGAATTATTCTCTGTCTGGAATTACCTGCAGTTACCCTACTGATACTGTAGCAAACTGCAAAACTAGATGGACCATTTGTCACTTAAGGCAAAGTTGTGACTATTGTATTTCAAATTTATTTTTCATATTGCCAAGTTACATATCTGATATATACCGTAGAAAAGCAGAAGAAATTTTTTTACATTATGTACCGTACAAATTTTGCCATTAGTTTCAACATTCTTAATATCAGTTGGCAGGTTGGTGCAGCGAAAGATCAGACATCACAGTAGTCAAGCTACACCTTCATTTAATTATATACCGCTACGGCTTTCATTGAATTTCTGATAAAATGAAAACATTAATCACAAATTTACCACAATACCAGTAGTTTGTCTCATTGTTGTAATTTCAGATTAATATATCCGTAGTAAAATTCCAATGTATAATACTACAAACACTAAACAGATTTTGTAAATGTAGGTACCGCCATTGGTCTGCCGGTACGTTAGCCCACTGAAAATATCAGACAATATTGACAATTCAGATTTGAACAGACTAGGCTATGATGACTACCACGTTCTGGGTTGTACACCAACTCTGAACTACCTGTACCCTGGTCTGTACCTGCACACCCAAGCCTACCAATCACTCAACCAGCAACCACATCAATTGCTGTCACTTTCACACTATCAATCAGCAGTACCTAAATTGTAGGGGGATGCGTCCCCCCATCAAGAATTAGCATCCCCCCATCAAGAATTAGCATCCCCCCATTGAGATTTAGCAAATCCCACAGAGATTTTGTATCCCCCCATCCGGCAATCGAGACTCCAGCACTGGATGATCAGACAAAAAAGTGCCTGTCAGCACCAATAAATCCTAAATTCTGGCCAAATATAGGGCCAACCAAATTCCAATGAAGACCTTTTTTTTGGTTGTCACTCCCATAAGGGAACAAAAACCCTTCAATTTTTGGTGAAGACTTTTTTTTGGCAGAGGCTGCTGTTACGTTACATAAGATTAAAAAATCGCTATCCTAGCCCTACCCCAACCTTAAACCTGACGTTGTTAAGTACGATCCATCCGCTTGTTTTTGGGAATCACTGTGACTCCTGTATGAGCTCTAGCTCCTCTGACGCGTGCACTCATCTCATCAGGGTTACGATTAGGGTTGTAGATTTGGGGAATAGCTTAGATCAAAAAGAGCGCATGTGCGTTCATACACAAGCCACAGAGCTTCCATAAAATAAAAAAACGACGGCTCATACTTAAAGACAACCCTTAAACCTAATCTGTAACCCAAACTCTAACCCTAGATCTAACCTTAACGTTAATCCTTAGGCTACCGTACCTAAACTCAAAATCGAACACAAGACAAACCCTAACGATAATATAAAAAATAAAAAGAGCAGCCTAAATCAGCAAATGACCTCTCACTTTGTTTTTCTCTTTATGAATCACTCTGTTTTTCTCTTTATGAATGTTACCGGTATGTTAGGCAACACCAGCTGCTTCCTTTTTTTTTTTTTCTTGGTCTTCAATCGAATTCGGGGACAGAATTTGAAGCTGAATCATATTTTTTACTTAATTTCAGTCGTATCCCGAATGCGTTTCGTCAAGGCTGCGTAATCGTCCACCCATGCAAAATTTTACAACTGAAGTACTGTCTATCATCGTGGCACCAGCTAAGCCACTGTTACTTCATATTGCAAAAGCAAATCTGATCTTCACATTCCGCGGTGTAGATGGAGATTTCGCGCAGTTTCAAAGTGTAGGTTTTTTTAATTTTTCAAAGGATCAGTCAAGTAAGAGATTAGAAGAATATTTCTTTACATTTTGAAGTTGGGACAATCACATCAATGCAGGATAAGTGTTAAACTTTTTTCCATCATAGCTGTGTATTAAACGAGCATTTTCAACAAAATTCCGTCTCTTGCTTTGAGGGCCAGTGCCATTGCCAAAGCAAACGAAGTGAGGGAGGCACTAGCCAAAAGTAGAAAGGCACGAAAAAAAATTAGCTTATAAAAACCAGAGGTGAAGTCCTCGATGATGTCCTTGGCCTCGAGGACACATTTTCAAGCTTGTCCAGCCCCATGGGAGGGCATTCCGGGGCGTGCCCCCCCAAGCAAAGACTGTGCCCCGAAGAAATTAACAGGCTTGGGGCAACTGGAGTGCAAATCGAGGCCTAAGACTACCAAATTGGTGTTTACCACCCCAGAATTCTCGAGCAAGAACTGTTTTTTTGTAATTTTTGTGGACTCACCAGGCGCATCGCCAGCGTGGGGGCAAGGGGGCATTGCCCCCCCGATTTTCATTTTTGCCCCCCCCCCCCCGATTTATTTCTTGCCCCCTATGGTATTTTTTGGGTGAAAAAAGTTAATGTTTTTGGCCGGAAAAATCGTTAAAATTTGTGATTTCGGCCAGAAAAAGCCTTCAGATTTCGGCGAAGACCTTTTTTTTTGAGATCACCTGATTTTCACTAAAACTTCGCCTTAATCCAACATAGGTGGAGTCGAGGACACGAGGCTCGAGGCCAAGGCCAAGGCCAAGGACACAAAAAAAATCCGAGGCCAAGGACAGCCTTTCCGGGAACAGACACTCTCGAGGCCAAGGACAGGAATACTCGAGGCCAAGGCCAAAGACCAAGGACACAAGCGCAAGTGCTCTCCAAAAAAAAAAAAAAGGTCTTCACAAAAATTTTTCAAGCGATCTCCACAAAAAAACGTTTTCCAAAAAATTTTTCAAGCGCTCCCCAAAATTTTAACAATTAAAAAAATAGTGCTGTCCTCGAGCCGAGGACAGGCCAATTTTCGAGGACTTGAGGCCTCGAGGTCAAGGCCAAGGACTTCAAAATGTGTCCTCGAGGCCAAGGACGTCCTCGAGGACTCCACCTCTGTAATCCAATTCAGGAATAATGAAAATTTGGGTCAAGTTCAACACTGGTTTTCAGCTTTGCCCAATGATTTTGATTTTGCCCCCAGATCTTGCGAAGCTGGCAACGCCCCTTGGACTCACACCGGATTTCATAAAACGTTTGGGACGAAGACCTTTTTTTTTGGTTTTCACTTTAGAATTCGTGGAAAGTCGCAAAAATTTTGAGACAACAATCAGATTTTGTGGAAATTTTTGTACTGAAGAACTTTTTTTGGTTTTCACCTTTTTCGTTTGATCCACACTCGAGTAAACTTCTCGTGCCCCCCTCGAATTCACATAAATGAACTTCTCGTGCCCCCCCAAACTTTATTTCTGCCCCTCCAGTCACGCTATCCTGGCGCTGGGCCTGTTTTCAAGTCGTTGGCCTCGAAGCTCAGATTCTTGGCTTTGGTCTCGAAGCCTTTAAGTTATGAGTCCTCGAAAATGTCCTGTCGTCGGCTCGAGGTCAGCATTCTTTTTTGATTGGTTAAAAAGAAAAAAACAAACAAAATACAACATATCTGATAGTCTGTCAATTCGCTGTTTCTTTTCCTGATTTGAAAAATGATACAATGTGATAGCCAACTGAGCCAAGTCATACTAAAACTTGTTTTAAATGGCATTGTGTGAAAACTCTAATCGTAAAATGTGGAGACAAAACGCACTGTCGAAAATCGTTGTTTTTATTTCAGCTAATACTTCCGGTGCAGGCGGTACAAACTGCAACGCACTTACATTAAAGCCATCCAAAGCCATATTAAGGAATCCGGAGTCCGGATAAACCATTTTGAGTAGCTAATGCTAAAACATGGCCGAGCCTACGAAAAGTAGCGTAGCCAGTGGTAGGAAGGGGGCTCGAACCCCCCATTGATCTGAAAAGTATGCAAAATCGCACATTTTTAGTGCTTTTGAGGCCGATTTTTGCTTAAAAAAATGAAAACAGCCCCCCCCCGAAGGAATTTGGGTGCCAAAGTTGTGAAGGACTTGCCGTGATTCGGCCGAAAGAACCGTTTGAATTTCTGATTTCGGCCAAAAAATCCGTCTCAATTTCGGTGAAGACCTTTTTTTTTTCGGAGATCACCAGTTTTGGGGCGGAAAAACCGTTTGAATTTCCGATTTCGGCTCAAAAATCCGTCTCAATTTCGGATAAATCGTTTGAATCTGATTCAAGAGCAATGAAAATTCGGGTCAAGGTCGCTTACAGTTGTCTCAACCTTTCAAAAAAGCCCCCCTCTTTTCGAAATCCTGGCTACGCGCCTACCTACAAGTATTCTGCGTATAAATTTAAAAAAAAGTATGTGTGTGATAATGAAATGTAAAACAGTATTACCAGGGAAGGTGTTACAAACGATAAAGTTTTTATCACCAGGTCTTGCGATATGTTTCAGTTTGCCAAACCGTTTCTCGATAAAGCTTAATTCTTAAATTTGAAGACCTGCAAAGACTTGCCTATCAGAACCGTTTTGTGTTTTCTCCACGACGACGATGCGGAGTATTAGCCTATAGCCAAGTTCAACAACGTGTACGAGAGCTATGCCAAACTCTCCCAACCCCTTTCTCCTTCTGAGAGCTGAACACTTGATTTACTGATTTTTAATGAAATTTATAGTTATCTTAAATAAAGAAAAGTACAGAAAAAAAACAAAAACGAAGTAGTCTCAAATACGATGTAAAGACCAATTCAGGGCCTTTCTTCCAATCTACAAGACTGTTTCCTCACAGTCAATTCCATAGGCAAGGAGGGGGAGGAAGGGATTGCAAAACATAATTTACCCAAGTTAAGCAGCTTTTAACACGTTTCACCAAAAACTGACACTGTTCACTTGACTTATTTTTGTCACTACTCAGTTCCCAGGCTCCAAGCACGTTTAAATAGTTCCAAGCATTAATAGCACGTGGTTGATTGCCTTTGTCTTTTGTCCAAAAGGGCCGGAAATTAACAAACAAAGGTTGGCAGCTGCTTCTCGAAAAACTACAGTTTTCACAATCTCTTGACTTAAATCGAAAAGATTATTAGTCATTGTCTATTCGGTGTTTACATTAAATTAATGAGTAATTATTACCCTTTGTTAAAAGTAAGCTGTTAATTAGGGCATCTACAAAGGCCGTATTTAAGAATCGTTATGTAAGAAGGTTTCTTTGTGTGCTCTGCAGCATTATTTGTTTTTCCAGATGACTGTAGAGTGTCGAAACTACAGTCATCACTACGAAACATATGAAAACTACAGTCATCTCGAAAAACAAATAATGCACACTAAGAAACCTTCTGACATAACGATTCTTAAATACGGCCTTTGTAGATGCCCTAATTGGAACGACCGACGCTCACATCGCGTGTTCCTCCGTTTTTACTCGGCCATTTTCCAACTAACGAGTGCAAAATTTCAGACTTTTGCTTATAACTCGAGAACGGTTGGGTCTAGCTACATGAAGCTTGGACAGCAGTTTGAGATTAATGAGTTGTATGCTTGTACACAATTTCGAAGCAATAGGTCACGTAACTTCGGTTTTAGAACCCGAAAACCGCCCCGAAAGTTTGGCGTAAAATGCGGTCTCAGTCCAAAACGGCTTAAGTACGGCAAAAAATATTTTATAAGGTTATATGTCTTAAGATACCCTTTCATCCCAACCAACCCAATTTTGGCCGCGATGAGATTCATTTCTTTTTTTTTTCCTTTTTTTCCTTTTTTTTCTTCCTAATTTTTGTACGCTCTTCTTCTCCTAAACCACAAAACATGGAAATCTAAATTTTATGTAAAGTTGTTGAGCTGCAAACACAATTTTTTCTCCCGAAATATTTTTGGGCAACTCCACCGCGAACCCCCCCAAAATGGGGCCCCAAAAATCAATTTTTTGAACGGCTTAAGCTAGGGTGCTAGTTGTTTTTGATATCAGTAGATACTTAACAGACAAATATTTTGACATAGTTTGGGGGTGCCATCCCCCCAGAGACCCCCCAAAAATCAATTTTTTGAACGGCTTAAGCTAGGATGCTACTTTTTTTGATATCAGTAGATATTTAACAGACAAATATTTTGACATAGTTTGGGGGTGCCCCCCCAGAGACCCCCCCAAATGGACCCCCAAAAATCAATTTTTGAACGGCTCAACTTAGGGTGCCAGTGTTTGATTAATTATTGGTTTTCACAAATATTTAACTGACAAACAGGAAATATTTAACTGACAAATATTTTGACTCCTGTTTTCTGGAGGTTCCACAATCAGATATTTTTGAATAATTGCTGATTTTACGGTAGACAAAAAGTACTTTTGAGCGTCACAGCATTAGCTATGCGTTGGTCGTTCACTGGGTTTACTGGCAAACTCCAATCTAGTTAACAGTTTACTTTTAACAAAGGGTAATGATTACTCAGTAATTTAATTTAAACACCGAATAGACAATGACTAATAATCTTTTCAATTTAAGTCAAAAGTTTGTGAAAACCAATAATTAATCAGACACAAATGCACAAACAAAGATTTAAAATTGGGTTTTCAGTCACTCGTTGAAAAGCAGGGCAGATTATTTTTAAGGATTTTCACAAAAGGCATATTGATATACTACAGTAAATTTGTAAGTATAATACAGTATATCTCGATATAACTAACAAAACGTATCTTGAGAACGCCAACTTGTTCTGAAAATACGTGAGGAAAAGAATTTGTTTTGAGATGAGATAGAATAACTCTAATCACTGGCAAGCGGTCCGGGGGGCAAAACCACGTCCACTGAACAATTTATGGGTTGGAAATAACCGTCAAGAATCCCAAATAACAAACTATTGAATCAAAAAAGAAGTTGCATGAAGGATTATCAAATTACAGTAAGTGTGAAATTAAATACAACTACAATTGTTGGAATGCCTGGACTACTTATAAATTTGTTACAAGGTTTCACAAAAAATTGGCTCTTTTGAAAAAATCAGTGGTTTATTATTTTTCCGTTTCGACAATTGTAGACCTCTTGAAGGGGGCGCGGGGCCAATGTCTTCAATGCCTTCCTTCTTAAATCGAACCTGCTGGGATCCTCATATTTTTTGTAATTAAATACCTTATGTAAATTTAACAAAGTGTTTTTTTGGCGGCCGAAACCTTCGCGCTCGTTCATTGGCAGTCTTTATGGATGTGAGAAAGACAAAATGCACTGAAATATGGGGAAATTGAGAGAAAGTAAAGTTTTTCTAACTTAGCATTTACGGTATTTTCTTTTCAAATTGCTTTGAAAATCTAAGTGTGTAATCTTCTTTAAAGTCACAAAAATTGCTATTTCTTGCCAAAAAAATCACTGAAGTTATTTAACGGGGGCATGGGGATATTGCCCACGCCCCATAACGCCGTATTTTTTCAATGCAAAAAACTTTTGAGCTTACAAGTATACCCTTTACGGCACCTCAATTAATTTTAAAAACATCAATTCACAGTATTTCGCAATATTTTTAGAAAATAATTCTTGAAACATTCCGTGAAAAGAAATGGTTTAACCAAGCATTATGGTTTGCGTTTAGAAACCTACTAAACAGTGGGGATCCATAATCAGTGGGCGTTCGCATCGGGGCCCCTAATGATGCAATTATATGGCCTTAAAATTGACCATTTCTACGTTTATAATTTAGCTATCTTCAGCATTTGAACTGTGAAATATCGCATGGGGGGACGCTTAAGCAGCCTGACTAGATGCATTCACAATGCGCTAGCAACTTGGTGTAAAATCTGCCCTGACATCAGTAGAAAAACAAAAACAACCGCCTTTTGTTGCGATTTTTTCATAGTCGAATTCGAATGAAGACCAAAAAAACAAAAAAAAAACAAGGTCATCACCCCAGTTTGTGCGATTTTTATCCGCCTAATTGAAACGAAAACCAAAGCAAAACTGTTTTA
This sequence comes from Trididemnum nubilum, assembly GCA_963965965.1. Classification (NCBI taxonomy): domain Eukaryota; kingdom Metazoa; phylum Chordata; class Ascidiacea; order Aplousobranchia; family Didemnidae; genus Trididemnum; species Trididemnum nubilum. Next base: position 412,295 of record CAWYPQ010000617.1, on the reverse strand, counting down.
TTTGACGATTTCATTGTTTGAGGTCTTATTGTGCGATATATGTTTTGTTTTGTGCGATATTTGACCTCCACATTTAAATGAAGACGAATCAAATTAGAAAAAAAAAGTATTTCCCGCTTATCCTGTAAGGGGGATGCTAAATTTTCCATTAGGGGAAGCAAAATCGCAATGGAGGACGCTAACTACCGTTGGGGGGGACGCGTCCCTCCTACAATTTTAAGTACTAGCTTTATTTTTATTCACAGGCAAGGGGCTTGTTTCATTACTATGATACCGTACGATGCAAAATCAACATCAGCTGTTATCGTATAATACTTCAAAATTGCAGTCGTTATTATTTTTAAAAAATATTATTTTCGAATTATCATCAAAAACTTAACGAAATGCAATATCTTAAGCACTTTTGCGTTTAAAAATTACGGAAAATTTACCCAATATAATTTAGAAAAATTGTGTCCTTGGTTCTTGGCCTCAAAAGAGCGTGTCCTCGAATAGTCGGTCCTTGGCCTCGGATTTTTTTTGAGTCCTTGGCCTCAAACGTTGTGTCCTCAACTCCATCTCTGGTAAAATCGAACACAACGTTGCCAACGGCCCGCCACCGCTGCTACATTTCTTCGAAAGGAGCTGTGTTGCCCGGGCGCAATGACGTGGAGATGGGCCCCGCCAACTCATTACACGCTTCGGCATAATGCAGCGAGTATAATAAAAGATTTAATTTGATTACAGAATACTAAATATTCAAACAAAATTATGTCAACACATGCGATCAAACGAATTCAACAGAGCAGTTAAAAGTTGAATAAGTGGGCGAAACAGTTTACTAAAGTTGTCACTACAAATAGTCTAAGGTTAAAGAGAATAAGCTATGGGTGATTTTCAAATTACTGTCAAGACAAAATGATAAGTGATCGAACGTTCAAACACTGCCTAAGCGACCAAAATATTTTCTGCAGGAACAAAGTTTTTGATTTGTGATTGCTTCGATAGCGTTTGATTGTTAACTCACCATTTTGGGTTGACAGTAATTTGAAAATGAAACATAACAGCTACTACTTCTCTTTAGATTTCAAATATATTGATAGTGACAACTTGGGTAAACTTTTTCGCCCGCTGATCCAACATTTAACCGCGCTATTTAATTCATATTATCGCGTGTGTTGACGTAATTAGTTGGTTGTAATTCGAATGACTGCAAAAGGAAACACAAGTTAGTGTTAATTAATTTATTCTGTGTGGAAACTAGTGATTTGTTACACTGCTTAGATGCTTTGACAAGGGTATAATGTTTTGTTGAAAACCCTCCGTGTAATTTTTGTAAATAATGTAATTAAAAAAAATTAAAATAAAGAAAAATTAAAATTGTAAGTTCTTCATCAAACTGTTCTGCACTACTCTAGAATTCATGTTCGTCTGGTGTTTTTGCTTATGCTCTAGAAAGAAAAAACAGCATGAAAACATACAATGACTATAACACTAATCATTGTACTGAAGTATAATTTTTTAAACTTTATTGCTCTTCTGCCGGTTTTGGTGTAATTCAAAGGAAATCCTTTTAGTCGCGGCAAAAAACATTTAATATTCGATTTTGTAAACATTCATACCAAATTTTGCTTTTGGCAAAGAAGAAAGCAATATTGGAAAGAGAGCAAATTTTATTTTTAGTAAGTTTGTTCGTGGGCCAACTCACCTCTTAATTGCTTACATTTTTGTCAAGAACAAAACCAGCTAATTACTTTTAAGTACTGCCAAGTTTCGTTTCCTGTAAACTGAAGAAGTTGACGTCAAACGTGAAAAGTGCGAGGCTTTCGCTACAGGACAAACTGCTTCGCACCTAATTTACTCGACAAAACTACAAAATTTTTTGACTTGATCACTCTATTTTTGTATATGCGCTGTTTTTCTAGGTCACCACGAGAAAAGCGAATGAAAGACATGCAGTTTTGTCGGCAAATTAATTATTTATATTTATTAGTTCTTATAAGCCAGCAGTGAGTACACTATTAATCCTGACTTTTTCTATCTTTGAAGTTGGTTCGATTCTGGATTTTGTCCAATTCAGGATTTTGTCCAATTCTGAATTTCGTGCAGTTGGGGATTTTGTCCGTGAAAGCCTTCTGTCACCGGACAGCGTCAAATGCTAACTATTGGACGATCCGCACACTTTTATTGCAATGCCTACTTCGTGATTGGGCGGATCCGCGACTGCTTAGGAGTTTCAATGATCGAATGTTCAAAAAAACTAGTAAAACATCCATAAAAATATTGCACATTGTCAAGCAAACAGTTAAAAAAAACATTGAAACTGCGCAGTGCGCACCCAACCAATGAATGTAGCGATAGTCACCTTACTCGCCTGTGCGGTGAATGATAACGAAGTACTCCATACGCGCTTTTGAAGCGGGAAAAATCGATTTTATTTAGAACTACATAACTTTTTTCCAAATTCTTCCAACGTTTCTCTAGGTTTTCCTAAAAGTTATTGTAGCAGCTGTGTCGGTAGTTGTTCTGGCTGCTTTTTTGCACAAGCGTAACTGACGGCCTGAGGGGGGTCATTTTCCCCAGATGTGGCCCTCTACGAAAAGTGAGCTGCTTAGGCAGCCCTTTCTTGGGTGTAAAGAAATTTTGGAAGAGCATAAGCGTAGCCAGGATTTTTGATTGGGGTGCCCAGAACACAAATCACTTGCAATGACGTCATCAGAAATTTTCAACAGAGGAACTTTTTATGGGGCAAAGATATTGTATATTGGAAGATCAGAAGCCGTGCCCTGTTTCAGCTCTTAACCAGGATTTTGCTACAGGGTGAGAGCTTCAACCAAAAGTAAAATGCGCAAATTGGGAAACGTAATAGGCAAAGTAATGAAACTCAAACGTATCACAGACAGAGGTCTGGAGGCGAAGCCCCTAGCCGCTGGGCAATTTTTTGCAATTTTTCGGGAAAACTAGTTAATTTAATGCCATTGGATCACACTTCGCATGTGTTTAGAGCCATTTGAAAGAACTAGATTTTTAAGTAAGTGAGTAACATTTGACATTTAACATTTGAAAGCCAATTGAAAAAATTAAATTGTTCAATTCCCCTTTTACTTATAATTTAAGTTCAAGACTCGTCTAAAAGATTGCATCTTGAGGTTAAATTTTGTAAGTGATTTGGCCCAGGTAGTGGAAAGCAAGGTGCGTTGCCTCGTGCAATGATTTAGCAGTAACTAAGAATCCACTTGAAGATTTTCCTTGGAGATTTTTTTTTTTGTCATAGAAATAACCATTTTTAGGACTACATGTACGACCAGGGGGCCCAGGATCCCTCATCTCGAATTCAAGAAATAATTTGTTTAATGTGCATTTTTCCTAGCAATTTTTTTTAAGTATTTTGTCCCGTAAAGATGAGGTTTTCGCAAAATCTTTCTACCAAATATAGGTAAAGACCAAAAAAAGTCTTACCACCTGAGGGTGGGGCCCCTAGCTGGTACTGTGCCATATTATGGTAAATCCGGCTCTAGTTATTGCATTACGTTAAAAAAAAGGTTAGATGAGGTTAGTCCCGGCGCCACAAAGGGGCAATCTGGGGCCGTGCTCTCCAAATCACAACTTGTGCCCCGCCCCAAGCGAGAAGTGTGCCCCCCAAGTGAGGATTGTGCCCCGAAAGATAGTAACAGGCCCAGTGCTACTGGAGTGCATTTTGGGGCCTGTGCCCCCCCAAAATACTACTTGTGCCCTCAAGCGTGAGTAAAGTTTCGTTACAGGACAAAAAACACGAATGTGCACCAAGATTAAGAATTCGCGCCGAAGACTTTTTTTGGTCTTTACCCCTGAATTTGTGGGCAAGAAGTGAAATCCGCATCATTAGATTCCACTGCGCCCCGCCAGGCAATGAACGTGCTTCCACGAGTCACGAGCCCCGAAAAAAGACTTGTGCCCCGAAAAATGGAAAACGGCCAGGATGAAGACCTTTTCTTTTTTTTGGTCTTCCCTCTCGAAGATAAGAGTAAAATTGATCTGTGCCCACCCATATATTTCTTCTGTCCTACCACCCCCCCAGTCACGCTGCTCTGGCGCCGGGTCTGGATGAGGGCCTGGGATAGCAACTTTTGTGACAAAAACCCTCAATGCTCCCGGATTATACATTTGAATTGGTTGGCCAAAATTAAATTGAGGTGTGGCCGGGGCCACTGATCGTCATTATTGTTGTTAATTGCTGTTGTAAGCAAAAAATGCTAAAAGAAACTGAAACTGAACAAATAATAGGCTTTTTTGTCATTGGTAACATTTCAATTGTGGGGCCGGGCCCCCTCCCCCCTGGCTACGCCTATGCGGAAGAGTATCTTTCAACAAATCTTTGGTGAAAATCTTTTTATTTGAACGAATTTCTGGCGAAGACCTTTTTTTGGTTTTTACCTAAATTTGACGGGAAAAAGCAAAAAATTTCTGGGAAAAAACTTAGCAGAAAAATGCTGCAAATTTCTAGTTATGCTTGCCCCTCCTGGCACAAACCGCTAGTTATGCCTCTGTCTGTCTCGCCAGTGGTGCTATTAGGCCAGTTCGCAGTTCGCATCGGCTTGCTCGAGCCCAAAGGCGTAGCCACGGAGGGGCCGAGGGAGCCCGGGCCCTCTTCAATTGAAATGCTACTAATGATAAAAATGTCACAAAAAAGACTATTGTTTCTTCAGTTTCAGTTTCTTTTAGCATCTTCGCGTACTACAATACTCGCGTACAACAGTAATTAACAATAATATTGATCCAGGGGACCGGGCCCCTTAACGTAATTTTTACCAACCAATTTAAAAATGCTCCCTACAATAATATTTAAATGGCCCTCAATTTCAATGGGTCCCCAACAATAATATTGATCCAGGGGACCCGGGCCCCTTCAATTTAATTTTTGCCGACCAATTTAAAAGTGCCCCCTACAATAATATTTAAATGGCCCCAATTTAAATGAGCCCACCAACAATAATATTGTTCTTGGGGGTCCTGGCCCTTCAATTTAATGTTTGCCAACCAATTTTAAACGTATAACCCGAGTGAAACTAAGGGTATGTATTTATCCTAAAAGTTGCTAACTGAGACCCTCATCTAACCTTTTTATGATCGTAATGCAATCACTATTAAACAGGGACGGATTTAACATATGGCACAGTGCCAGGGGCCCCGCACTCAAATAGGACATTTTTTTGGTCTTCACCTGTATTTGGCAGGAAAATATTGCAAAAATCCCAGAGTGCCATGGGCCCAACTCTATGTAAATCCGGCCCGGGCAATAACGTGGTTTGAAGGCGTAACTATCTATTGTACATCTTGCAATAACAATTCACCTCCACCTCGCCAGTTTTTATGCAAAAAAGTACTTTTGAAAAAATTAGCTACAGTAAGGGAATGCTAATTGAACAAATTTTTGAATTGAGAGGGCCTGGGCTACCTGGCCGTATATGTACAGCTATAACTGGTTGTTTTTATGACATAACAATAGTCTCTAAGGAGAATATTCGACTGGATTGTTATTTACTGCTATATCATAGCAGGAGGCAGTGCACTTTACTTCCCCCTACCTGGGCCAAATCCCTTACAAAATTTAACCCCAAAATGCAAGATTTTAAACGTGTTTTGGACTTAAATTGCAAGCAAAATGAGGACTGAACAACTTAATTTTTTCAATTGGCTTTCAAATGTCAAAAATCTAGTCCTTTCAAATGGCTCTGAATACGTGCGAAATGTGATACAATGATATTAAAGTAGCTTTTTTTCCAAAAAATTAGGAAAAGTTGCCCAGCGGCTGCGGGCTTTGCCCCCAGACCCCCGCCTATGATACGTTTGAATTAGAGTAAACTTCTTTACTCAAACACGTCTCCCAATTTAGACATTTTCGCATTTTAACTATTGGTTTAAGCCCTCTCCCTTGAACGAGTTCCTAGTTGCGTGCCAACACCAGGCCACGGCTTCTGATCTTCAATTCTATACGATATCTTTGCCCCAAAAAAATCCGCTTTCGAAGTTTCCGATGACGTCATTGCATGTAATTTGTGGTATGGGTCCCCTCCAATCAAAAATCCTGGCTGCGCCTATGCTCGAGCCGGTCCTTAAATTTAGCTAAACCGGCAGGTAAAATTGCTTGCTCAATATTTCTTGCTTTTAAATTAACATTCAAAAAAATCTGTTACTTGCTCACTTACTGTATAGTGACAATCAAATAGCTGTGTGAAAATGAAAATAGCTTTATTTGTTATTATTGTTAAAGCATAGACTTTTTATTAGTAGACTGGAAACTGACAGTTTGGTCTTTTTTCCCTGTTCATTTGCTCTAGAATATGCCGATCCGTCCAATTAGTGCCACTTTTTTCTTCACGGTTCACTCGTTCTACAAATATGTCCAACCTAATCAGTCGAATACGCGTGCCCGCAAAAAACCTTCGCAACAAGAACAAACATTTTTTTTTTCAATGTTCTTCCCTTTTTCTCCGGGCGTTTGTTTCTTATCTACTAAATAAAAACTCTATGGTTAGAGTTAACACAGGTTGCGTTTAAGTTTTTTGAGCATGTATTCAAAGGCGTAACCGTGGAAGAGAGCTAAGGGGGTTGAAATTCCTTCCTAACGATGGGCATTTCAGAATAGTTGGCTATTCCAGAATTATTCCGAATAGCTAAAACCGAATCCAGAATACCGAATCCTATTTTGGTTTAAATTAACTTAATTTGCTGAAAAAGTGAACCACCAGTCAACCACTACCGATATCCAAAAAAAATCAATTCAACAATTTGCTTTATTAAAGCAGCACTTTATTGCAGTGCATGACATTGAGTGCTTCTAAATGTTCACCACTTAGTTGCGTTCTTAATTTGCGCGCAGTCAAGCCTGCACAAGAGAAACATCTTTCGGAAGAAGCTGATGTTGCAGGAATGCAAAGGCATTTTGAAGCAAGTTGTTTCGAATAAGGAAGTTGAGAATTTGTGGAGCACCATTTCATGTGTCCAGCTAAAAAGGTTAAAAAGTTTGAATTTTGCAAGGCCCCGTTTGGGGAGAACTTTTCTTCATATTTGCCCTCTCAGAAAATTTCATGGGTCCAGCGTGAGTGGTTTAGGTTTGAGTTTCGACGGCCCCATTTGGAGGATCCTCCTATATCGTACCCCCAAATTTTGTCAAATTTTATTTCTTTATTTTTACTTACCTTAAAAATTTTATGTGTCAAACTTAGAAAGTTGAAAAGTTTGAATTTTGGAGGGCCCGTTTCAGGGGAACCCCCATTGTAGCACCCCCAATTTTTGCTTAGTTTGTTTCCCCATTCCGAAAATTTGATCCATCTAGCTCTAAGGGTTTAAAAGTTCAAAATTTTGGAGGACCCTGTCAAAGGGGATCCCCCAACCTGGCACCACCGATATCTGTCGCGCAAAAGTCCTTCTTGGTATTTTCAATCGCTCAAACTTTGAATAGAGTGCGTTTAGCGGTTTAAAAGCAGCTAGCAGCAGAAGAAAAAAAAAGTACAAAAAAGATGCAAAACAAGAAAAATAGTATTCAAGTTGGGATGAACGAACATAACCAAAAGAAAGGTGGTTGATAGTGCATTCAAAAATTACGAACCATTTTTCATCAATATCGGTAATTTCCGAGATATATCGGTTCAAATTCAACTTTTTGCCCAGTGAAATTTTGGCCATGAGACAGAGCGCTCCCAAACTCGGTTTGCATAAACCATTCATATGCACCCACATTGTGTTTAAATTTCAGCTTTGCACGTAAAGTGGTTTTTGAGTTATAGGCGAATCAATAAATTTTCAAGCCAAAAATCGTCGTTTTGTTATGTTTTTTTTATTCTCAATTTATGATCACGTGACCTAGGATCCCCAAAATTGGCACACATATAGCCTGTTTACATGTGCACTTTTGGGAACCAGTTCTTAGTTCTAGATCCTGAATTTTGCTGAGTCACACACAAAAAAGGTTCTGAATTACGTCACAAGAACCTTTTTTGTGTGTGACTCAGCAAAATTCAGGCACTAAAACTAAGAACTAGTTCCCAAAAGTGCACATGTAAACAGGCTAATAAGTTTTTTTCATTAATGATTATATTTAGTCCAAATTTCAACTTTCTAGGTTTTACTATTTGCTAGTTATAACTAAGCAAATCAATCCTCATCTACCAAAATTCGCGAACAAAAGCAAAGAAACTACGCGCTCACGCGAAGTCCCAATTACAGAGCAAATGGCTATTTATGCTTTTATGAGAGAATTACCTGCAAACAATTTTTACCAACGTAATGGCGTTGATTTAAAATCGGTTCCAATTATCCGGTTTATACTTCAATTTGGATTCCGAATAATTTGGGATTCAGATCCTTTTGAATTTGGTATTCTGAAATGCCCATCCCTATTCCTTTCTTATCGAAATCACTTGGAAAATTAACCCTTAATATGGGTGCCTTAAAACGTGTTTTGATCTTGACCAGGAAGTAACAGGAGGGAAGGACTGATAAATTTAATTATATCAGTAAGCTCTGAAATCTTAGCAATTATCCTTTCAAATGGCTCTGTGGTGACCGAGTGAATACAATTTAACATTCGTCTTTGTGTAATTGTCTGCGGTAAGCGGTTATTGGCTCATATTGCTCTTGGGTGGTATTGTATAATGAACGGATATCGCGAGAGACGAATTTAATTAATGTTGTCTTGTTCTTTGTTTCACTCGCTGTATATATACTGCTGCTTTGATTTTTGTTGTTATTATTAATTTAGTATTATTCATTCAACTTGAATTTCATTTATTCTGATAGTTACACCTTAAGACTCATCGCGTAAGAACTCAATTCAGTTCTGACTTCTACAAACGTGCGAGATGTCATCCAAATCATGTAAAGATAGCTATTTTTTTCCGAAAAATCACAAAAACTGCTCAGCAGGGCCAATTCCCGTTTGTGAGACGCTGCAGACAACTTTCAGCTTCGTGGTCAAGCCTACCTCTCCCCTTAGCAAAATTCCAGTTACTCGTCTGCACTAGTTGTCAAGTACTTCAACTCCATTTTTTTTCTATTCTTAAGAAGTTTGTGCTTTTGGCAATGCCTTACAAAAAAATTACAATCGCAAAATTGTAATCAAACACTTCCAAGATAGTCAAACCTTTTTTAATAAGCACCGCTTTTGAGCTACTCTAGTCAGCTTCCCGCCTTTGCAGAAAAGACCTTTTAAATAAAGAACTGGCAATTTTTTCTAAACCTTTCTGGGAAAACCGGTTCCTGCAACATTTGAATAGCACCACTGTGGCTCCACTATCAGCACATTTGTCGTTGTTATGATGACCAAGTCCGCCGAGAACAACTTCGACTTGCAAACTTTCCTTCCACGTTTTCCAGAAAATAGCTGGGGTTCTTCTATGGAGTGACATGCTCTCATTTACAAACGAGCAGTAAACATGACGGCGAGGGGGTTACTTTGAGCACCACTAATGTACCATGCGGTCATTGAAAAATCCTCCTTTAAATAATGCATGGAATTTTGATTTTGTCTGCTGCGCTGGCTTGTTTAAAACCATGCACCAAAAGCATTCTTTCTTGCATATTTTATTTCATTACAATATAACTAACTTAATTGAAGTGCACACAAAAAAGCTTATATAATTAAAAACGTAGTTGCTACAACGATGAGACTAGTCCTATTTGAGCCGAGACAAGTTGGTAGTAATCACTCAAACGAGCATTTTTAGGAGATTATTACCACAAACAGTTTACAGAAACTTTGTGCTTTGAAACACAAAAAGTTACAATGCCAAACAGTCTCATGGTTGTTGGATCGATGCTTAGAAAGTGTGAAAGCCGATCAGAATTGATGCTAAGCCAATGCAACTTTTTTCTAATTTGACATAGCAGATTAGCAACTAAACTCTAGAAGTGTTGGGGATAGTGAAGAAACTTGGTTGAATGTCAAACCCGTCACAAAGGCAATAAGTGAAAAACAACATGTCCGTCATCATAGCAACATCCAATAGTAAATAGGAAACAAATCTGCCCGCGATTGAAGAGAACATTGACAAAAAGCCGATATCATTAGTATGTGGCTTCTGAAAACTTTTTTTTGTACATTTACTAACGAGTGCGATAAGGATAGGACTAAAACATCGTGTACAAGAACCCAAAACAAAAAATGGCAATTTAACAATTTGACCAATAAATTATTATTTACCGTTTTTTCTTATTACTAAGAATAAAAGAGGATACGGCTTCGAAAGAAAACTAATAAAAACTTCAGAACTGTTTAGCCTAGCAATTCAACCACAATCCTTCATCATATACAATCACAAACCAAAATTAGAGTTAAGATATCAAACTACTTTTAACGGAAGTAAAAAATTCATTTAGAATTTATTGAAAGTGGTAATAAATACTCAATGCCAAAGTTCAAATCATAAAACCCTATTTCCACAGTCAAAAACTGGTAAAAGTACCAACCCCTCAAACTCACAGTGACCGGCCCATTATAGGGAGATCTAGCGGTAGTTTACCTCCAGATAATCTATATTGCATCTTTAACTCGGTGGACAGTTGTTTTTCCTTTTTTTTCCATGAATTAAAATTTTCCGGTGAAATAATCACTACGATCTATTTTTACAGAGAGAGTACAAATTTTGTGTGAATGTTAGAAACGTTGTAGGCGCAGTTTCATAACAGTACCGGTTTCCAGAGTTTTAAACCAAAATACAAATTCGTCATACAACAAAACTGAAACCTTTAAACGGAAAAAAAACAATGAAATTTCCATTCAAAATAGCAAAAACACTTCAAAATAGAATTAACAGTTCGGAAATGACGTCACGATTTTCTTAGCACAAGTTTTCCCCAGTCAAGAGAAAAAGGAAGCTAATGCTTCCGCACGCAAAAACCTATTAGAAGAAACACTACGCCTTCTATTTATACAAAATGCAAAGGTGCAGTACACTCTGCTGTACGTAGGCCAAACTAATAAATAGGCTTGGTAGCTGACGCAACATCCGATCTGAGCTTAGAAAAACGATAACAATAAAAAGTGATGAATTTCTAGACACGATTACAGATAATCAAAATTTTGGAATAAATTACACTCGCACAAGCACGATTTTTCTCAAAAATACTTCAGTGACGTCATACCTCAAAAGCATGACGAAATGGTCACGCTTGAATACGAGTACGAAATGACACGTGCCATGAGTAAATTACATAAATACTTGCAGATACTACTGCCATATTTGTTAAGACATGTTGCTTTTTAATAAAGATACAAAAACGCACGCTTTCAATTTCCAAAACCTATTATGCAAGCAATAGGTCAAAAGTCACAATACTGTAGTAACTTAAGATTAAATTCAAAACTGGTCAGTACAGTAGATGCTACATAAGTAGGTTAATTTATTGCTTTGATGAGTTAACAATTTTCCTTCCAAATGGTACAAAAACGCATAAGGATTTAGGCTTTGTAATAGAAAAAGTGCACGTAGCTTATTTTACTTTGTAAAATTACCGAACATACATAATTAGGAACAAAGTCTTTTAAAATTCCTACAACGAAATCAATAAAGCATAAAAAAAACAAGCGTAGAATTTAAAAACGTTATGGAAAAATGCTATCAGTGGGATGAGCAAACATCTAATTTTCGGTCGAAGTAACTGCTCTTAAACATTAACTAACGACACAATGTTAAAAAGAGGGTTTTCCCATATTGCAATTCTTACGGCATAAGCAATAACTATGTCAAGCAATTGTGTCAATACATAATTCGTAACTATCAATATTTTATGCAACATTGACATAAACGACCTTATTCAGCGCACAGTACACACATAGTAGGACAGGCGCTTGCTGACATTGAAATGTTGACCTGGTCGTAGAAATGGTAGATTTTAAAAGTAAACCAAGTAATAGTGAGAGTTATTATTTTACTCCTTCAACTGACTTAGATCTTCGTTGTCGTTTTTCAAGCAACTTATTACTGACATTATCAAGGTTTTTGATGGGAGCTACAGGATAATCAACTCGCATTGTCGCCAGGGCGTTCGACATTTCATCCTGCAAATAAAATCAATGATATAAAATCATTACAACCAAACTTTTGCGAGGTCGACATCTTGGTGAAATCAAAAAAGTTAACCCAAATTTTCAATATCGTACCGCTTTTTCACAAGAAAACCCGCAAGATTTTTTAAAACCGAAAATGGTTAATAGACCATAGATTCATTATTGAAATTATTACAAAATGGTTGTCGGTAGTGATCCCATTTCAGTCAAGGTGTATCATCAAGTTACCTCAACAGCACCTCAAGTGATAAGCAGCTCAAGAAAGTTCAACCACTCGGGTTATTGTTTTGCATTCTGTATACACATGACAAACGCGAAAACATGAAGGTGATGAAACTAAAATAAAATAAAATGACTAAACTAGCAACATTTTCTAAATTAGTAAAGACAAGAATAAAATGCACTACTACATCAATCAATACAAAGTTTATTCACAGCAACGAGAGAGCCACAACTGACCTATGGCAATCATACAAACTATGCAAAAATGGCTGATTTAGTTAAATAAATAGCCGAAGTTAAATAAATAAAGTTAAATAAAACCAGTTAAATAAATAGCCGAAGAAATATTAACACTTTAAGGTCACTCACCTTCACTTCGGGCCACTGGGATTCTTCTTCTTTTAAAACTCGAGCAGAGTAGAGAAGAGTTTGAGGAACTTGACTGAAACCCTGGAAATACAAAGCAGTTTTAGGCTACCGTGAAAAAAAGAGCAGCAAACCTAAGCATTAAACAAGTTCGGACTAAAGTACTGACTACTGACCCTACAACGTAAAACAACAAAGTTAAACCTAGTTGAAAATAAAACCTATGTTATACCATGGTGGTGCTACCTTATCCTTCCAAAGAAATGAGGACAAGAAGAAACTCTGTAAATATCCGACCGTCGGCCTGCGTCCAAAGATCTGGATCAAAGGTTAAAGATAGCGAAGAGCAAACAAGACCTCTCTACGATAGATACCAGGACAGTCGAGGATGAGGGATTAAAAACCAGTACTGCACCAACGGCTCGCCCCTCCTAGAGACTTCCAAAAAAAGCTCGACAACTAAAGTCACCATCAAGCGTTAGTTATACTCGAGCGTTTGCCAAAAATAGAAAATATGATCTCTATTGACTTATCCACGATCTCCTGTTTGATATTTTAACAGTAGCAGTGAAATAAGTGATTATAATTAAGGCTTTGTCCCAATTCAAAACGCATACTTTCCATGAAATTTGATACATCATGTGTTCCCAATAACGCACAATGCTTAGTCCAAATTTAAAAACAGCAGCTTTAACAAACAACATCTAATTAATGGTTTCAAGAAAGAAATCCAGTAATGACGCTGGAAGTACTATTAAACTATTTATAGCGAAGTATTTAAACATTTCCGCTCTATTGGAAATCGGGAAAGTACACAAATGTTTTGAGGCCTCGAGCAGGTAAAATTGAAGCTAATAAGCAAACAAACACGTCTGATAAACGGAGGTTATAACAATTGAGAAAGGGAGCGCTTAAATATTTCGATAAATACAAATTACCATACAAAGATTTCACAGATACCTTCAACTCAAATATCAAATTTTCGTTGTACAAGCTGTATTACGCCAAAGTGTGTAACAAATTGGCGCGGCGTATCTCCGCGTCATTGCACTTACGGGCAACACAACTCTTTTCCAATAAATGTCGCATAGGTGGCGATCCATAGGCAAACCTGTGCCGGATTCGACCTGTCCCAGATTTGAACTCCAGACCTTCCGCTTCAGAGACGAAGGCGTATCGCTTGACCAACTGGCCGGTCCACAAATAGCTTAAAGTGTGATAAAACTAGACAAAATGACCATTCTCACAAATACTAAGTTGTGAAGAATACTGCAACCATTATAATTTTAGCTTTAAAAGAATTGCTTTGTCCTACTTACCGATACCCATTTGGTTGTCATAAAATTGTCGACAGTCATTCGCTTTTCTGGGTCAGTGGTAAGTAGTTGACGAATGATGGATTTTGCTAGAAACAAAAGCTCTTTTAATCAATGCTGTGCTCCAAGTTTTACATACAGTCTCTTATTTTTAGTACTACTATTGTTTTGTGTATGCCCCAATCATTGAAGGCTTCATTGATTTGAGCGTGCACAAAAACTTCCAATCGTTTTGTGATCTGTGAGGATAGCTCTATTATAATTTGCACAATGCACACCTATTGTACGCAAATTTTAGTCACGATTCGAGATGCGAGCAAACGTTTCTCGCTAGCTGCTCATGTTACAACACGTCTGGGTTAAGTGCCAACGCGTGCGACTCGCATGCAAGAAATAACGAGTTCGATTCTGCTGTATCCTACAATGTTTTGCAAAATTTGAGTCTGGGCTGAAAAGCTTTGGGCAACAGCATCATAACTCAACACTGTGTGTAGGTCTGTAGATAGTAATTTTGCGTGCGGGTAATGTAAATGGTAGAAATGGAATGGAAAGACCATCTACCTCAAGGAAAATCGAATTCACGATCGGTCAAATTCGGCAAAGAATCAAATAAACAAGCGGAAATTGAAAACAACAAGATAATGTGATTGCCTACGAAATCAGAACAATTAAATTTACGTTCGCTGACAAGCAGCATGCTAGAAGGACGGAGATTAAAAATTCCATTCTACGACATGAGCCAAGAAGCAAGCTGTATCTTGTTGCAGTAGTGTGGGTTTAAGTCTTGCATCGTTTTATGTGAACTCCAACAAGAACAAAATAACATATCACCTTAAAACAGTACCAGGAAACATACTAACATTGGCCCTAACTAATAAGTAGTACCGATTTAGCACAGTTAATGTACTCTGCAGTACATAAGCTGAAATCTTTACGCTTTCATAGCAAGATATTTCAGCAACGGGGCTATTCTTACCTTCATCAGAAACGTCACTCCATTCGGGATTAGGAAAGGAATACTGTCCGTTCCGTATCCTTTTCTTCATACCGGGGGAAATAGCAAGACCGTGGTAGCTGTAGAAGGGAGGAAAACCACATAATCTGGAACACAAACAAAACATGTAACGTAACACCGAATTAGCATTACTCCACATTATCACCAGGCATTCACTTGCTGGCTATGAGAGCCACTTTCTGAGGAAGTAGGCGCAAGGCGTTTGCTTGTTTGCAGGTTAAGCGCAGAGTTTGTTTAGTAAAATGTTGAGTTGAAGAGCAAACTAGGTTTGAGCAACTTTAACAGTTGCCCTATAGCGACAGGGAAGCTCAATTAGTAGTTGGTAGTAAGTGATGATAGTGGCGCACCCAACACTGAACAGTCCGGTAACACCCCAAGAACCAGAGAAAAAAAGCCGAAAATACTTATTCGTGAAGATTTAGAGGCAAGACATTCGAGAAGTAGATAATTAAGATCCTATCACAGGTGTCCAACCAGCATGGCATAGCTTGATTACGCTTGCATTCTATTTACGAGTACGTGCGCATATTTTAAGTGCAAGCGCCCAGGCTAAACAAACGTGTGATCAAATGAAATAATTTTAGGTTATTACATCATATCACTACAACTGGTGTTGGGGTGAATTAAAACAAAAATACATTCTTACTAGCGTTGTCATTCCACGTTATGTTTCACACGACCAAACACAGTTGAAATTTAAAGGTCACGTAGGAAATTTTTCTAAGGAATTTCGAACCAAACGTATAATACATACACTGTAAAGCAGGGGTTCTTAACCTTTTTTGTCTCGTTTACCCCTTGCCAAATAAAAACACTATAATTTACCTAAATTTTCTAACGTGGGTTTTTCCGGCCAAAAAAATTCAAGGGTTTTTCCCTCCAAAAACAGGTGATCTCCAAAAAAAAAAAGGTCTTCACCGAAATTTCAAGGGTTTTTGCGCATCGAAAATATAGCGCAACGGCAATCCACTGCAACACTATCTGATAATTGAAGTTTGGTTTAGTTTATATTTCAGTAAATTTACCCCCTGGATAGGCAGAATTTACCCCTGGTTAAGAACCCCTGCTGTAAAGCAAGAACTTGAACCGAAAATATCGATCCAAGCTTAAACCAAGCGCGAAACTCACGAGATTTAGTGCAAGCATTTTGCATAATCATTAGTTTCATACAGCCCTCAATTTGCATAACGAACTGGCCTTCAAGGAAAACTTTGAATAAAAATCGAAGATAAGAGAACAACATACGATATATTTGCTGCAAACTACATATCAATGGTACGGTTTAAAGTGCTTTTTACATTATTATAATACGGTTACACATTGATTACGATCCTTGAAAAGAAAAAAAAGTACAACATTAATTTTTTTAGCTTGATAGCGTGATCGATGTCCAGTGCCCATCTTCCAACTACGCAAATTGGTATAAAAGATAAAACTGTACATACAAAACATAATGCACTGACTTCAAAAAAATTACCATACCAGTAAAACAAAAATCTAAAATGGATGCAGCCTCGCAGCTCGTTGTAGTAATATTGCCACCAGCCTTAAAAACGCATCTCTGTAAGCTTTCAGCTTTGTGCGTACAAACTGTCAATAGACAATACGGTACAATTAAACCTACATTTTTTTTGACATTGACCTCAATTTTTATTTAATAGCCACAAAAAAATTAGCAATTCGCTCACAATAACCGAAAAAAAGTTACGCAAAAATTTGCTTAAAAGCCCTAAAAGTGCGTTTGCAATCATAGAAATGATTTCAAATTTTTGAAACATCATTCATGGTAATAAAGAAAACAAAAAATGGTTACATATTTGAACACTTGACCAAAAAATAAAAAATGTATCCAAGCAATGCCAAATGCGATGTTGATTGTGTTACTTTAACTATTGCTACATGTAAAACTTCATTGCTTTCATCGTCGTAAAAACAAATAATGAAAATTAAACTGTAATCAAATCGCGAATCATAGCAAATGTATGTAAACCTACACATTTGTTGAAGGCAGAAAGGATCTGCTTTGTAAGTCGGCCACATACTACATAAATTTTCCCATACCGCGCATAGTTGAGAGAGTAAACAGACCATAACACGGTGTTGCTGTCACGTTCCAACAAAGGATTAAGCGTTTTACGTTCATTACTAGCATATTTCACACAATGCATTGCATGCCTGTCGCAGTATCCTAGTCGCAAAAAAAAATGCCTCAAAAGAGTTACTTATTTGCTCATTAACGTCCTCTAAAGAGTTATTTGTTTGCTCATTAACACCTGTTAACACATCTGAACGACAACAGCGTCAGTGTTCAATTCACTACTTTAGGTTTAACAAGAACCTGCTTGCGGGCTGGAGAATCTAACTTGGAAAATATCATATCTCAATAACACTCAGTGCAAAACCAAATGCCTTGAAACGCGAGTGCCTGGTAGTCCTTTTTTTCCTTTCTAAATTCCGCTTTGTATCAGGTTTCAACTATCAAAGGATTGCCAAACATGGAAAATCTAACCGGTACTCTAGCGTCTTTGTTCAAATACGCTGAAGGATAAACAAAACCACTATGGGCAGCTAACCAATGATGACCCAAAGGACGAGCGGTTTTACTGAATGGTTGTCACATATTCAAGTTTATTCATCAAGTTGCCTAGGCCAGGAAACTAAGGAACCTTTCGGTGTTTGAAAGCCATGCTGCAAGCTGCTCAGTTGTGTACCACACACGATAGAGGCTTCGCACTGTTTTTTTACCCGCTGAACGTCAAGCAGGGGAGTTGCAAATATCAATTTCAAACTCTTTGGTTTGACCTTACTCGGAATCAAACCCGTGTCTACCGTTTCGGTAGCAAACGCTCTTTCCACTTGACCACTGATCGGTTTCGAATATCAATTACATCCTGCTTCAGCCGAACCTACGCTAGACACAAAACTCTAATCAAACTCGAAAAAATTGCTAATGGGGTAGGTTACCACATACGTTTCCTGACTGAAACAATCGGCTTCATCCCATCAACAATAGCCGACTAGTTAACGACACAATTGTTGCTTCGAAATGGAATAAACAACTATCATTACCGCCAAATATCTCAATCTTTGACGTAGTTTAATATTTGACGAAAAAATAATTATTTTTGTCTTTGTGTTCCTGCTCAAAAGTGAAGTACATCCAATATATAACTATCTTACAAAGCAGCACTTAGCAAGACTCTTTCTGTTAAGCGAGCAAAATAAATGCCAAGCCGAAGCTTAAACAAGTGGAGAATCCGATGTACAACTTGTGCTTACGTAAGCCACAGGTAGCGCTGGGTTCAAGTAAGCTTTAAAAAATTACTTAAGTTACAAGTAATTTTCGAACAATTACTTAAATTAACTTAAGTAATTTAAGTAATTCAAAAAGTAGGCTAATTAGAGACAATACACCATTATTATGATCTGCAGAGTCGGTTTATGTGCGGATTACGATTTGTAAGCGTGTTATGATTTGTAGCGTGGGGTTATATGCGGATTTTATATAAAATCACCGTTTTAGGGCTGTTTTTCTTGAGTCGGCTCAATTGGTCGGCTAATATGCGAGGTAGGCTAATATTCGGGATAAACGGTACTCTTATCCTGAAACTGTGTAGTCACAATACGTTTCCTTTTATGACAACTAAAAAATTACTTAAGTATCGCAACAATTACTTAAGTAAGTAATAAGCAAAAATTTTACTGAAGTTCTTAAGTACTTACTTACTTACTTGAACCCAGCACTAGCTACAGGGTATTGTTACAAAAATAACAACTGTATAAAAATAAGAATTTGAAATTTCTGAGACTTAACTTCATAAAAGCATGCAAATCTGACATATGAATAATAAGAGAAATATGCAAATAAGTCTGAGACAGCAATACAAATTAATCATAATTCTAATAATTTGCCAGCTTCAAGTAATTAACCGCAAAGCAATGACGTCAAACGCATGCAACAGACCGAGCACGCATTCAGCAGGGTGGATGATTGGTTGAAGCTAATCTGGTCGTTAATTTTAATCTGGTCGTTAATTTTGGATTTTGTAAAGCAAAATCAAACCGAACTGCCACAATGCGAAAGATTTTGGCCTTAAATTATGCATTTTGGAGACAAAAAAGATGCTCAAGGCAGTAACTATCATTTTACAAAGATATTTCCAGATTTCCATCCTAGAGCACAGCCCTGTGCTACCTAACAATAGATTAGAAGTTCGAGTTTAGAACACCACCAGCCTGGTGATATATTTTGAAAAAAGACGAGCTTGAAGTCTAAAAATAACACCGTATATACTTTATGTGATACCAGCATGTTATACTTTACGTAAAACCGGAACAATAATGAATGTATTATACAAGCAAAGACGCTGCAAATAAAACGGTAAACGTTTACAACAATAAATTTCAGACGAAATACTTACAAAATATACATAATGACGCCGATAGACCACATGTCACATGATTTGTCGTAATGTTCCGGTCCCAAAACCTCAGGAGCTGAAATAGAAAACAACAGACCAACTTATTTAACTTTTTTTATTGCGATCAGTTTTTTTTCTTTGGCTAGTTTCCACAGCTAAGTGAGCAGTCCAAAAACCTGACACTATTATACTTGCACGTTTTTTTTTTTCTTTTTGAAGGAAGAATACGAATTGAAGCTTAGAAAAACACAGAAGACATGTCCGGTAAAATATTAGAACAAAACAAAGCACTGAATTTTAAGATCCTGGTACTTAAATGTAAACATGTGAATCGCAGTATTTTGGTATACATTTCGAACAATTGAAAATCCTGCGTTACCATGTTTTTACATAACTACCAGCATCTAAAACCAACTGTTTTATTTGCAAGACAGATCTCCACATCAAACGAAAGCGATATCAAGTTTCTGTTAGCTTGATTAGCATCTTGAAGAAGTTACATAAGGTCGAAGAAACATGATTTCATCATTGATGCTTGGATACTAATAATATATAATTATAATAAAAATAGAAAGTTAGACAAAGTCATGCAAAGCTTGGAATGTTCTACGTAAATGCCTAATTCGATTTTAAACGCAATCCATGTACGCGTATAATTAAACGGTTTGCGGTCTAGCACTGCACCAGCGAAGCTTCACAAATCAAGTAGTACAAAATTATTCATCATTTTAAAACGCTCAGGGCATAAAATAACGTATCTTGACTGTATTTAGATGTTAGAAAATTGACACATTTTTTGCTAATTTTTTCAATTCATAAAAAACTGCTAATTTGGTGAACATCAAAAGGCATAAAAATGCAATGTGTAAGAGGCTAATTGGAATGCAGACAGAAGAGCCTCGTTCATATGCATAAATGAACGGAAAAATCGAGAAACTTTAAGCGTATATTTTTATACTTTTAAGAACTAGCGTTAGGAACAGACAGCGCTGGACATAAAAATTGCCAACTTTTATTTTTTGTAAACCTTATTTTCAAAAAAAATTTTTTTGTTTTCGGTAAAACTTAACTTTTATGAATATTTTGTGATGCCTTCCTTAAATTTTTAATAAATCGCACGAACTTTGCGAGAAAGTCCCCACTCTTGCACACATACAAGCATTTACTCGTTCCAAAATCGAATTTTTTAAACATTCTAGATTCCTAAATTTGTGCTTCAATACAACCTACTGGAATAAATGAGCTCTTAACACCTCTTTTCGCTCTTGGAATAAAGCAATCAGCAGCGCTTGCATGCGCATTCTGACAAAATAATCAACAGATTGGCGTCATCGCAGTTTTATAAATATTGCTACGGTTGACCAGTAGGGAATTTCTTGATTCTATTTAGTAGAAACTGTTTTTTTAGGTCATTTTCATCATTTTGAGATAAGGGTATTTTTACAAAAGTATGAACGATGATTTATTTTGGCAAAATAGAAAAAGCTATGGTATTGCTAGATCTTGGTTTCGATTATATTCACAATATTTCAGAAGTGGTTGCAAAAAGCCTTGTACTCTCGCTTAGAAAGAGTTACAAATATGGTGTTGGACTTGCGACATGAACTCAAATACTCTAATGCTGCTGTACCATAAATTTACCTAGAGTTGAATATAACTGAAAACTGATCAAAGGCCACTTGGCCTACCTATAAATAGCCATGCAATAATAGTTAAGGGACTTTTTTCTGCGTGTTTCAAGTCTCTTACAGAAACGAAATGTAAAAAATTATCTAATAAGCGACTGCTTTAAGCGAATTATTACGTAAAAACATTTGCAATGGTTCAGGCAGGAAGTTAGTTTCACGCTCAAGCAATAAAAAGGGTCATATGCTGTGGAATTTACCGAGCAAAATCGTGCTTCTATTACTCGCCGGTTGAAATCCCTTTCATGAAGGCTGTCGAAATGACTGTCGCATTTCATATAAAAGTAATAAACTTTATGCATAAAAATTCTTGAAAATTTTAGTTTAAAAAGGTGTTCGCTTATTTATTTTGTTCAAGCTAATCAATGTGGTTCCACAGCATCTTCAACAAAAACAGTAGAATCGAGTTTGTTTCCTTGTCAAGAGTTGAGGCAAACCATATATAAACAATAAAAATGGGTATTAACAGCTTCTCTGCTCCACGTTCAGCGTTGAAAGACATAAAGTGTAAAGCTTCCATTCTACACAATATGTGAAAGACAAGTTTCCACCAGGTAAGCAGTAGGCAGTTTGACTCGAAAACCACCCAAGTTACCTAAACGCTGCCTTCCGACCTAAGAAACTGTGTAAATATCGGTAAATATACAGCATATAAAAGTATGAATTCGTCATTCAAAATTGAATACAAAGAGAAGGCGCAAAAAAACACTGATATCTGACCAGCTGACCTGAATCTTGATTTTTTTAAATATAACAGAAGTTTAAACGAAATAAATTAGCATGAAGTTTGCAAGCTTTGCCATAAAATTCAAGCAATTTAAAGCTCTGGCATAGTCAGTTGCTTGTTTTGCAGATTGTTTCAAACAGGAAATGGGAACATCCGTTTAGCTTTATTTTAAGAACCAACTAATAAAGGATCTCATACTAACAACCTACGCAGGTTTTTTCAAATAGCACAGCCATTTACAAAAGTTTATCCATTATCAACCTTGTTGGAAAAATTTTAACAAGAGAACTAAGACACAGCAGCAGAAAAACTAACAGCTAGTTGCAACGTGACATGACCCAGCATTTACCAAAAAATAAGCCTTTGTTTTCGAGTAAAACAGTTAGGAAAAATAAAACAAACTGGAAATTCTCTAAAGAGTCCACAACAACGTAACACCAGCGCAAACTGTTCCTGTTTGTTTGATACAACAATTCAATTTTTTTTAACTTTCTTCGAATGTTTGTTTGATGTAACAATTTAATTTTTTTCAACTTTCTTCGAATGCAAATTGAGCAACGAAAACAGTTATTGATGAGTGCTGATCTTGTTCTATTGTTCTACATACAAAATGAAAAACTGTCTAGTCCGCATAACTGATCAATAAAAGTAATATAGCTTGATTGGATAAGCCTAATTGCTTAATGGGTATGGTGTTGAAAATTGACTAGTTGCGTAAATGTATACGGTAAATTTTCAAAAAAACATAACGAAATTACAAAAATACATAACATACTGGCTATTAACTACGACCTACACTATCAAGCTAGAGTGATTTGAAACAGCATGATACCAGTATCATTGGTGATTTAAGATTACAGCTTCAGCAAATTGCATAAGACAAAATATCATGGATGTGCAAATTTAGATAAACTTCAGAAGTAACGAAAATTTGCCAATCATAGTTAACACAACAGGTTAAAACATCTAAACACTCAAAACAGCAGGTTCCGGTTCAGTTTGAAAACTAGAACCGACATAAATTTTCAAATTGTAAGTGTTGCTTGCTGTGAAGCAGTTAAAGAGCTCGATAACATTTGGTCTGAGCAGGTTAAAATTAAAATCAATAAAACATCTTTAAAATAAAAATAATGCTCCAACTGGGTGTTTTGCCTTTAACGGTTTGACAGAAAATTTCACTACATTCAAATAGAATCTTTGAAATTGAGATAATAGAATCAAATATTAGAATCAAACAAAAATAAAATCTGCATCAAACTTTAAAAGCACAGCATTCCTGTTTCGACCTTATAGTTGAGCCTTATCTGTATGAAACACGACAACTGACCGCAATACAACCCAATGCCAACTAGCTGTAACAATGTTGGTAGTCAGCTGGTATACAATCAGTTGACTTGGTTTGGGAAGAAAGGTGGTAGCTTGACTTATACAGGAAGAAAGTTCTTTTGGTTGAGACAAAAAAATTACAATTTTACACTTTAATGACCAACTCAAATGATAGCATTGATCAGGTCCACAACAACTGAGTGACCGCCACAAACTGACCACGAACCAACTGACCGCCAACTAACCTTAATGTCAATATTGATCAATGATGAGTAGCTACTAATAATTATGTTGACACTTGATTTTGAAAATATTTACTGTTTTCTACCCAGTAATAATTAATCAAAATTAATGATAGACCTAAAAATCAGAACATACAATATACTTTTTCTTGACATAAAAAATTATTTGTACTTACCAACATAATACGGTGTGTAGCACGGCGTAGTTAAGGAATTTATCGCGGTGGTCACTTTGGCAAAACCAAAATCTGTTAATTTGAGAATAGCTTCTGGACCTTGGCAGGAGTAAAGGAGATTTTCAGGCTTTACATCCCTGTGCGCAATGTTGTTGTCATGAAGATACTTTATTGCACTGCCAATATCTCTCATGATACCAGCTGCCTCTGTAACAGCAGTAAAATTAGTTAAAAAGATAAAAATAACCTTAATGCAAAGCAAGACAAAGAATAATAACAACGGTGATAGTCAGTGTTCCCTCTTAGGTTTTGCTGAGTCGCATGCGCCCAAAAAATCGGTGATTTTCGAATAGCAAACTATGGAAAATTCAATAAGGAGTCGGCATAACGTAAAATCACTGATAAAAATCGACTTAATTGGTGGATAGGTGATAAAACATATGAATACAACAAGGTAAATTGAAGATGTTTTGAAGCATAAAAAAAGTTTTTCCATTACATCTAATTGTTTACTGTTATTAAATAAGCCAAGTTAAAGCAACAAACACATATCCTACTATAATTCTAAATTTTACTTCTTGCACACTCTTACACTAAAATGTTCAACTAGTACAACTTTACAAATTAAGTGTTTCATGGCAAAATAAAATGAAATAAACAATAATGATCACTTCAAGAAAACCATGGGAAGATCTTTAGAGTCAAGCAGTCATGGAAGGGAGATCAAATTTTAGTGAAACAATAAATCTGCTCATTTATAAAGCTTATTTTTGAAAAACCTATTGTCAAAAAAAGGTGACCAGTAATTTTACTGAAACTCATGCAGCATTTACAAACCTCTTTCTGTAAAAGCTGAATTAGCTCTGCTTTGAATTCTACTAAACAATTCACCTCCTTCCATCCTGAAATATGGTTACAAAAAACAATAAGAGGTTTTCAAAATAAAGAGCAGGCTATTATCACTAAAGCATTGCTTTCATAATGATTGTGATCTGGGTTCAACTTCCACTCTAGTCATATCGTAGGGTCCTTGGATAAGGAGGCACTTCACAGCAATCATGTGTGCTTGAAAATGGCAATTTGAACCACCAGCAAATTTCAACTGAAAAGGAGACAGAGAATCAATCGGAATACAGAAAAGCTCTGTAAGCGATTTGCTGAAAAAGAGCAGCTAAATGGTTGCATAGCTAAATGTACCAGGTCCAAAACATTAACAAGTCGGTAGTGCATTAAAGTATAAAATCTAAGAATAAAGGATTACTGGCAAATTAAGCTAGTAATTGTCTATTTAAGATGTAATTTTGATATAATGCAAGTTCAGACAAACCCAGCTAATTGCTTGTCAACTTGCCACACTTTTTTATGCCATTAACCAAAAAAAAAATATCCAAAATTAGCATAAAAATAGCAAATAGAGCACAGCAAAAGACAAAATAGATATTGTTGAATCATATATAACATTGTTCACATTGTATCAAATACTGGATAAATAGTAGTTTGCTAATTGCAATTTTGCATGCTCTCAATGTAACTTTGCTATAATCAGCGACTGTCAATGTCAAAGTAATCCTCCAACAATACAATTGTATAACGAAATGACAATTTTTACATCAAAACCAGACAATTATAAAAGTACTTCTGAGAAGTTCTCACACTGCATGCTCTTGGTACACTAACAATTGGCAACTGTCTTTCAATAATGCTAAAGTTTCACTGCAGACAAATTTTTGTCAATAGACTAAGTTCCAACCGATAATTCCACTAATTAAATCAGCGATTCTCAATTCATTTTGAAGCTTATAGCCCTTCAGGAAGGAAAAATTATCTTCACACTCTTGCACAATTTTTACAGAAAAAGAAAATAAACATACTGCACCAAACTTCGACTAAGACCAAAAAAAAAGTCTTCACGGGCGGAAGAGCTGAATTTCTCCTGAAAATCATATGAAGACCAAAAATCAAAAATAAATAGGTCTTTGCGAGCCGAATTTCTCCCAAAAATCAGTATGATCCAATAAGACATAAATCAAACTACAGGTTGGCAAAAATTTTGTACCTCAAGAAGTACCTTCTTGCACCCCCAGAAGTCCCTTCTCGTACCTCCAGGGGATGCTCGCACCCCCAATTGAGAACCGCTGAATTAAAAAAACAGCTTTTATTACTATGCAATTAATGGATTACATATGCAAACACAACATATTGCATGCAATTATCAGATATACAATTAACCAAAATCGTCTGTATCATAGCTATAATTTGTTAGAGTTGTTTGCATTACTACTACCAGCACACACACATACCTTTCCATTATGATAACAAGACATTTTTTACCACGAAAAATGTTTTCATAAACATCTAATAAAGCAACAATATGATGGCAGCCAGAACCTTTCCAATGTAACTCTACCTCTCTTCGTGCTTTAGGGCAGTCGGTTAAAATCTGCAATTAACAAATTGATGAAAGAGTAAAAAAAAGTTCCATAAAATAAAAAATTATCAAGCAATGATAAAAAAATTATCCTATTTACATAAAAAATTTAATTTCTTTTAGCCTACGCAAATCGTTGCTAAAATCAATCAAAAACAATTATAACTCCACAATTTGAATACAGTTAGACATTGAAGTTATATTTAAATATTGGAAGTTTAGGCAAAAACGCAAGTGCACCACAATACCAACAACTGACTGTTGTTGCGGTCAACACACATAATAAGCTATCATTTTTTTGCACTATAAGGCACACCTGAAATACTGCAATCTATCAAAAATTGAAGTTGTGCCTTATACTCAGGTGCATTTGATGTATGGATGAGGTTACACTCTCTTTCCCTTCATGATTTGATCAAAGTTAGTTAGAGCTATATTTGAGTTCCTTGGACTTTTTTTAGCTGTTATTCATTTAGTGTGCCTTATATAAGAAACCAAAAACAATCGAAGCCATTTATTCAAACTGCGCCTTATAGTTGAAAAATATGGTATTTGCAACAATGGTAGTGATCGTCCAATCAATCAGACAAAGCAATCAATTTAGTATTGTACAATCTCGAATCTATCAGGTTTCATACCTTTAATGCACATTTTTGTCCAGTTTTCTTATTTTTACATGCAAGAACTTTTCCACTTATACCAAGGCCCAAAATATCATTCGAAAAGACCTGATAATCCTCATCCAAAGAATGCTTCTTGATATTAAGTGGCATGGTAACTTGCATCGACATTTCATTGACTAGGCTTATAGTACAGCCTATCAGTATCCTTATACAACACAGTTATATCAGATATACTGGTGCCAATTATATTACATTCTACAATTACAATTTACAACAAAAGGGTGCCAGTGAATTCATTCTGACATAGTGTCATTCAACTATCCACAGATCCATCTTGCCCTAACCCTCATTTTGTGGCGAAATTACTGCGACAAAATCACTTTGTGACGAGATGACAGGCAATGCAACAGAACACCATGACTTTCTTGGCTTCTAGTTTTTGATGCAAGATAATGAATGCACAACAGAAAACAGGATGTAGGCTATTGGATAGGCCCAATAGAAATTTGTGAAAAATGTGAAAAAATTAAGTTCAAGATTAGGGTTACCTAGGATAATTTCGGACAAAATTCTGCTATTTTCGTTCTGTCTCCTCTCTAACTACAATCATTTTTAAAACTGTTGCTTCTTTCGTGCATTTCAATATTGGACTTTAGTATTTTCACACTGGTTCAAAAAATAACTTAAGGAATGGATACAAAAATCGATCTGAACGGGCATGTCCGGAATTACCCTTTCAAGGGTAATTTCGAACACATACGTATTTAAGGCAAAAGTGCAAAATTGATACTTTTTGATAACAGATTTACAAACATTTTAAACTAGAATAATATGCTAAGAAGCATAATTGAGTACTTTTATAGAAATTTTAAAACACGCTGCTGGATGTTTATGCCAAGCTAGTGCCAATTTAGTCACTACGCCATAGCAATTAAAATAGATAAGCCTAAGCCGTGTTGATTAAAATTTTTATTTTAATACCTTTACCTGTATACTATGGTTAAATCGATAATAAAGATTTTTATTCCGCAAATGCCCTAGAATTGGTAGCCATCTTAAAGTAACAGCCACTTTGAAATTATCATAGAGCCTGCATTGTGGTTAGTTTTATGCCAACCCATTCCCAGATTTATAATTCTATCTGTGATTTTCTGCTGCAGATCATGGATTTATCGAGTGCAGCTTGTAACATTTAATGCATAGGCCTTATAGTAAATGAAACTATGTAAGTTTTTCATTATCTACCCCCAAGTTATCCTCTAAAGTTGTTTGTCTTTTATAATCATTTTTCTCCCTAAACTCAATCTTTTACGGATTTTTAAAGTGAGGTTTGGACACAGAGTAGGAATGGATTTAACTTTTTTTGTAAAAAATTGGAATTGTGAAATAATTAACTTAATCATAATCTGGTTTGCTAAGAATACAGGTTCAGAGAGCATGTTTAGTTACAATATAGGACAACTTAATATCAGATATCAAAGCAAATGCACGGAATCGTTTTATCGTTCCGAAGAAGACTAGGCAATTACGGTATTTAAGTACCGAAATAATAATCTACAATGATATCAGTAAAACAAAAACATAATACATGCAACTTTAGTTTCATGTCCGGAATTACCCTAGGCTGTCTGGAATTACCCACTGAGGTAAACCTACCTAATTCTAGTTTACCAGAATATCTTCAGTCTTTTACAGCATCACTGATACAAAAACTAAAACTTATCAGATCTACGCCTGCTGATTATTTTGTTTGCAGTGGTTCTACTAAAACAACTTTACAGGGGTCATACTAAAACAGGAACAGGACCCCATTGGAAACTTTGCATATTGCACAGGAGAAATTCTACACACAGAATCTGGAATCACATACACCACAGCAGTGTTCCTTCTTAGGTTTTGGTGAGTCAGCCTGTGCCCAAAAATTTAGCAATTTTCCCATAATTAACAACGGAAAATCCAAAAATGAGTTGGCATGCGCCCACCAAAAATGCTGATTCACTAATGAAAATCGGCCTAATGGTTACCGGTACATAGCACTACAGTAATCTTGCAACACATAGAAAATGCAAAAATGGCTTTGGCATGGCTTAAAAGCCCTTTCACAATGTAAATTGCAGCAAGGACCATGGAAAATCCCCCAATATCATAAGCAGTCCTTAGAACGAAGTGATAACCTTAATTTTATTTTTAGAGGTTGAGTCCCAGATCAAGAAAAAAGCAAGAATTCTAAAAGCAAATTTTTATCTGCTTAAATTGGCTCACTTTTTGCACTAGCCTACGTTTGATGTGGCACAAAAAAACATTACAAAAATCTGACGCAGAATACGCTATTTGAACTTCCCAACCTGGACAAGAACTGCAGAAAGACCACAAGTACTAAAAAGAACACAAGAACCACAAGAACTATAATCCATACTGTAACTTTAATATTAATCCTCGAGATCCTTTTGGTCTTGAGGTCTGGTAGGCTACCGATACGCTGGTATCAGAACTAAGCTAAACCCAAACAACCTAATCCATGTGATCCTATTTAATTTAGTAATATTGGTTTCCAGCTAAATTTGGTTTTGCATAACAAACTTTACCACAATCCATACTCATTATTTAAAAATACAGTCCACAGTGAGTAGCCTGGTACTGGTAGGCTATCTACAGCACAGAGTACATCAGAAGCCTAGGCTTCTAATAGAAAAAGCTAGGTTGCCAAGTTTGTTTTCCATGTTTCAAAAACATTGCTTGACAGTTTAAATCACTACGAAGTGACTTGGCGCACGGAACGTGCGCGGTTAAATAAACAGAGATTCCAGTGACGTCACTCGTTTTCAGAAATTTTTATTTTGATTATTACAGTTATAGGTTTGGGTTAGGGTTTAGGTTAGGGTTTGGGTTAGGGCTAGGATTAGGATTTGGGTTAGGGCTTAGGGTTAGTTTTTTTGGTCTTTATTACAAAATGTCTGCGCGCATGGAACGTGCGCCAAGCCTTTTCCAAATCACTAATAGTTATGTTGTGCAAGACTATGCTTACACTTACACTGTTACAGTAGAGAGTAGACTACAGTACCCTAGCCTACTGTACTGTGCTTTCTTTTGTGATCTTTAAACAGTCACATAAAAATACTAAATTATAGAAACCATTTTATTATAAGTACCAGTACTGAGCCTGCTTATCTCACATACTCTGTGCTAATTAGGCTAGCAGACCACTTTAACTGCATGGGTAGGCCTACTGTACAGTCTGCATTGCAATAAGTGTATCACTACTTAATCACGAATCAAGTACTGTATGAAGGCTACTTGTCGTACGAAACGTGCACGCTTATTGACAGCATTTGAAAGATGCAAGGGATTTTAGCTAGTCTGCCAGCGTCATATCCCTGGCATACTTTAGGTTCTTGCGCGAATCAACTAACAGCTTACGTCGCCAGAGTGGCCAGAAAACAGATATTCGAGCCCACTAATTTCATTTTCGCACAAAATTCGCGCCACGCCAATCATAGGGGACAAATTATGCTATGTAGATTTTCTTGGCTATTTCTTTTGATAAAATGCTATTAAATCTCAAAAACAGTTTTTGACATAAACGTCAGAATGTGAAAGAGTGTTGTTGCATCCAAGCGCACTCCAAACGGGCGTTAAAGCAAAATGATGGTTAATTTTTGTAATATACATTTTTATTCACCAAGTTGCCTCGGCCAGGAGAAAGCGACTAGATTTTTCTGTCAGGGATTCAAGCTGCTGCCAGCTTCCCACCTTTCTATCCATAGGCGTAGTCAAGATTTTTGATCGGGGAGGGTGGTAGGGGGGGATTTTTGATCAGGAATTTTGTTCAGGAGTAGTATATATATCCAGTCAATGCGTACAGGTTGGAATTTTAAAGGCAGTGAATCATCCAGCCAATTCCAGTGGTTTACAATAGCTAAAATCGAACTATAATTTTTGATATTTTTTGTTTTAATTTTGGGACTGCGGTTGCAAAGATATTCAACAAATACAGAAAGATGTTCCCCCAAAAAAAGTTTTTGGAAACTCTGAGTTTTGATCTTCCCGCCAAAACCACAGTAGGCCTAATGGTTTAGAGAACTGTGGTTGGCCTAATAGTTTAGAGATAGTTTATTTCTAAATAGTTTAGGCCTAATTACTAATTAGGCCTAACTATCTCTAAACTATTAGGCCTAATAGTTTAATAAGATTATAGTAGGCCTAATAGTTTAGAGAACTGTGGTTTTGGCGGGAAGATCAAAACTCAGAGTTTCCAAAAACTTTTTTCGGGGGGACATCTTTTTGTATTTGTTGAATATCTTTGCAAACGCAGCCCCAAAATCAAAACAAAAAATATCAAAAATTATAGTTCAATTTTAGCTGTTTCAAACCACCGAAAGTGGCTGGATGATTCACCGCCTTTAAAAGGGAGCACGCATTAAAGATGGATTACAAGCTGAAAGCAAAGCCTTTATCCGCTGGATACCTGGAGTAAAACTCCTATCCACCAGAGGCAATTAAGGCCGATCAGTGGTAAAATGGATAGAGCATCTGCTATTGAAGCGGTAGCTTTGGGTTAGATTCCTAGTCGAGTCATGACAAAGACCATAATAATTGGTATTCTCAGCTTCCCTGCTTGACGTTCAGCAATTAAAGGGACAGTATGAAGCCTCTGCCATGTGTGGTAGACTAGTGGGCAGTTGCATGGCAGCTTGATTCGAAGACCCAAAGGTCCCTTCGCTGTCTCCAGGCCAAGGCAACTTGATGAATAAAATGTTATTTAATTACAATAAAGTGGATCTAGCCCTGGTGATCGACTAAATAATACAAAAAGCAATTTAAAAATACAAAAATAAACAGCAAATAATACAAAAAGCAATTTCAACAGCGTGTTCAAAAATTTTTGGGGTTTTATTATGACATGGTCAAAATGAAATAGTCATACAGAGACACAGCCGCGGTAGCATTCTTTCTACTTTCTAAGGCAGCAACCAAGTGGGGTAGGTTGCAATGCTGATCATATTTCAACAACCAAAATTCGGCTTCCTGCAACTCATACACACCAATTCAACGGATTTTCTTGAAAAACTACTGTGAGTCGACGAATGTAGTCAGCGAACCTAACCAACCCTGCCACAGCTCTTTTTAGTTTATGCCAGTATAACATACGTGTCAAAAGGACGCGCCCCAATGCAGTCGACCAGCTCCGTTGAACAACCTATCGAGCTCCTCTCCAGGTTGAGTTATTAATCCATATATCCATTTTTTCTTTCACGTGTGGCTACGTTGGAGCTGACGCTACATCAGGTTCAAAAATATTTAAAAAATTGATCCCTATAGGCGGATCAAAAACAGCTCTTTATTGCATACCGAAAAACAGAGAAGAATTAATCGTCTGGCAGACTCAGTACGGTATGCCTTGTAATTGATCAGGCCATTTTTTTCCCGACTTCAACAAAAATTCAGGGTAGGAGCAAGCTTGAAGATCTTTCAAAGGTACCGGTAGGCATAGATGGGCAAGTTAATGCAAAACGTTAGCTTCGTTAACCACTTGTCCGTTAACAAGCTTCACACCTCCGTTAACGTTAATCCGTTATTTTCTGCTTTAATTTACGGAAGTTAATAAAGTCCGTTAATCCGTTAACATTTTGCGTGTAATTTACATTTCGTTTTACTCACTCGCTTCTGGGACACGTATTGACGCTGTTGAGCTGATTGTAAGGAAATATTTATTGCTATGGTGGTCTTTTTGTGTTTTGAAAGTTACATTTTGCAGTCTAATCTAATTTCAAGATAAATAAGTTCAAATGCACAACGAAGCTGCAAGATATTAACGATAAAAACCTTAACGGAAGTTAACAGACCTTAACGGAAGTTACTTTAGTCCGTTAACAGAACTTAACGGAAGTTAATTTAGTCCGTTAACATGAAAAAACTTTTTAACGGATTAACGAGTTAATGAAAAAGTTAGCTTCGTTATTAACGGATTAACGATTAACGGACTTGTGCCCACCTATGCCGGTAGGTATAAACCTCTTGAGACTTCATCAACAGGATTCAATTTCGAAGGCACGTTTCTCCAATCCGACACACGACTGTGTCTTGCGATTTCAGTTACTCTGTTGGTTTCAGGTAGTCAGCATTTGTCATAGTTACTGTACGTATATTTTTTATGTGTAACTTGTTTTACTAGTTAAAAAACAAAATTGGCAATGAACATCATTAATTCAGACCAAATTGATAAAACAATGAACTTCTTAACAAACAATAGTAATGAACATAAATATTATGATGTGTCTAATCTTTCAATTATAAACAAAAAGAAAGCATTATTATTGGTTCATATTAACATTAGATCGATACAGAATCAAAATAATTTCGAATCGCTCCAAGAATTCCTTCAAAATTTTAACCGTTTGCCTGATATTTTGTGTATTTCAGAAACTAGACTCAAACGGGATTCAGTTACTGCAAACATTTTACTACCCGGTTATGATTTTATTCACCAAGATTCACCAACCAACGTGGGAGGTGTGGTTATGTACATTAATAATTTAATACTGTATGAGCAAATCAATGACCTTCAATTAAACATTGAAGGCTGCAAAGATATCTGGATAAAACTATGCGAATCTAATGTAATAGTATCAGCAATCTATAGACACCCTAAAAGTAACATTGATGATTTTACCACTGCATTAAAGGCGGTGAATCATCCAGCCAATTCGGGTGGTTTACAATAGTTAAAATCGAACTATAATTTTTGATATTTTTTGTTTTAATTTTGAGGGTACGGTTGCAAAGATATTCAACAAATGCAAAAAGATATCCCCCGAAAAAAGTTTTTGGAAACTCTGAGTTTTGTTCTTCCTGCCAAAACCACAGTTCTCTGAACTATTAGGCCTCATACGTTTACTTACTCCACGTGTAATCAGGACAGATTTGTCAGATCCTTTTGCACTTTATGTGTGGTTTCCAAGCACCCCACCACCAGCAAACCAACCCCCATTTATTGTCGTGACCTGCGACAATTTGATCCAGCGACATACAATCAGGATTGAAAATATTGACTTGAAATCGATAATCGATATGGTTATTTGTTACTTTTTGGTTATCGAATGCAAAAATTCTTTACTTTTTAGTTTCATCATCGAATGTTCCTTTTCCCTACTTTTTTGCTTGGTAAATCAATAATAATCAATCGATATTTTTTTCAAGTTAATCAAATTTTTTTTGGAAACACCTTAATCTGTTTTTTGTGTCCTGCGGGTTTTATTGTGGAAGTAATTATAATTTTACTTCAATTAATGTATGCATTAGTTCAAAATTTCGCATCGCAATCATTTTTTACTTCAGTCGTCTTACAGTACAGTCACAGCGCAGTGGTGGCTGGTAGGCTAGGGACTGCTATTAGCGGCGTGGTGGCTTAGTCCTAGTAGTTAGAGCATTGGTCTCAGATTTGGTAGACCTGGATTTGATTCCCTTGTCGAGCCATACCAAAACACTTTAAAAAATAGTATTCACAGCTTCCCTGCTAGGCGCTCAGCACATGAAGGGGTAGTATGAAGCTTTACTGGGGCAGCAGACAGGTGGCAACAACTTTAAGACCCTATGGTCACTTTGCTGCTTCCTGGCCGAGGCAACTCTGTGAATGAATATGCAAAAATTGTAAGGCAACGGCACCTAGCAGCTTATAGCTAGGCCTGGAATGTCAAGCAGGAAAGCTATGAATACCAATTTTTTGATGTTTTTGCAAGAGTATCTACCAGGTAGTTAGGTAGTCTACTGTCTACTAAGGTAGTGAGGTAGTAGTAGTCATGAACCCAGGTCTGCAGACTGATGACTGCGAAGCAGATGGTATAACCTCTACTTATCTCAACATCAACATGGCAGAGGTGGCACGCACATATGTAGGCTATCCCAGTTGTACTCATTTGGTGGTGGCTAACTGGTATTTTACCAGCCATTATCAACTGCTATTGTTTGCCGAGTAGCCTACTGGTATGCTCAACATTCCCATTTTCTATAAACCCTCTATGTTCTAATACAAAGTTTTGTAGCCTATACTCTAGGTAGCCAATTATTTTATTAAAGCTTAGGCTACTGAATAACGTACTGCCGTACTGGTACTGTAATAGCCTAGTAAGTAAGAGATTTTTGAACCTATTGGCCTAGACAAGTGACAATTGATAACTGCGGAAAGTGCAGCACATGGTTCTTTACCAGTGACAGTGACAATTAATGATAATTCTCGGGATAATTCTGATATGGAATAAATCTGATACAGTAAAATACATACATTGGATTGAATATACATGCATTGAATTGAATATACATACATTATACACGCATTGGATTAAATATTGATGCATTGAATTGAATACATACATTGAACTGAATATACAGGGTGACCCAAAAAAAACAGAACCCATAAAAATTTTATTAATTCCTACAAAGATCCAGTAAACTTAAAACACTTTGCAGGTTTTAAACTTCAGTCTGTGTATAGTCATTCCCCAAAGTTTCAGTCATTGATGTCCCTTTGCATAAAAGTCATGTTCTTTCCAAAATATGTTCCAAATGGCCTCCACAGCGTTGGAGGCAAACTTGCATACGTCGGGCAAAATTGTCAATTACTCTAACGCATTCTTCTTTGGGTATTTCAATAATTTTGCCTGTGATTGCTGCCTTTAATTCACCAATCGTTTGAGGATGCGTTAGAGTAATTGACAATTTTGCCCGACGTATGCAAGTTTGCCTCCAAAGAAGAATGCGTTAGAGTAATTGACAATTTTGCCCGACGTATGCAAGTTTGCCTCCAACGCTGTGGAGGCCATTTGGAACATATTTTGGAAAGAACATGACTTTTATGCAAAGGGACATCAATGACTGAAACTTTGGGGAATGACTATACACAGACTGAAGTTTAAAACCTGCAAAGTGTTTTAAGTTTACTGGATCTTTGTAGGAATTAATAAAATTTTTATGGGTTCTGTTTTTTTTGGGTCACCCTGTACATGCATTGAAGCGCAATGAATTGAATACATGCATTGAACTGAAGATACATGCATTGAAGTGCAATGTCACTTGCATACAAATATTTACTTTTAGTCGTAATGTCGAAATATGTTGACACTCTTTTTGGACTCCCGAAAAAGTGATCGATTACGTTATCGATTAATCTTTTTTTTTATTTTTCATTATCGAAATCGCCTATTTTTTACAATTTTTTTGAAGTATCGATTATTCTTTACTTTTCTATTATCGATTTCCAACCCTGCATACAATTCGGAACTAGATAATATCTTAACAAGCTTGCTAACAAAATATACAGAAGTAAACCCTGACAACATTAATTCAGTTTTTGATGATTTTATTAATGTCGCGATCATTGATACTTGGCTAGAGTACAACCTTTAATCTCTAGAATTGCCCACGTCGGCTGAAACTAGAGAACGACTGAGATGTTAATTGACGAATCAGAAATGGCAGTTGATAGTTCCTTTAGCTTCTTGAATCTAAGAAAGCAGCACATCAATCTTAAATTAAAACTTCTATTTAAGATTGAAAACAAACCAACTCACTCAACAAAATCGCTCCACTCACACCTCTTACTAAATGGCTATATGAGCCAACTCCAGATACACAAACTCGGCTTAACTGCCTACGAAACTAATACCTAAAAAACCACCCACTCTTAGAATATTAGAATAATGAATGAAAAACGACCCGCCTATTTATACTATGACAAAAGCTATTGAATATCCCAGAAAAATCCATGATACGTCACAATAGAAAAAATAAACGAGTTGACAATAAACAAATTTTGATGTAATTATGACATCACAAACTTCAAGTCGAAATATAGCAATTAAGAGTCGTAAACAACCCAAACATCGATAACTGCAGAAAATAGCAGAATGTACTAGAAAGGAATTATCTCGAATATTCTAAATCAAAAAAAGCGGCAAAAGTAGTAAATCAGTCATGTACACATTAAAATACAGCAAATAATTATTATATCTAAGGGATTCAAAATTATTATTTGTGACAATTAATATTGTGAAAAATACTATAGTAACTCATGCTCCGCTGAAAGTCTTATCTCAAAAACAGCGTAAACTGAAACTAAAACCTTGGATCACCAAAGGCATATTGGTAACTATAAAGAAAAAACATAAACTTTATAAAAGCCACTTTTTAAATGGCAGTGATGTCCATAAACAATTTTACAAAAAATACGCTAATAAATTAACAAAATAAAATTCGCCTCCAAAAACCTTTATTATAAAAATGAACTTGCAGAGTCTACTACTAATTCTCATAAAACCTGGGATAGCATCAAATCATTACTTCCGTCCAAAACCAAATCGTCTTATCTGCCGAACAAAACTCAGGTCAATGATGCTGCGATTATTGTAACTGACCCGAATCAAATTGTTAATATTTTCAATCAGTATTTCTGCAATATAGGAGACACCTTAGCTACTAATGTACCAAAAGAAGAAAATGATATCCCTTACGCTAACTACTTCAAACAAAGCCACATCTTCCCCACTGTTTCTTACCCCCATCCAACTTACTGAAACCTTGAATGTGATTCATTCGTTAAACAAATCGCATGCTAATGGACATGATAACATTTCCTTAATTTTTTTGAAAATTGCCGCTGAAGTACTTACTTTCCCACTAACTATATTATTTGACTATGCTTTATAGTTTGGTGTGTTTCCTGATTTGTTGAAAATTGCTAAAGTCGTTCCAATTCATAAAGTTAATAGCAAATCTAGAGTATCTAATTATCGCCCTATTTCAATACTGCCAACAATTTCGAAAGTATTTGAGAAGCTAATCTATAGGGGAGAGGAAGGTGATATGATACACTTTTTACATTTTCTATTCCCACTTCAAAACTGGTAGCACCAGAACAATGACTCATGGTTTTTACCATGCTTAACTCATTTTTCAGGATAAGTAAAGTAGTTTTAAAGTTTAATTTTGCTTGCTCTTTTGACAAATATCGATTAAAAAATGTCACTCAAGTGTATCAAATCACCTTCCTGAGTAGGTGATTTGATACATTATGAGGGTGATTTGATACGGTAGAAGGTGATTCACTGATTTGATACACCAATCATAAACAACATAAATTGCGTGATAGGTTTAATTTCATGAGTTTAATTTCATTTATTTCAGCAATTTTAAGTAAACTTACATGCACCCAAGAATGAAAAATGTCGATTTTTGCCACGAACAGACATTACTGAGATATTGAAATAGGCAAATTACACAAAAGAAACTACCCACAAATTTTTACTCCAGCAGTAAAAAAGCCTATAGTTGTTTACAGTTTTTACATGGCAAAGGATGCTAAATGCTAATGCAGATCCAATCGGGGCAAAAATATCGTTTTTTTACAAGCATAAATTTAATCAACACAATGAAATGAACTAAAAGCAAGCAAGCTTCACACAAAACAAGTGTAAAATAAGTTTGTAAATTTTCAATGTTGTTGTAACAACAGCCGACTATATTTACCAATTCAATACATATTATGGTTAATTGCTTTAAGCTATAAACAGCTTTCTAGAACTGATTTCAAATACAAAAAAAATTGTGAAGATATTTCTACATAAATTTAATAAGCAGCAAAGCATCTCCAATTGGAGCAAATGTTAACAAAATTTCTGATTTAGGCAATTTTATGCTTCACAAAATAAAACCAGAAACTAAACCTAACAAAAAGTTTAAAAAATATTAGCACTCTAAAATTAGAAGCACTCATTTTCTAGTTAAATCAACTTTGCCAAAATTAAAATAAATTGGAATTGATTGTTTCTACAAGCAGTTCACAAGCAGTAACAGGATTCGGAAGCTTGATTACAATATCATCAGCTGCAAAATCAGCATCACTTTTATTGACAATTAAAGTTGGGCCCTCATGTTCTTACTCAGGAAATATTTTGCAGTTCACTTTTTGTAAAAATACTCCTTCAAATTCATCACCAGTTCATTGCAATTCCCCACCGACAAGCAAAATACATGTCCGCAAGGAAAACAATGCGACTTGCTAGATCTTTTTCCATTGCAGGGGTCAAAATTTGATTACTTAAAATGGTTGATTGAATTTCAACAGAACACGTCAGACCTTTTTTTTATGAATCTTATTGCGCTTAAGTCATTTTCATCCACACCAAAATTTTCAGCAGCTTTTTGATAAGATAGACCTTCTCCCAAAACATGTTCCGCAACTCTTTCGAGAACATCCGGTGGAGATCGAATGCTTCTATTGGTTTTTCTGACATAGTTAGTAGGCATTTTACTTTTAGACAATTGGACATTAAAAGGTAAATAAACAATATCTGAAAAGACAAACCAAAAGTAAAGTACCACAGCATTATCTTATTTTTGTTTGAAATTAAGGTTCCCATGAATGTACACTGCATTAAGAGTATGAATGTACCATGAATGAATGTACACTGCCTTTCAAAAGACCTAAAATTAAGAATTATTGCAAGCTTAAGCTATTTCAGTACCAGTATTTAGGTTACTTGCCCCTAACATTCAAAACAATGCTTTTAAATTAATTACACAAGTTTTTCACTTTTGGAAGGTGATTTGATACAGTATCAAATTACCTTCAGTAAGTTGTATCAAATCACCTTCCACCTAAAAAGTTTGAAAAAAATACTAACCCACCACTAACCATAAAATTTAACATGAAACTACTTGCAGCTTTAAATAACCTAACATAGACGCTACTAAGTCATTACCATAGGCGTAGCCAGGGGGGCAGGAAGCCTGGGCCCCCCCCAATTAAAATATCACCAATGATAAAAAATTATGACAACATAGCCTAGCGATATTTAGCTGTAGTTACGGACGACGAGATAGCCCCGGCCGGGGCCCCTAACTAACAACCAGGAGGCCACAGGGCCCCTAATCAACAACCTGGGGGCCCTGACCGACAACCAGGGGGCTACTAACTAACAACCAGGAGGTCCCAGGGTCGCTAACCGACTACCAGGGGGCCCCGGGGCCCCTAACCAACAAACGAGGGCTCCGGGGCCTCTAACTGACAAACAGGGGCTCTGGGATACCTAATTGACAACGAACGGCCACCAGGGCCCCTAAATAACAACCAGGGGCACCCTAACTGACAACCAGAGGGCGCTTGGACCCCTAACTGACTACCTGGGGGCCCTGGGGCCCCTAACTGACAACCAAGGGGCCTCAGGGCCCCTAACTGACAACAAGGAAGCCCCAGGGCCTTTTACTAACAACCAGGGTGCCCCGGGGCCCCTAACTGGCGGCAAAGGGGCCCGGGGCCCCCTAACTAACGACCAAGGTGCCCCAGGACCCCTAACCGACAACCAGGGGGCCCCGGAGCCCCCAACTGATAACCAGGGTGCCCTGGGGCCCCTAACTGATGACCAAGGGTCCCGGGCCAGGGGCCTGTAATTCAAATTTTTTACAATTTATATGCAAAACCTATGAAAAATCTAAGAGTTTAGTGCTAAAAGTTGCAACCCCAGGCCCTCGTTTAACGTTATTATGAACTTAACCCATTAAAGCCCAGTGGCAACAATTGTTGCCAACGGATGCGCCTTTATTTATTTGCTGAAACGATCTACCTAACCCAATTATTTTCAATTGTTATGTCACAAATCTCTTGCCAGACAGTTTCTGTTGTCAGAAAGCCAGCTTACTGCTAGCTGATTTGAAATTCAGTCGTTAGTATTTTCGACAGAAAGAGACTCTTGAGATCCAAACGCAAAATTTTCGGATGGCTCAAACTTCAAGGTAAGTTTTGCTAATGTGTTTTACAAAAATTGAAATAGATAGCAGTTATTGTATTCCTATATTCTTCTTTTATTGGCATATGAGTGAATTTGCAGTTTTGTTTGTGTAATGGCGAAGATTTTTGTAGATTTTTTTACGGTGGCAACATTTGTTGCCACTGGGTATTAATGATATCATTTTTGTGCATTTGCCTGGTCCCATGTAGCGAAAGATTATTTATAAATTTTTAAGACTTGCTGGAATATCCTACCACTTTTTTGTACAAGATTGTTTTGACGATGATATTGACTGCGTTTATCGGACCTGCAATACACGATTCGCATTCTAAACTAGGTAGTACTAAATAGGCACAGTATACTAATCTATTATCTAACCCCACCATAAGAGTAGCCTACTATGCCTTTTAAGAAAATTACTAAACAGGCATAGTAGAATCCTCCTATGGTGGGCTTAGGTAATAGATTAGTATACTATGCCTGCCGTACTATGCTCATTATGTCGATTTCGTACTACCCTTCTAAACTAGCGTAAAAATATGATGCTTGGTTAGCATTTGATAAATAAAAGATAAGCTACGTTTATCAGACCGGCGATTCGTGCTTTTCTGTTGCTTCTGCACAATTTATTATCGCGTGGTTTTTGTCAGGAACGCGTGCCAATAAATGGCAAAATAAAATAAGCAAGGAACAGTAAAATAATGCGAAAATATCGCTGATCTGATAAACGCAGCTTTTCTCTGGCTTTTTATTTTTGCAAGCTTTGTGAAATTTTGAAGTTTTATAGGCTTATAATACTGTAAATATGAATATTTACTTCCTTTCTTTGCTTTTATTTGGTAATCGAACCTAAGAAGTAGTTCATTTTACTCAAAATGAAAGCTGAATTACCAACATGTTGTTTTCGTTGTAGGTTTACTTTGAATGATGTTCTGTCAGCGCTGGAGGAAAATCAGTTGGATGATTCTCAACTCGAAGACGACGAAATTGAAGTCGTC
Organism: Trididemnum nubilum; assembly: GCA_963965965.1. Taxonomy (NCBI): domain Eukaryota; kingdom Metazoa; phylum Chordata; class Ascidiacea; order Aplousobranchia; family Didemnidae; genus Trididemnum; species Trididemnum nubilum. The sequence goes on along the minus strand of CAWYPQ010000617.1, from coordinate 370,947 downwards.
GTGTTGCCACCGGATGAAGGTGGGATTACAGATGAAGATTCAGATATGTCTGATGATGAGGCAACAGGTACCTTTCTCCATTTACCTCGTCGCATTTTGAATGCTGAGGCAGAAACGCCTAGTCTTGCCTGCACTGTTCCAGCACCTGAAGCACAGCAGCAGCCAGCAAAGAGGAAAAAGAGAGCGCCAAGAAACTGGGGTAAAAAAATTCCGCTTTCCGAACAGCTTTCAGAGCCAGCAAGCGGTTATGGTCCGTCCATCGTGGGTTATTTGAATGGAACTATCGACACTCCATTGGATGCTTTCTTTTCTCTTTTTTCAAAGAATTTGGTGAATGAAATAACACAGCAAACTATGATTTATGCTCAACAACGCGGAAAAATTGATTTCGTTGTTACCATAGAGGAAGTGGTATCCTTTATAGGAATTCTTATTCTTTCCGGCTATACCCCTGTGCCTTATCGTCGGCTTTATTGGTCAGTTGAACCAGATGTCCATAATAATTTCGTATCTGCTTCAATGAGAAGAAATAGGTTTGACGAAATTATGCAGTTTTTGCACTTGGCCGACAACAGCAAGGTAAATTCCGACCGGTACCACAAAGTGCGACCTTTGTTCAAAGCAGTCAATGAAACTTCTAAGCAACTTCCTCTCCAACCAAATATCAGCATTGACGAGTCAATGATCAAATATTATGGTAAGCACAGCACTAAACAGTCCATTAGAAGACAACCTATCAGGTTTGGGTTCAAATTGTTTTCGTTAGTATCTCCGGCAGGCTATCTATATCATGCTGAACCCTACTGCGGATCAGATACTCATTTGGAAGAAGAATCTTATGGTCTCGGAGGAAACGTTGCTCTGACTCTGGCACAATACTGTGATGTACCAGCGGGATCAAGATTATAGTTTGATAATATGTTCACATCCCTCTCCTTGCTGGATCGGTTGAAAGCAGATGGGATTGGAGGAACAGGAACAATACCGGCTGATCGTTGCGAAAAAGCTCCTCTTCAATCAAAAAAGGAATTGGAGAAAAAAGGAAGAGGTTCCTTCTCCTATGCATCGGATGGAAAAAACATGCTGGTAAGGTGGTGCGACAATTCGGTTGTTTCCGTTGCTTTCAACTGCACGCTCACCGAATCAACAAAGTTGGTACGAAGATGGTCAAGGCAACAGAAGAAGACAATAGAAGTTACCATGCCCAAAATGGTACACACGTACAACCGCAATATGGGCGGGGTAGACCTTTTCGATCAATTTGTGGCCAACTATCGCATAAGAATAAGAAGCAAGAAATGGTGGTGGCCATTTTTCTCATGGTCAATCGACGCTTGTGTGGTAAACGCTTGGATAATGTATAAATCCATCAAGGGATCTTCCATTTCTCTTCTTAACTTTCGACGAGAGGTTGCCCAGCAAGCTCTGAAACAATGTGGTACTCCAAGAAGCAGACCGGGCCCCAAAACTAGCTACAGCGAGTCAACTGCCAATGCTATCAGGTTCGACAGAAAAGACCATTGGCCAGTTCCTCTTCCAACTTGCTACTCCAGATGTGTTTGTGGAGGAAGATCCTCAGTTAAGTGTGAGAAGTGCGATGCTCCATTGCATGTCCAGTGCTTCAAAATGTATCACAAAGCTTAAGATTTACGGAAAAGCAGAGCATTGTGTTTTCATGTGATGGTAATAAATTGCTTCAAAAAATTATTCGTGTGTTATATTTTTTCAGGCTTTGATATCGTTAAATCCCAGTGGCAACAAATGTTGCCAGCAAAATTTTGATAGATAAACAAAAAAATTTTTGAAAAAAATTTGAAAATCACATTTTGCTTCGCTACAGCACATCCAGTTTATAAAATTAGATTTTTTCTACGAAAAAATAATTCTGGGCTGTAATGGGTAAATGCGATAACACAGGCGGTAATGCAAACCCCCAATTGAAATACTACCAATGATAAATATAATGAGAGCATAGCCAGTATGTTGTCCCTGTCCGGAATTGCAGTTTCTTAAATTTAGGATTTACCTGTAGGTACAAAAGTAAGTATTAACAATGACCACCACCTGTCCACGTCATAATAATGTCATGCAATTCCTGGAGGTTTCAAAAAACTGTCAAGTGAATTGACTCGAGTCCTCCACGTTTAGGAAAAAAAATATTTTGATTTTGCTTTAAATGTTTTTTTTTATGAAAGAACTTAAGGGCGCGATCTTAACTCAAAATCAAGGCGTAGCCAGGCGGGTGGCTCAATTGAAATGCCACCAATGACAAAAATTTAACAAAAAAAAACCTTGTTTCTTCATTTTCAGTTTCTTTTAGCATCTTTGCGTACAACGGTACAGGCGTACAACAGTAATTAACAATAAATAATATTGACGACCAGGGGGTCCGGCGCACCCCCTTAATTCAATTTTTCCAACCAATTTAAACACATAACCAGGGTGAAATCAAGGGTTTTTGTCCTAAAAGTAGCAACCTCAGGCCCTCATCTAACCTTTTTATGAACGTAATGCAATAACCACCGTCGTATTTGGCATGTGGCACAGTGCCAGGGCCCAGCGCTCAGATAGTAGGACTTTTTTTGGTGTTCACTTACATTTGGCAGGAAGATGTTGCAAAACTCCCCGAAGTGCCAGGGACCCCACACAATGTAAATCCGGCCCAGGAATAACATGTTTAGTAAGTTTAACCATCTATTGTACCATTTTTTAATAAAGATTCACCTTCACCTCGCCAGTTTTTACGCACGAAATACTTTTAAAAAAATAGGTAGAAAAAATGCTCATTAAACAAATTATTGAATTTCAATTGAGGGGGCCTGGGCCCTCTGGCCGTACATGTACTCCTATAACTGGTTAACTTTATGACAAAACAAAAATCTTGAAGGAAAGTCTTCGAGCGGATTACTATTTACTGCTAAAGAATTGCAGGAGGCAATGTGCCTTCCTTACTCCTCCATGCACCAAATCACTTACAATTAAAATTTTACACCATAATGCAAGATTTTTAACGTGTTTTGGACTTTAATTGCAAGTAAAAGGAGGATTGAACAGTTAAATTTTTTCGATTGGTTTTCAAATGTTAAAAATCTAGTTCTTTCAAATTGCTGTAAACACGTTCGAAATGTGATCCAATCGGATTAAAATAGCTTGTTTTTCCAAAAACGTACAAAAATCGCCCCATCGGCTGGGGACTTCGCCCCCAGACCCCCTCTGTGATACGTTTGAGTACACTAGCTTACTCAACACGTCTCCTAAGTTAGAAATTTGGATTTTCTAACTATTAGTTTTCACCCTTTCTCTTTACCAAAATCCTGGTTAAATGCCAACGGGCTACAGCTTCATATCTTTCATTCTACGATATCTTTGCCCCACAAAAAGTTTCTTTTTTAAAAATTGATGATGACGTCATTGCATGTCATTTGTGGTTTGGGCCCCCCCAATCGAAAATCCTGGCTACGCCTATGGTCATCACACTGTATTTTTTACCAGGCTTCTCTGTTTCAATGTATTTAAGCATAACTTCAACTTGAAAAATTTACTAAAACCCTACAAAAAATTTTTTTTCACGTGCCCTACCTTCCACCTACTTCACACCACTTTTACAACTTTTCTCTGCGAGTTATTTGAACTTTTCTACCACATGGTACCGCTATTTTCTGAAAATTATAATTTTTTAATCTTGTAGGGATGCTGTATCAAATCACCTTCCTCTCCCCCAAGAACGATATCTTTTCTTTTAAAACATTCCATTCTAATCCCAACCCAATCTGGATTTCGTGTTAATCATGCCACTTTACATGCTTTAATCGATACAGTTACTAATGCATACAACAATATCCAAAACAACTGTTTTTCTGCTTTTTTGCTGCTGGACCTAAAAAAAGCATTTGATACGGTAAGTCATGACATATTATTACTTAATTAGCTTGAACATTATGGTATCCATGAAGTGGCAAAAAATTTGCTCTTGAGCATCCTTTTTAGAAAATAGGCAACAACTTATAACAATTAACCAATTTAAATCTTCAAAAATGAGTATTAACTAAGGTGTTTCTCAAGGTTCTGTGCTCGGTCCTCTTCTATTTTTGCTATATATTAATGAGTTACCAAATTACATTGCAAGTAGTTCTAAACTATTTGCAGGTGATACGTGGTTAATTGTAGCTGATCCATCTGTTTAAAATCTTAAAATAAAAATTTCTGAAGAATTACAAAAAATCACTAATTGGGTAAATGCTAACAAACTGAGGCTGAACTTTGCAAAATCTAATATTATTATAGTACCCCCCTAAACCTAATGTTAATTAACTGCCAGATTTTTATAACTCTTCTTATGAATTACAAGTTCTACAGTTAATGAATCTTAGTACCTGGGAATAGTAATGGACAAAGACTTATCATTTTTTTCTCATATTAAAAAGCTGGAAAATAAACTTTCAAATTCAGTAGTTATTTAAAATAAAGTTATTAAACCGTTTCTGAATGCATCCACTCTACTTCAATTGTATTACTCCATTTCCATTCTTATCTTCAATACAGCACCATCATACGTGCCTCAACATTTCAATCTTATCTGAAAAAATTAAATAATTTGCAAAACAAAGCTGTCAAAATAATAGCAGAAGGATCATAGTGTGAAAGGGCTACCTCGTTTTATGTTCAACTGAAAAATTAAAAAAATTGATATACTGTATATTTATTAGAGCTAGCTTTATTCATGTTTGAATTTAAAATTAAACAGCTGCCTTCCAGCTTCCTTGATTATTTCAAACTTACTAATGCGATTCATGCAAAGCAAACAAGATCGTCTACTAATGACAATTATTTTCTTCCTCGTTACAAAATGATAAAACTTCGAAGATCTATAACATATCAAGAAGCTACGCGATGGAATTCTATAAGTAATGAGATCAAAAAATCAACATCTGTTTAATTGTTTAAAAAAATTACAAAGCGTTCTTATCAAACAAATATAATAGTTGATTCATCATAGATACAATTTTTCTTCTTTTTTAATTTTTGTTATAGATTGGAGGCTGTGTCCTAGGCGGAATGCCTAGGTCTTCACTGTCTGGTCTTGCGTCCAAGAGGCTAACAAAGGATATTTCAAAACAAACTTGTATTAACAAAAGCAAATTAAAAAAGACCAGTTCAGCAGAAATTTATCGAGGATTGCCCGGCTGGGCGGAAAACACTTAAACTGAAAAACTGAATTTTACACCAACAAAATAAAAAACCTCTTGACGCTACTGTTAAAAAATTAAGACTGACTTAACTGATTTTACTGCTGTGCTAGAAATAAAACATTGCTACAAAAAAGTGATCAACAAAAAGGCAATACGGCGCGTCTTTCAGGCACGTTGCAAAGTTTCTTCCGTACAAATTATGAAAGACGCGCAACACAAAGTAATATGCAAATTAGGTGAATGAACGTGTTAACAACAGAACATAAAAACCTAAGTTCGAATCCAACTAAAAACGATCGTGCTGTAACAATTTTATACTTTATTTTTTCCATTTTATTTTTCATTTTTTATTTTTCAATTTTTATTTCCATTTTTTATTTTCATTTTTTATTTTCATTTTTATTTTTCATTTTTATTTTACTTTTTATTTTAACTTTATTTTTTAATTTTTATTATTTAGCCCTCAAAATTCGAATGGGTTACCGCTCGACTAAAAGACCTCTAAGGTCCCTTTGCAGTTTTCCCAGTTACCTTGGCTAAATTGTATGTAACATTGTATGTATTTGCATTGCATTTCTTTTAACTTTTTTTCTATCTGTTGTTTGTAATGTTGGTGTTTGCTTTATTTCACTGGTGAGGTAACTAAAATAAACTCTTTCGTTCGTTTGTTTGCAACGAAGACCTGGAAGCATATTTGCAAAGTGTACCCATATATTCTAGAACCATGGTTTTTCGACCAATCACAGCTCAACAATTCCATGACGTCGCAGACTAGGAGAAATACTTTGTTTCTTTTATCAGAGTACGAGTTTGTTGTCTTCACGAAAATCTATATATGCAGTAGTTACCTGCGTGCAAGTAGAAGAGTCTGTTCAGTGTTTGGCTAAGCAATGGCAAAGCTATACAGTGATGGCAGTGTTTTGTTTGAAAGGAACAGATCGTTTTCTTAAAGCTAAATCTTTTTGCGAAATAGTTCGAGCAAGTATTCTGATATTTAGAAGAAAAGAACTACAGCATTCAGCATAGTAGGCCTACCATAGGCGTAGCCAGGGGGGGGGCCCAGGGGGCCCGGGCCCCCCCCCAATCAAAATACCACTAACGACAAAAAATTATGACAACATAGCCTAGCGATGTTTAGTTGCAGTTTTTTTTCAGTAATTACGCACATAACAGTAATTAACAATGATAATACAATGACAACAAGGTAGTCCCTGGGCCCCTAACTAACAACCAGGGGTCCTTACTAACAACTAGGGAGCCCTGTGGCCCTTAACTGACAACCAGGGGGCCCCAAGACCTCAAACTAAAATCCAGGGGGCCCATAACTGATGACCAGGGGGCCCCATGGCCCCCAACTAACAACCAAGGGGCCCCTAACCAACAACTAGGGGACCCCTAATTGACAACTAGGGGGCCCCGGGCCCCTAACCAACAACCAAGGGGACCTGGAGTCCCTAACTAACGACCAGGGGGCCCCGGGGCTCCTAACTCACGACCAGAAAGCCCCAGGGCCCCTAATTAACAACCAGGGGGCCCGGGGCTCCTAACCGACAACCAAGGGGCCCTGGGGCCTCTAACCGGCAACCAGAGAGCCCCAGGGCCCTTGACTGACGACCAAGTTTCCCGGGCCAGGGGCCCCTTAATTCAAATTTTTAACTATTTATATGCAAAACCTGTGAGAAATCTAAAGTTTTGACCAAAAAGTTGCCACCCCAGGCCCTCGTTTAACGTTTTTATGAACTTAATGCTATAACACAGGCGGTAATGCAAACCCCCCAATCGAAATACTACCAACGATAAATACAATGAGAGCATAGCCAGTATGTTGTCCTTGTCCGGAACTGCAGTTTCTTTAATTTAGGATTTAAGCGTACAAAAGTAAGCAATGATAATGAGGACCACATGTCCACGTCATTATAATGTCATGCAATTCTTGGACGTTTCAAAAAACTGTCAAGTGAATTGACTCGAGTCCTCCACGTTTTGGAAAAAAAGTTATTTTAATTTTGATTTATATGTTTTTTTTTTATGAAAGAACTTATTAGGGAAGTGATCTTGTCTCAAAATCATTGGCGTATCCAGGGGGTGGCAGAGGGGACCCAGGCCCCCTTAATCAAAATGCCACCAATGACAAAAATTTGTCAAAAAAGCGTTGGTTTCTTCATTTTCAGTTTCTTTTAGCATCTTTGTGTACATCAATACACGCGTACAACAGTAATTAACAATAAATAACACTGACGACCAGGGGCCCCGGCGCACCCTTTTAATTCAAATTTTTCCTACCAATTTAAACGTATAACCAGGGTGAAATCAAGAGTTTTTGTCCTAAAAGTTGCTACCTCAGGCCCTCATCTAAACTTTTTATGAACTTAATGCAATAACCAGCGCCGTATTTGCCATATGGCTCAGTGCCAGGGCCCTGCCCTCAAATGGAAGGACTTGTTTTGGTCTTCATTTATATTTGGCAGGAAGATGTTGCAAAAATTCCCTAAGTGCCAGGGGTCTTGCGCAATGTAAATCCGGCCCGGGAATAACATGTTTAGTAAGCGTAACCATCTATTGTACCATTTTTCAATAACGATTCATCTCCACTTCGCCAGTTTTTGCGCACAAAATACTTTTAAAAAAATAGCTAAGGAAAATGCTCATTGAACAAACTACTGAATTTCAATTGAAGGGGCCTGGGCTCTTTGGCCGTACATGTACTCCTATAATTGGTAAACTTCATGACTAAACAAAAATCTTTAAGAAAAATCTTCGAGAGGATTACTATTTACTGCTAAAGAATTGCAGGAGGCAATGTGCCTTACTTCCCCCTATAGACTAAATCACTAACAATTAAAATTTTACACCATAATGCAAGATTCCAAACGTGTTTTGGGATTTAATTGCAAAAGGAGGATTGAACAACTGAATTTTTTCAATAGGCTTTGAAATGTTAAAAATCTAGTTATTTGAAAGGGCTCTGAACTCGTGCGAAATGTGATCCAATGGGATTTAAATAGCTTTTTTTTCCAAAAACTTACAAAAATCGCCCAGCAGCTGGAGGCTTTGCCCCCAGACCCCCATAGCCACCGGAGGCTGGGGGCTTTGCCCCCAGACCCCCGTCTGTGATACGTTTGAGTACACTAGCTTACTCAACACGTCTCCTACGTTAGACATTTACACTTTTTAACTATTAGTTTTAGCCCTCTCCCTTTACCAAAATCCTGGTTAAGTGTCATCAGGCTACGGCTTCACATCTTCCATTCTACGATATCTTTGCCCCACAAAAACTTTCTTCTCCGAAAAAGTTTGATGACGTCATTGTATGTGATTTGGGCCCCCCCCAATCAAAAATCCTGGCTACGCCTATGAGGCCTACTACTGTAGTCTGGTAGCAGCTAGAATTAAAAAATAGTAAAGCAATGCAATGCAGTACAGAGTAGACTGAATGCTTGATACAGGTAGAGTTGATTTATTATAACAACAGAACAAGAGTAGCCTAGCCTTATTCATTACCAGAGGTGGGCACTCGATACTTCAAAAGTACCGACGGTACTTTTGTCGTTACTTTGTTAAAAAAGTAACGGCGGTACTTCATTCGTTACATTTTTGAAAAAGTACCGACGGTACCGGCACTCGGTACCGTTATTCGGTACTTTTTAAAAAAAAATTTCGCACATTTTGGAAACAATATTTTCGGTGATTTTATGCGTTGAACAATGATTGAGTCTCTTATTTGCGTATAGTGGTAACTGGTATAGCATGCTCAGTGAATAAATCTACGGAAAAAACTACTTCAAAAAAATCAAATCTTCATTATACCAGCTGTTTTACGCCCAAACGTGAACGAGTTTGCTTGGCCCTTCGCCACGTCATTGCGCTTGGGCCACACAGTTCCTTTCGAAGAAAAGTCGCAACGGTGGCGAGCTATTAGCAAATCTGTGTTCGATTTGACCGGATCAGGATTTGAACCCCTGATCTCCCGCACCAAAGCTGAGATCACGTTACCGCATAGGCTATGTGGCCGGTGGAAAATTACTTTACAGATATTATTAGAGGCTGTCCACAAAAGACGTACTCCACAGTCAGGGGTGGTTGTTCAGTTCCGACATTTTGCGGACAAGGGGAGAGAGGGTTTCCTGCTTTGTGGACATCCGCATTCCGTCATTACAAAGTATGAAAATTCAGTCGCCTTCATTGCTCTGAAATTTCCATTCTGTTGCTTTTTAACACAGTTTTAATTAGTTTATATCAGCCCTTAGTCCCTTACTCTTGGTTTATGAGTTATAATACCTAAACGTACTGAAAACATGTTTTTAAAGCGTTTCAATACGAAGTAAAGTGCAATTGTTGTTCAAATTTTGGTAATCTGGACTCAGGAGCCTACCCAGTTGTGTCGCCAATAAAACTAATGTTTGAAGGGTCTCAAACATAGGCTTAGCCAGGATTTGTAATTGGGGGGGAGCAAATCGCAAATTGCATGCAATGACGTCATCAGAAATTTTCGAAAGAGGAACTTTTTGAGGGATAAAGATATCGTAGAATGGAAGATAAGAAGCCGTGGCCTGATTTGGCACTTAAACAGAATTTTGCTGAAGGGAGAGGGCTTGAACCAAAAGTTAAAAAGTGAAAACGTCTGATTTGCGATACGCTTTAAGTAAACTAGAGTTACTCAAACGTATCGCAGATGGGAGTTTAGGGGAGGAATCCCCAGCCGCCGAAGGCTATGAGAAAGAAGTCCCCAGCTGCTGGACAATTTTTTGTAATTCTTTGAAAAAAAAATACTCTTTATTGGCATTGGATTACATTTCGCACCTGCTCAACGAAATTTGAAAGTACTAGATTTTAACATTTCAAAGCCAACTAAAAAAGTTAAATTGTTCAATCCTCCTTTTACTCGCAATTTAAATCCAAAACACGTTTAAAATCTAGCATTTTGGGGTTAAATTTTGTAAGTGATTTGGTCCAAGTAGGGAAAGTAAGGTACATTGCCTCCAGCAATATTTTAGCAGTAAATAATAATTCATTCGAAGATTTTCCTTTGAGATTTTTGTTTTGTCATGAAAATAACCATTCGTAGAGCACACGTACGGCCAGGGGGCCAGGCCCCCTTCAATTCAAATTCAATAATTTGTTCAATGAGCATTTCCCCGGGGTAATTTTTTTTCAAAAGCATTATGTCACGTAAAACCGGCGAGGTAGAGATGAATTGTTAATGAAACGTGGTGCAATAATTGGTCACGCCTACTAACCATGTTATTACCCGGGCCTGATTTACATTGCGCGGGGCTCCTGGCACTTTGGAGATTTTCGCAACATCTTCCTGCCAAATATAACAAAAAAAGTCTTTCCATCTGAGCACGGGGCCACTGGTACTCTGCCATATGGTAAATCCTCTCTAGTTATTGCATTACGTTCATAAAAATTAAGGTTATGTGAGGGCCTGAGATAGTAACTTTTAGGGCAAACCCCTTAATTTGACCCGGAGCATACATTTAAGTTGGCTGGCAAAAATTGAATTGAAGGGGCCCGGGCTCCCTTGTTAATTTTATTGTTAATTACTATTGCACGCAAAAAAATGCTAAAAGAAACTGACACTGAAGAAATCATAGGCTTTTTGTCACATTTTTATCATTGGTGGCATCCCCTTGGCTGAGCCCATGGTCTCAAAACATGTTTTTGGTGACTTGATAATCCTGCAATGAAATTGCCGTGGCCATTTCCACATTTTGTAAGTTCTCTATTGTGTCCGCGCGAACAGGGGTTTGACGCAGTGAGGACGCTTTACGAACAAGGAGGAAAAGGTCAATTTTTGCGATTTTTGCGGACATCGTTTATGAACAGCTCCTTATGAACTTGCGAAATTATACACTGCAAAAACTGTTCTTTGGCGAAGAATATCAGTTCAAAATGACTTCATAGAGGAAAGGCTGGTCTTCACTTTTCAGGGCAGACAAAAAAGCGAAGAACATAATGCAATATAGCTAACTTTTATGATTTGCTCTGTAAAGCAACTTAGTGCAGTGTCGGTAAACTGTCAATCATCCACTAACCACTCCTTATTACGTGGGCAAGGTTTGAAAATGCTTCTCCGTAATTTGAACTCCTTTTAAATGATTTTAATTCCATTCCACACAAAAGTACCCAGTACCGCGGTAAACGTGCTAAAAAAGTACCGACGGTACCGAAAACGGTACTATGTTGAAAAAGTACCGACGATACCGGTAACGGTACTAAAAAAGTACCGCGTTACAGTACCGCGGTACTGCCCACCTCTGTTCATTACCGTAAATGTAAACTCAAAACTGCAAGCTATGTTAAAACAGTGTCGTAGCACTCACTGTCAGAGGCGAGCTACTTCGCTTGTATCACTATCAGATAGGCTATTTAGGCTAACAGTTAAAAAAATACTGAGAGATGATTTGTATATTTTCTTACAGCTTAGTTAGAGGGCAAGATAAAATCTTTGGTTATCTGATTTGGTCAAATTGACTGGTTTCAGTTTAGTGATTAGGTTATAAACGTTACTTTTCATCAGCTTGAGTTGCATGTTCCAGATTTACGGATCCAGCAGCAGAGTAATTTGATAGAATTGGAATTCAATGTATAGCCGCTTAAATTGTAAAATTTTGCATAGGGGAACGCTTTTGCAGCCTTGACCAACTTACAAAAAGTTTAGTGGAAATGATGTATTTCCGTCGCAGAAATTGAATGAAGACCAAAAACAAGAAAAAGATATTCGACGGAAATTGAAGTTATTTTTCCTCAAAATCAGGTGAAGACCAAGAAAAAAAAGGTCTTCGCCGCAATTTGCGACTATTTTCGGCAGGAAATTTGTAGGATCTTTTAGTCCTAGCTGGCTATTTTTCCTCTGGTTATCCAGCGCTCAACTCTCGATCGGAGGACGCCTAAATCTTGATGGGGGACGCTAAATCTCGATGGGGGGGACGCTAACTCTCGATGGGGGGACGCTAACTCTCAATGGGGGTACGCATCCCTCCTACATTTAAGTACTGCGTATAGCCATTAGCCAATTCTTCATTCGTATACTATATAGTTGAAATTGTAAGAAGTTGTTTTGATGGAGAATTTGCCAAACAGTAATGTAAAACCAAATCTTAGTAGAAAATAATTTGTGTAAAGTCAATTTAAGTAAAAATAATAACTGTATCTTGTTCAAATACTGTTTGAAAAAGATAATTATTTTTTAGTTTAGCTACAGTACTGAACATGGTAACCCAGGCGAAATCGATTTTATATGCACAAATTATTTTCAATAAAAATTTGTTTTTCAATGTACATTACTGTTTGGGCGAATTCTCCACCAAAAAACTTTTTACAATCTCAACTATATGGTGTACGGATGGAGAATTGGCTATACATTGAATTCCAATTCTATCAAATTACTCTGCAGCTGGATCCGTAAATCTGGAACATGCAACTCAAGCTGATGAAAAGTAACGTTTATAACCTAATCACTAAACTGAAACCAGTCAATTTGACCAAATCAGATAACCAAAGATTTTATCTTGCCCTCTAACTAAGCTGTAAGAAAATATACAAATCATCTCTCAGTATTTTTTTAACTGTTAGCCTAAATAGCCTATCTGATAGTGATACAAGCGAAGTAGCTCGCCTCTGACAGTGAGTGCTACGACACTGTTTTAACATAGCTTGCAGTTTTGAGTTTACATTTACGGTAATGAATAAGGCTAGGCTACTCTTGTTCTGTTGTTATAATAGATCAACTCTACCTGTATCAAGCATTCAGTCTACTCTGTACTGCATTGCATTCCATAACTATTTTTTCATTCTAGCTGCTACCAGACTACAGTAGTAGGCCTACTATGCTGAATGCTGTAGTTCTTTTCTTCTAAATATCAGAATACTTGCTCGAACTATTTCGCAAAAAAATTTAGCTTAAAGAAAACGATCTGTTCCTTTCAAACAAAACACTGCCATCACTGTATAGCTTTGCCATTGCTTAGCCAAACACTGAACAGACTCTTCTACTTGCACGCAGGTAACTACTGCATATATAGATTTTCGTGAAGACAACAAACTCGTACTCTGATAAAAGAAACAAAGTATTTCTCCTAGTCTGCGACGTCATGGAATTGTTGAGCTGTGATTAGTCGAAAAATCATGGTTCTAGAATATATGGGTACACTTTGCAAATATGCGACCGAGAAATGTTTTTGTGTACTGTGTATGCTTTGTAACACAGCACTGGAGTCCGACCAGAGGTAGGTGGCCTCCAGACATAAAGGCAGCTGCTGAGCCAAGAACCGGTGCAAGCGCTCCGCAGTAACTGCCGCTAACAACTCCAGTTGGAATTGTGCTTCTCGGATTGGGAGCAATGTGACTCTTCGCCATAACAAATGAACAGTCCGCAACCGGGCCGTTTTTGTCGGTGGTTCGCAGATAAGCCAAGGCCCCAAAGGCTACCCCGGAAGCGTCACCAAAGCAATGCATTTGGTACTTGACATGGCCAATATAGTTGGCCGGCCTAAAGCATCAGGAAATGCACAAGCCTTCCAACCGGCATAGTGAAAAAAGCCAGACTTGCCAACGCTTAATTTTTTCATTATCAGTTTTGCCATCCTAGCTGTAATCACATAGCTCTCTCACTAGCAACTTCGGCTCAATCAGTACCGGGACAATCATACTAAGAGAATCGAAGACAGAGTACTCGTATGTCATTCGCCAGCAGAGTTGTCCGGATCACTAAATCTTTGTTTCTATTCTATTCCGTTCCTAATGGCTTTGGTTCCTATTCCTAACCTGTTTCTAAATTTAACAAAAACATAAATCCAAAATTCCTAACTAAAAAAATTGTACCGATAAAATAACAAAGCTTTATCAAAATATCGATACCATATTGGCAGGTAACGTATTCTAAAAATATTTGAAGTTTGTTTGATAGTTTGAAAATACAAAATATTTCAAATATGAACTTTTACCTTCATCAAATACGACTTCAGTTTATTTTGTCTTTTGAAATACTATCCATGCGTGACGTCTGAACTGACACACAAATGCAAACTCATTTACGACATTTAGTAATCGCGCACGCTGCAAATAAGTTACTTGAAAACGGCGCAATCAACTGCAAAAAACCTTTCATGAACAAAATTAATCTGAGATTTAGGGAATTCCTGTTCCTGTAAATGAAAAATTGATTCCAAACGGTTCCGGTTCCAAAAAAAAGGCAAATTCCGGCTGGAACTTATTCCTGATTCCGGTCCATGGACAACCCTGTCAAATACGTGAGAGGCAGTGCTGTGTTCAGCTAGCGGTTTAGGTGCGTGTTTGCCTGACCAAATTAACTTAGGTTCCCGTTTCTTTTTTGCAAGACTTGACTAATCATTGCTTCATTTGGTTTTTCATGCTACGAAACTATTCTATTTGAATAAGTGGTAAAATTTGGTGTTTAGTAATAGACTGTGAAATATGAATTTTTTGTATCAAGTTTTTTACAAGTTACTGCAGTTGCAGATACAAATTGCTTAACAGCAAAATTCTTTATTTCTTCCTCGGTTGTATCTGGATGTAAGCGTGATAAAAATACTTGGGCAGGTTTTAGAATACGTTTAACTGCTCTTAGGGCCGTAGACGTTTTTTTCCAATAGAAGGTTTCATTTTTCGTCGCCTCTTTTCCACCAACCAAAAATTCTCAGCTTGCTGTTGCCCAGCAGGCACTATGTGGTCATCAACCTCAGAAGGGAGTCTCTTTGACCGACTTCTTAATTCTGGTGAGGAAAAATGGGGTCTCAAAATTGCAGCAAGTATTTTTGAAAAGATTTAACCTTTGAACCATCAACCCAACTGTCAGCCATACCAGAAGTACACTCAGCAGGGACAAGTACCCGCAGGTCTTTAGCAAAATTTACTTCCACTTCCTTGCAGTTAGTTTCAGATCTACCATCAGTCATGACCTTGGGTGTACTAAACTCAAGACTTTCAGGATCAGGCTTGCTGGTGGCCTTTGAGCCCTTCAGGTCAATCAAAGCTTCCTTTACTTCATTCAACAAGGCCACATTACATGCTGATTGTTTAATCTCTGCTATCTCTGTTTTCAATGCACGAATATCATTGCACGTGGAAAAAGCATCAGCATTAGCAACATCTAATGACGAAAGCTTTGTTGATACTGTCGCCCAGGTTGGTGGGGAAAATTTGTCAGTAACCGACATTTCATTGCAGAACCAGAATCATATTTTTTACTTCTCTGATCACTCACTTCAAATGACTTTTTCCGGAGATTATTTGGCGGCGCCTAATCTGGAAAATGCTGATACAGTACTTCTCTAGCAGAATCAAGTTCTTCAAGAGAGTAATATCCAACAATCAAGTTGACAATTGCATCTTGCTGTAGAAGCTTCATTATTTGTTGTTTTATAATTTAGCGATATGCTGAAAACAGGCTAAAACTGAAATCAATGAAGTAAGCGGAACTATTTAATGCTACTTTGACTTGGAAGTGAATACCTGTAGTGTGGGAACTTAGATTGATTTTGTTTTAAATTTTTACATGTACGTGTTTAAATTGTTATGATCCTTTTTTGGCTAAATGACTAGCCATGCAATGCATGCATAGAGAATACGCCCAAGACTGTAGGCTACGTCTACGTGGTTGAAAAACTTGAACAAGTTCAAAATGAAATAAAACTACAATTTTTATTTTTTTATGTGTATAGGTTATGTCTTAACCACTCTTCTTCGTACGCAGCATAGATAAATCATAATAGCAAGCCCTTAACTATCGTAGGCTAGTTCTTTCCAACTACAACGCTTCTAATATTCGAAGCCCGATCACAATGGGCTACTGAAACATAAAATGCACTCCATATCAAAATATCAACCTGTTAATCAATACAGGGGCGCCGAGAGGGGGGGAAGGGGGGTTACAATGACCCCGGGGCCCATGGGTTTTAGGAAGGCCGTTGGCTTCAGCGGGCCCAGCAGAGGGCTCATCGAAATGACACTTTTTTTTTTGGAGATCATTAATTTCGACCGGAAAAACCGTTAGAATTTCGGTGAAGACCTTTTTTTTTGAGATCACATCATTTTTCGGACCAAACTACAGCATTTTCTCCATCTATTTTGGACTTCACAAACCGGAAACCCGTCATATTTCAGCTAGCCCCGGGCCCACTTTTGGTCCCCCGCGGCACTGGATCAACATACCGACCGGAAAGTTTGTAATAACTGCAACTATAAAATTTGACATAGCCAAACTGCCAAAGAACATTTTACAAAAATAATAAACTTTTAGCATCCCCAAAAAACCTAGCTTAAACACGAAAAAAAAAAACGTTAAGCTCGCTCAATCGGAGATAGTAAATATATACAAATCTTTGTTACCATGAAAGAAAAAGTTTTATCATTATTGGAAAAACAAAAAATGGTCAAGCGCTTAAGTATGACATACTTTTATGCGCGCAAACGTTTTTGGTTTTTCCGCCCTGAAACGTTTTCATTTCGGAATGCGTCCGGTTACGGCTGCGTAAGCGCCCCCGCCCCCCATCCGATATTCTACCGTTTAAAAGCTGCCGACCCACAACTGGAAAATTAAAATGTATTGGCTGCCAGCAGTTCTTTCGCAAACTAATCAGCTATATTAAAGTCATTTGTCGACTTTAAAACCATGGACATAAATAAAATCAAGTGAAACGTCTGCTTACAACAAAAATTTAATTGACGATATATAAAAGTAACAAACGAAATAAAGCAACAGAAAATGTAACAAGAAACACAATGGTTATTTTAATTCACAACAGAAAAATAACGAACACAGTAGAAATGGTAACACCTTAACAGCTGACTGCATGCAGTACACCAAACTTGTGTTATTATTATTAGGAGGCTGCATGAGCGATGGTTTTCACAAGCAGCACCGGTTGCAATCAATCTCATAGCAAGCAAACGCACAAATTTTCCAAACTGATTGTCGTGGTACTGTGGGTAAAAAAAGTAGTATGATCAAACTTTAATCTATTATTTCCCTTTCCTTGTTTCTTTTTTGGCAAAGATATCCGTCCTTTGTGAAAAAAGTTTTGTGTTGATCTATTATATTGCTTTACAAACGTCAATAAGAGAGAAATGAACCGGAGTAGACAAATTGAGGGCTTTACAACAGTGACTTCAACAACCAGAATCCAAGCAATTTTACCTTTACACCAAAACATAATCGCACGCTGTGAATTGGGATTTTGGACAGCCAACTGTCAAGGCAACAACTATCTTCAAAAACTTAAATTTTGAGCAAATTTGAGATTTATAAAATTTATTTCATGTTGTCAAATTAACTTGTGTGAAGTAGTTAGTCATCGACTTTTCAAGTACAAAACTTTAGTAGTATCAGTGAAAGATTAACGAATGCGGATTTCTACGCAATATTTCAACACTATTCAACCGGCAGTTTCAACAACGTACAAGGTATGATTGCACAACAGCACACAACAGGCTTACCTATTACAGGCAGCATTGCAAAAATTTGATCATAGTGAAGAGACTTATTAATGGCAAGCAAAGAGCGGCACAGCACTTATTATTATCAAACAATAATTCAATGAATACAGAACTGAGTGATCAAAAATAAGTTAAAACAAGGTAAGTAAAAAAATTAACCACGTTGGCTTGCTAAAGGTCTAAAAAAACGTAAACATTTGATTGTTAAGTCAAGACAAAATTTGTCTTGCAAATATTAATACAGGCAAAAGTTCAACCTACAATTTACATGGATGAAAATAACTAAATAAACAGCTTGAAAAAGGCATATATCTTATGAAAATTACAAACTGGCATGAACCGCACAGCAATAAGATAGTCTTAAAAGGTTAACTTACATGGGCAAAATTGAAAATGTTATTCGAGTCAAAAGAAGCACAAACATTTGAAGTCTTTAAATATTCATTTGCGAAAACCCTTTCTAAATTACAAACCATTTGGAAACATAAAAAGATTGAGAACTAAAGGGCAAAAAAATAACAAAAACAAAGCTTTGATAGTAGACGATCGATAATAATGCAATTACTTCGTCATTCAGACGCACGTCTGACCAGCACTTAGATATGGCAAGCTTAGTGAGCTTAAACACTCTAATAAAGCAACTGCTTCAAAACCATGATAAAACAAATATAGTTTGGCAAAATTAAAGCAATTTGCATTCACATTAATTAGTTCTTTTTTGGAACATAAAAGAAACAACGAAAAGACAACATAATAGAACTTTCCTCCACTAAAGCACTTCGAAGCAAGAAACTCCTTTGATTTGATAGAACTGTGATCGATATTCAATGCATGAGTTTTGCCTGCTTGGCAGTCTTAAACGAAACCTAAAACAAGAACTAGAAGAGAATGTGGAAAACAAGACCTCGTAAAACATATTTTAAAAAATTTGACATTAAAGTGGTCAAATGGGCCTGATTTATTTCTGCATGTTAGAAAAGATAAAACACCACCAGGAAACCACGTCCCCACAAAAAGGGGATTTGACTTGCTGAGTTACATATCATTGAGAATTGGTAGGTGTTGAACTGCTTATGTTTAGTGCAGATTTTCACTCAGTCGTTTGGTTTGATAATCGACGGAGAGCCCCAGTGGCCCTGATGGATTAGGGCTAGGTTTTATTCGTTTCCTGTTAATACCAGCTCTTTATATTATGTAGTCTATTTATTTTTGGTTTAGTAAATTCCCCTGAAAACAGCTGCTATGAGCTGGTAAAACGTTAGCGATAGCCTAAATGTTTGTCTATATTCATGAAAATCGATGTTCAGTAGCAATTGTGCGAGCGAAAAGATAGTTTGCAATCATTGCAAAGTTGCCTTTTTGTTAAAAAAAAATTACTCGATTTACCTGTAAAACTCGGTCGCCAAGTTTATAATTGTTCAAACTGCAAACTGCCACGAATGCTTCTTCGTAATTCGTCATCGTCACAAAACCGTACCCTTTACACTTTTGAGTCTGAAAATCCCGGATGATCTGCAAACAATTCATTACATTTTAAAGCACGTAATTTTATTTTTAATTAATGAACTTTACTTTAGGATATGCTCAATGTTACAATTGCAGTAGAAGGTTTCAAACCTCAGGTATGACTCACACAGAAATTGAACAAGACTACATAATATAAACTCCTGATAAAACCAAAAAAGCCGTTAGCGAATCCCTAGGTGAGTTTTTCAAGCCATTTTGACCCACCCACGCACCACCACATTGAGACATTGGTTTAGCAGAGATCTTAAATCATCTCCTTTTCGACTGTACCTTTGATCTCTGGTCAAGTCCTTGAGGTATGGCACGACTGTTGGGTCTTTATGGAATTACTCCGCGGCTTATACCTAACAGGAGTCAGCGAAATATCAAAAATTAAGGTGCAAAAGTTTGGAGCTAAATATTCTCGTAAAATTCGAAAACCATCAATGTCACGCTTTAAAATTAATATTAAACCACATTTAATGCAAGCTTATGTAGATGACGTAAATTAATTTTTTTCGAATATTTGCAGTATAATGGTCAGCATGTAATCTAGTTTTGAACTTCTTCAGTCCGTCTTTTCAATTCAAATTATTAAGAAGCAAATTGGGTAACTGCTCGACTCGAAGACTGAGAAGGTCCCTTAGCAGCCTCCCAGTCCCTATTCGTGTTCAAAATCTGTATGTCATATCCTTTCCACTCTTGTTTCTTGGTTGTTTTCTTTGTGTGTTTTTAACGCGAGTGGAGACGAATACACTTCTGTTAATCCCTCGAAAGAGGTCGGGTAGCACCATTACCAAATAAAATGTTAGGGTTTTTTAGAATAACTAGGATACGACTTCACAGTACACTTTCTGAAACCGACAAAGTACCTTCACGCTTGTTACAGCACCAAAAGGCCCGAACAACTGCCAGAGCATGCTCTCATTCGTGTCAGGAGCCAGATTGTACACAAAAATGCAAATTCCATACGACGATTGGTTAATAAGTGGGGAAGTCCCTGATGACGTCGCTGATCCGCCACTCAATCCAACCGGTGGTATCATGTCGTGGTTTAGTGAAGAATACCTTTGTAAGGAAAAGCATTACGGCAAACGCTAAGGCTAAACGATAGTGCTGAACTACTTGTCTGTATGACAAAGCACACAAAAACCTTAAAGTAGCAGTTATGATCGCAAGTTACTAAAAACCCTGAAGAGCTGGCTTCATTTCAAAATCATTGCGTGAAATTTACTTTTCTTGAAACGCCGTAGCATCACATCTCAGCGAAATTATTTATTTTTTGTTTACATATTATTAGGCAAAGTTTTAATCAGTTTATTTGCTGACAATCATTACAACGTTAGTCAGATAGCATATTAAGCGGTTCAAATAGGGTAATGTTAAAACTCTAATTCGGCAAATATCTGCGGTAATAGTCCTTGTTGGTCCTGCAACGTTTTAGAATACAAATTAAATAACTCATGCAAATGCGATTAGAGAGAGAATGCAATTTTAAACAATACCATGCACACATCAATCCAAAAATCACTTGGCCATCACAGTTATTCAATATTGCAACAACATCAAAAAATATCTTGACATGCAAACGAAAAAACTTGATTGTCATGCAACATTCCCGGTCACATATACTTGTAATTCAAAATACCAGTTTCTTACCAAGTTTTTAAAATACTGAGCAGTTATGTCAAAACATCGCTTTGGTAAGCGAAACTACGACGTCGGTACATGCTTCATAAGGGCCGATAAAATATACAAATCGGTATTCAAAAAAAAAAAAAAATATTGATTATGGCATGTTCAAAAATAAAAAGTCTACATTGAGGTATGCAAATCTGATTAAAGTGCCCGAGTTAACAGAGCTAAAAACAAAAACTAAAAGCAAGTAACCTGGAAAATATCCAATCGCATTGACATGACATGCATCTAGCATATGGTACATCATCAATGAAATAAATCTTTCACTATACTCGCTGTATTACGCCGCTGCGTGTAACGAGTTGGCGGGGCCCACCTCTGCGTTATTGCGCCCGGGCAACAAGCTCCTTTCGAAGAAATGTCGCAGAGGTGTCGAGCCGTTGGCAACGCGTTCAATTTGACCACTCCGAGATTTCAACCTCCGACCTCCCGCTCCAGAGACGAACGCGTTACCGCTCGAACAACTGGCCGGTATCGGTACATCATTTGAGGTTAAAATAAAATCATAAAAACACATGTAAATTGAATAAAATAATGCGACCAAGCGAGTTGCTGTGCCTGTTTCGTTTCAGTGAAGTTTAAATGAACAAAATCAGGCCTTAATTATATCATTAAGTTTCTTACTTCAAAATTAAAGCCTTTTTATTAAGCACAAACAATTTTCAACTTTCTTAAGAAGTGTCTAGGTGGGCAAACAGTTTAATATTCAGCTCTAACTTATGTTGCAATCGTTTTGGACACTTCCACCGCGGAACAAACTCATGATTAAGTAAACTAACCCTGGCGTTGGTGCTGAAGAGATGGAAATAGAATTTTCTTTTAATATTGAAATGGAAGCGGATGTCAAATGGTGTGAGGCAGAATTTTTGACTGTGGACGAAGAAACCGAAGTGCCGGATCCCACCAATGAAGCCAACGCAAGTTGAGGAGGTGTTGATGAAAAAGAGATGGGCACGCAGGAGACTGACGAATTAAAGTCAGAAGTAGAAACGATTTGAGGATACGATACTGGTGCGATGAGAGGCAAGGCTACACGAGCAACGTGTTGAACTTGAATCGGAGCAGAAAAAGTTTGCAATCCTTGAAGACCAGCTGTTGGGTCAGCTGGGATCAATGTAGGTGAAATAAGAGGCGTGAAAGGGAATTCGGATGGATTAGGTGCCAGATGCAGCGTCGCAGCATGAATTACACCCGAGGCTAGAAGAGGAGCCGAGCGTACTTCAGGATAAGGTACAACTCTATATGGTTTTGTCAAAAGTTAAACATTGTACAACTTTAGAATAAAAAAAATAAGATCATCGACTGAAGAAAAAAATTTAATTCTTTTCCAAAAAGGTTTGCAACGAGTCTGCATGAATTTTTCAAAATAAAAATTATAAGTTTATTCTTAATTTTTACAATATTAAACTTTTAATATGCGTGTACCTATGTATAGCACCTTAACGTAATTTCAAGTCCATCTTTTGACCAGAAATCCTAGATTTAGATCCAAAATTTTTAGACTACACTAGAAATTCGCCGCATCCTAGCCCACCTTCCAAGATAAAATTACTTTCAGTTGATGATCTTGGGAAATAATTGTTGACACAGCACTATCAACCCAAATTTTCGCTTAGCTTTTAATTAGGAAGACCTTTGATTTTAACAAAGTTTTAGCATTTGAATATTACCAGCTTGCCACCCTACTCCATGTGATATTACCACTAGCAACGCTATTGCAATCATACGCTCATGGCAGACGAGTTGGCAGTAAATTCTGTAGCCAATTTTTTTTTAACTTAACAATCAAAACAGTAAACTCTTTAGGACAAATTATGTCAGTTTAAATTTGCTTACTAAACACTGTAAATTAAAGGGAAAATAAACAGAGCACTAGTTCTGAAACGATATAATACCATCAGTATACACATTTGAAGTCTTCAACCAGAAGCCATCATTGGAGATGCTCTACACAAAAACAATATCATTTTCTTAAAAAGGTTGAAAAAATAGGGCATTTTCCAACTAAAAGAAATGAATTAAAAGTTTCGTCAGCAACTGGAAGAGCTACTGGCTGCAAGCAACAACCAAAAACTGCAACAAATTAATCAATGAAAAATCATTTTTGAAAAGAAACTGCACAAATTACGGAACTAAAACAATAGCAAATGAACTACAATCTGAAAACTGAACTAAAAAGAAAACTGTGAATTACAAACACAACCAAAATAAAACCTTATGTTTTGTATCAGAAAAAATAAAATATAAACGAAAACTTTAATCACTTGTACATTGAAAAATTTAAAAGAGCACCAACTCTAGAAAAATACTTGTGATGCATCTAATCCAGTGGTTCTCAACCTTTTTCGTACCGCGTACCACCCAGATATTTTACATTCTGTTGTGCACCACCAAGTGATTGAAAATTTTAACTCACTCACAATTTATTGCTGAATAAAAAATACACACGAAGAAGCAAAACTTAATGTGAAGGTTGCAATTGTTTCTTTGCAACCAGCTTATCAACGCGGGGTTTGACCGAGCTCACAGCACATCAGAAGCCATGTCCAGGTGCATAAAGACGATTCCGACTCTTGGCTTTGATGCTCATCATGGTAGAGAAACCCTGCTCACACTCCTACGTACTGGGGAAAACCAGCAAGTGCGGAATAAAGTTTTGAGCCAAGCTCTGGTATGTGGATGACATGCTCAACCAAAAATTTAAAGGAGAGCATTCCTTGTGCTTCGTTCTTGCTGCTTCATCACATTGGATGTCAATGATATCCTCTTGTTCCC
The DNA here is from genome assembly GCA_963965965.1 of Trididemnum nubilum. NCBI lineage: Eukaryota > Metazoa > Chordata > Ascidiacea > Aplousobranchia > Didemnidae > Trididemnum > Trididemnum nubilum. The sequence continues at coordinate 347,320 of CAWYPQ010000617.1, read as the reverse complement.
CAGTACCTACAGGTAGAAGAGAAGGATTGATGGTGAATGGATTGTTGAGGTATGCACAACGTTCCATGGCTGGAAAATAATGCATCAACTCGGCTTTAAGCTGGTTCAGGTGACATCTCATTTCTTCAAACATTTTTTCATTGGGTTGCCTTTGAAGAGAGGTTAAAAGCTTGAACATCCCAAACTGTTTGCTCCCCAAGTTGTTAATCCAGATTTCCAGCTTCCGAAGAAATGATTCCAATTTGGAAATAAAATCTGAAATGGAGCTGTTGGGCCCTTGAAAAATAAGTTCATGTTGTTAAGAGCTTCGAATATATCAGACACGCAAGCCAACTTCAAAAGAAACTCGTCACTCTCCAAATCCTTTTCAAACTCGCTGTATTTTTCTCTGAAAAACACAAGCAACTCCTCCTTCAATTCAAAAACTCGCCGTGTCATATTTCCTCGTGAAGCCAGCGCACCTCGGCGTGATAAAGAAGATATTTGTAGTCGGAACCAAGATCTTCGCAAAGCCTTGCAGACAATCGCGTATTCAGCGCTGACGCTTTTATGATATTCACTATCTTGATGATTCGATTTAAGCATGACAATAATTCCGGTGGCACTACTTTGGCACAAAGAGCAAATCTGTGTATAAAACAGTAAACAAAAGTGGCTTTTGGTGACATAGCTTTTACATAAGCTTGAAACCCTGACTTTCGACCAAGCATAGAAGGAGCACCATCGGTTGTACATCCAACTAATTTTTCCCAATCCAAATGATTTTGCTTGAAAAATTTATCCAGCAGATTAAAAATATCTTTTCCGTTTGTTGTTTCAGACAGCTCTTCGCTCATCATTAATTCAGTTTTCACGTCATTCCCTTCTGTACATCGGGCATATACGAGTAGTTGACAACAGTTAGTGACATCGGTCGATTCATCAACCTGAATGGCAAACCCAAATGTTGAAGCTTTAATTCCCGCAGTCACTTGATTAGAAATATCATCAGGCATTTCTTTTATTCAGTGCCTTACAGTGTCATTAGAAAGAGACACACTATCCAACTTCGCAGCGTCTTTTCCCCAATCAGGTTCCGGACAAGTATTTTAGCGGCTGGCAAGACAAGCGACTCAGCAATGGTATGAGCCTTCATATTTTCAGCCACGAGGAGCGATACTTCATAAGATGCTTTTACAATTCCTGCCGTCTTAAGGTACTTCTGACCTGTCTGATCTAAGCGTTGCTTCTTTACATTTTTACCAAATTGCTTGAAATAGCTCTCATTTTTATCCTTTTTTTCTGGGTGGTTTGATTCAAGGTGGCGTTTAAGCAAGCTTGGTTTCACGGCCCCGTTCGAAAGAGTTTTCATGCATACCACACCCTGTGGTAGATCTTCTCCTCTGTGGTGGATATTCACAAACCCATACTTAACATATTCAGAGTTATACTTCCACTTTGACATTTTTGTGAAAGATAACACTTAACTGAAGACTGAATAGATATATATTTAAAATTTAGAACAAAAGCGTGTAATATAAGTGAGCGGCAAGGTAGTGATTGTGTTGTCATAAACTCCTTAACAATGCGGTTTTCTACCTGAAAAAAATTTGTGACGATTTAATTAGGAATTTGAACTAATTTCCATGTGAAACCCCAAAGTTTGTCGCGTACGCGTATCACAGGTTGAGAACCACTGATCTAATCATTCGCAAGTCAAAATTGACGCAAAAATCACAGTTCTAAGTTAGATTTAGTGGGGAACCAAGGTTTTAGAAATACATAAGTCATAAAAGACAAGCTTAAAGGTGTATCGTAATGTATGTGCAAACTGACACAATGTGTCAACTGAGGCAGTTGATCTTTTTTTAAATATTCATGCTCCTTTAGAAGCATATCACGTTCAAATTCAGACTTTTTGTAGCAAAACAACCATGTTAGCATATCACAACATTGAGCGATAAAACCAATAATTGCAACATAGTGACAACATAAAAAAGCCTTGGTGCAATCACACTAGTGTTTGTGAGCAGTGAGCACGTTTTTGTGAGGTTACAGTCAGGTGCTTATTACCTCTTGGTATTCAACCCCAGATTTACGTTAGAAAATAGCTCGTTGATGCCAGGCCTGCAATTACATGGAATCAATACAATTGCAGAAAAAAAAAAATTATAAACTATGGCATTCGTTCGCAAGAAGTTCAACTCAGAAACGGCTGAGTGGACATGAGGCATATAACTCTTTAAACACACTTCGAAAATACAGCAAGACTAAGCTAATTAGAATTTTTATGACGCTTTTGAACTACCACAACAACTTAAATAAAAATGACAAAAGTGATTTGTTTTTAGGTGGATATTGTCATACTTTTAATCGAAATTTTGGTGCAGTCAGGTCATAGAGCAATCAAAGCAGCTGCCTCGGTAAGAACTGAAAAAAAGGCAAGCACATAAAAGAGCAGTTCTGAAAACTTGTTCTCCAACAGGTTTCGAACTAGCATCCCCAGGAATACCACTCTACTACTACACCAATTGAGCCATACACCACGCTTCAATGCAAGTTCAATTTTTCACAGTCACTTTTTATAATGATGATGTCGACAATATTTGTTTAGAACTTTTTTTGTATTATACTAACATGCCCCAACTACTGCTACCAAGCACTTTTTTTAATCGGTTGAATTCAAAGTCGTTTCATTGTACTAGGGAGTCAAAATATTTTGCTTTGAACAAAATAAACTCAAAATACTCCAAATAAGCAAAAAGGATCTAAATAGCATCCGAATAACATATTATCTTACCATCGTTAAACAGTAATTTTGATTGCAATAGTTTTTGTTTAAACATCGAAAAAGGTTGATCGAGGGTAGTGTCGCTGTAGTAGAAGTTATAAAAAATTAGAAAAACTCCACGTTCATATCTATGCAAGCATTTACTGCAGTATGCAACGTGCAGCTACTTCACAGCTAACTAAAAAGCAGACTCTTAACTTGTAAGTACAATGAGGATGATATTGATTATTGAGTAGCACAAACTACTGCAATTCAGCAAAGTCACTCATGAATTTGTTATTGCAAATCACCAATCTCCTAGCCCACCCTCCTAATACTCACTCCAGTTGTTGAGGAATCGGAATATTATCCCACGATACTGCACTGAAAAAGTTGAGTAACCAGCACTAGTACTTATTTTAACTCTATTTGCTGGGCGTCGCAACATAGAACCACAGTTTTATCTAGGGGTGTATTATTTTTTTGGAAGCAGAAGCTGGAAGTGCAAAACGTGAAATAGATCATAACGGAAAGATATACTGAAACCTGACATAAAGTGCAGGGTTATTATTTAGGGCTAGAGATCCCTACTCCTTGTGGTACCACTTGCATAGTAAGATTGACTAGTTTAAATACCGGTAATAACGAATACCAGCACGGGTAAACTAGTAGACAGCTCTCGTAAAATAACAAAATGTTTTTGACACTAAACATTGTCATTTTTGTAATGCATTCCAAAAAAATGCATGCAGTAGTCGAGCTTTTCAACAAAACAAAAAACGAATAAATAAAAGGAAGTGACAATTTCACCAGAAATTTTTAGTTATAGAGAGTAAAACAAAAATGAGAAATGTCCATTAGCACAATTTTTTTATTTGCTCTTTTACGGATTAAAATTTGGGTTAGATTAGGGGTTAGTTTTGAATTAAATTTGAGTCAAAATTAATAACAAAGTACTTCGAAATTTCTGGTGAAATAAAAACTTCCTAAATGGACACTTGATCGGCAAAACCAGAACAAATCCTCGTCAAATATATATACTTAAAGTAATACACTAAACGGTGCACAGGTTTATTTGGCTTCATAACTCAAATCAACTAAAAAAGCATGATGAAAGCATGTGAAGTACATACCTCAACAATCTACCAGCGAAACAGTGTCCAGAGGGTTTTATAGTACACAGAGTCAATAAATTAAGATACAGTTTACCTCCTTAAAAGCGTCTATATATTTAGTTATTACTATACTAAATTTTGTAAGCCCATCCATAAAAGTATATATTAGTACTTAATAAGATTTTAAAATTTTGGTTAACACTTTTTAAGTTTATTGAAATCGCGTTATTAGATACATATCACTAACACCGTACACTAGTTTAACTTTACATACGTTTCAGTTCAAAATTTAAGTGCGTTTTAGTTTTGTATTTTCAGTATTCAAATAATTGGACCATAATAAATCGAGATTAAAATTAAGCAATGGAGCAAGACCGCAAAAAAACGACAAGGATAAAGATCAGTTAATTGTTTTCGATCATACGGGAATTTAAAAGTTCTTAAAAAATAATTTTACATCAAAAGCTTCTAATTTCCAGTTGCTAATATTACCAACTATTGGTTTGATTAGTAACCAAACTATTAATAAAACGCAAGACCAATACCAATTTCGATATATGCATAATGTGATATCGAAAAGTAACATAAATTTGGATTCTTGTTATTAATGCAAAATTCGCCAGTGGGGCATTGTACCACTTTATTTATCACTGCTATTGAATGAACTCTCGGAAGAGAGAATTTCTGTCAACAAAAAAGTAACTGGTTCAGGTGCTAAAAAAACATGAAGGTGATGCTTTTCGCTTAATTGGAACACTGTAAAGGATGAACCTTGACAATGAATTTAATCAAAACATCTTAGATATATAATTGCTTTTTCACAACTACAAAAGCAAACAAATTTCGCTTCGAGTTTAAAGACATTTTTACGTCGATTTTCCATCAAGTAAACCCCTATCTCTTTAAAAGGTTATTCTTACAATGTCACACTAAAATGATTCAAGATTAAAACGCCTACCTAAAGCTCCGCGCTTGATGATAAAGTGAACCACCACCAGCTGCTTGCATATGCCTGTTTGGTGAAGCAGCAGCATAAAGTGTTTGCAAAACTTGTTGATTTTTCTGTGATGGGTTATTTGCAAACTTGACTGTAATTGAATCTTTTCCTCCAGATGGTATTGTGCCATTTAATCCACTGATAGCATTCTCAGCTTCAGGTCGTTTATCAAAACGAACAAATCCAACACCTCTTGACATACCTGAAGTTTGAAAAAACTTATGCTGTACAGAAATCCCAAAAATTAAAGTCATAGTTACTACTATTATTATACCTTTATGACAAAACAAACGTGGCTTTAAAACTGACTTTAAGATTCTTTGTCATCAGGGCTCAATACTACAGTAACCTCTAGGAGTGCAACACGCAAAATTTCGAGTGACATTTAAGTGCAATAAAATCACTGGCATATATTAGCCCTACAAATGTGGCCCTCCCTAATGCAACGAATTTCAGGTAAAATAAAAAAATCACCAACAAAAAAACACCTAATTTTTGGTAAAGAGTCTGAAGACATTGTTTTTCTTTGTTTGGTCATCACCTAAATTTCGTTGAATTGAATTTCTTCACCTAAAATCGTTCACTAAAATCCCTCCAGAAGCTTACTCACTTTTTGGTCTTCACCTAAATCCCCCTAGAAGCTTACCCCCTGGGCACAAACCTCAAGTCATGCCTCTGAGTAGAATATCACATGAATCAACTTTTACACCAAGGATTCAGATTGGCATTGAAGTGCAAGATGCTCATTGCTCAGTGGCAATTAGCAAATATGTTGAATTTTTGTTTATAAAGTTTTTGCCACAGAGATAACAAGGCCTATTGATTTGTTATGAAACACTGTACCTGTGCTGGGATCTACCAAAATGCGTGAAGTAATGATTCTCCCATAAGGTTGAAAGATCAACAGCAGATCTTCTTGCGTCATCGATTTTGGCAAACCACTAACATAAAGATTGGCATCTTTGATTAAAGGGGTGCTGGGACGTGCAAATGAAACCTTAAAAAAATTTCAAAAGTCAGATATTGGCTCAAGATATTATTCATGATAATATCAATTGGTAACCCCTTGGGGGGTATTAAACTCTCAAATTTATGGTGGTTTGCAGTTTGAGAAACTGATCATTGCCGAGAGCCTGGTTTTTAACCTCAGATCAGTTTTGCCGTTTAAGTTTTGAAAGCTGGAAGGACTGACTGGTGGTGTTGAATGCAAACTATTGACACTAAAGGAACAAGATTTCTACCACACCCAGTTTTTAGTCATAGTATTTTCGAAAAAGAAGCTTATTTAAACATTTAAGCCACCTCAGTTTGCTTTCTAGATTTCCTAAACAAGATTCGACAACGTAACTGCTGTAAATGTATATTTCTGACTCTTTCAAATGGATAGGGCATAAAAAAAGTCTTGTGGAGTATGAAAAAACAGGCTGACCCTAAAAGCGTGGCATAAATAATGTAACATTGCTGAGGGCAATTGCATGCACAATCTACTCTTATGTTGCATCATATTTCAACTTTTTAAGCAGTTAGTATTTAAAAACTTCTGCAATAAATAGTAAAAACAAAAAAAGTTGAAACTTATAGAACCAAAAGCTGGTTAATTCAATAAGACAAAACAAATCAACCTAGAAAAAAATTACAGAAAATCTCTTGTTTCATGTACTGAAGCAGTTCTGATCTAAAAAAGTTGAACAACACCATATTCTATGGCACAATCCAAAAGCCATTACTGTACCTTTATAGTTTTTTGCTGCATTCTCAGGCCATTGAGTGAATGAATAGCTTTGTCTGCATCACATGCTTTAACATAATTCACAAATCCATATCCCAGACTTTGTCCTGAGCATAAAAAAAAATTAAAGTTTGCGAAGGTCAGTTGTTGTGGAATGGTAAAACAACTCCACGTAAAACAATGCCTCCAACAAGCTATTTTGAAGTTTAGCTGTTTTGCCGAAGAGGTGGCAGTTTAGATTCTGATATTTTATTTGAATAAGATTTACTATCAACCCCATGAAGAGTCTATATGCAGAACAGCCTGATTTTATAGGTGTGTTATTGATTTTCATTTTTAACTAAATTAACTAGTATATTTACCAGTTAATTTTTTAGCAATTGTGCACACCACCATCCAAATAACTTTGTTGGTTATTGATAATGAAGTAATTTTAGTTACGTTATCCTCAACTCTAATTGTTGATTTGTAAGGAACTAGCCACTTGTTCAAACAGTAAAAAATTTGTCTCTGTAGCAGGTCTGAGGTTCAAATCTTGCGATCCAAGTCAACTGATCGCAAACAAACCGGCTGCAAACCAACGCTTACCAGTGATCTCATCAAAAGCAATTTCATGAGAAAGTGAGAGTTTGAGCAAGCTGGCTCTGGGGATAGTAAAATATTTCAATGACCGCCCTTCTCAGCCAATTGATGTCAGTTGGTTTGCCATCAGTTTGTCGCGGTCAGTTGTTGTGGACCCCAAATCGTGGGTAGATCAAATCAAACACAGTGCTGCCAACAGGTTACCACAGCTGCAACATTTCTTTGAAAGAAGCTGTGTTGCCCTGATGCAATGATGTAGAGATGGGGCCTGGCAACTCGTCATGTGCTTTCGGTGTAATACAGTAAGTATAATGAAAGAGAGAAGACCCTCAACTCGGAGGACCCTTGCATAGTCCAGTTGTGGACAACTGCTTTATCCTAAAGATTTTTGTTTATGGTTATATTTTCCTTCACAATGCAATGCAGTCAGCAATTTAATAAATGGGTGAATTCAGTAACTTCAAAGTAGAAGTTTATAACCACAAACATTTTGTTGAAGTTTGATTGATCTCAACAAATATCTCATTGCAGTATTCTTCTAATCTGCAGCATAGAAACCAGAAAATAGTGTTGCTATAATAATAACAATACCAACAACAACAGATACTGTAGAACATAAATTTCTGGCCTAAAAAATGTTGTCTGGAGTTTTGCAATATTAATGCTTATCACAATAATTGCAAAGCATAACAAAATTTTTAATCCCTGTAGCTGAAGTGAGGACCTTAAATTTGTTCATCATACAAAATATACCACATAATACCCCAATACACTTACATCAATAGTCACTACCTGTTAATTTGTCCCGAACAAGTTTACATGATTCCAATTCCCCAATAGAACTAAATAAATTTCGCAAATCATCTTGGGTCATAGCTTGAGGGAGGTAATTTATGATTAGATTAGTTTTTGATTCATCCAAAGCTGGCATTGCATTCAAATTGTTGTTAGACATGTTGTTTGCATTGCCAGCAATATTGACTGAAATAAATTATTGAACAAAAGCTAAGTCAGTTGAAACCAGCACATAACAATAGGTTTCCATAGTAGGGTACAACAATGTTTCCACTAAGCTGATTTTTGCCAGTGAATCAGCAATTTGTTAGATCAAAGGCATATAATTTTTGGCAATATGACAAATATAGCTTTAGAAAACTAGACAAATTAGTAAAAATGTAACTTTTAGTATACTTTAATACTGGATGGTACGAAATTTAGGGCACATAAACATATTTTTACAGCTTTGGGCACATTTATTTCGAAAAAATTTGGGCACCCGCCAATTAATCAAAAAGTTAGAGGGAACACTGGAGTACAACATTTCAATTATAATTTTGTGACCAAATACAAACATTTTTGACAAAACTATTGTCTTTAAGTGACTGTTAGGATATTACAGATAAAGCCATAAATAGTGCATACAAAAAAGTGCACATTTTTACAATACAAACGATGTACAAAAGGTGGATGAAAAACGAACATATACTACTGTGTGCAAAATACATCTTAACCAAATATGTATCAACAACACAAAAACAATAAAATAGAAATGTTGTATCAACAAATAGGCTATGGAAACTGACTGGCCAATAGCATCTTTTAAGTCAGTATAAACACTAAAACACAGGATGAAAATAACATAAATAGTCTGATTAAAAAATAATTGATTACATATTGAACATTTGTACATATGTAAATGCTCTGAAAAATACAATTATCGATACCATATTTTTGAACCATATGGTGCACCTAAAATACTAAAATATACTCTTTATACTTCATTGAATCAAATGCGTGGATCAGGTTATACACTTTTTTCTTCATGATGTAATTTAGAGTTATTTAAAACTTTATTACAGTTCTTTAAAGTTATATATATTTGTTTAATTTAATTTGGGGCACCTTATGAATAAGAATAAAAACTAAATTAGTCATTCACTGAAACCATAGGTGGGCACAAGTCCGTTAATCCATTAATAACGAAGCTAACTTTTTCTTGAACTCGTTAATCCGTTAAAAAGTTTTATCATGTTAACAGACTAAGGTTTTTATCGTTAATATTTTGTACCATTCATTCATCGTACCGGTACAAAGCAGTTAGCACTGGTAGCACTTGTTGCGTATCAGCACAAGTTTTACAGAAGAAAGCGAAGAAAGGAGCTCTTTTTTGTGACAAATAATAAGCTGCATCCTCAGAGGTCTATATTAATTATCGCTGTTCGCGATTTCCAAAGATTTTCCGATTGCAGCTTCGTTAGTGCATTTGAACTTATTTCTATCTTGAAATTAGATTAGACTTTAAAACGTAACTTCCAAAACACAAAAAGACTACCATAGCAATATATATTTCTTTACAATCTGCTTAACAGCGTCAATGGGTGTTCTAGAAGCGAGTGAATAAAACGAAATGTAAATTACATGCAAAATGTTAACGAATTAACGGACTTTATTAATGAAGCTAACGGACTTTATTAATGACTTTATTAATGCATTAACTTGCCCATCTATGACTGAAACTGCACCTAATGGTCAGGAAAATACGATCTATGACTTTTAGGCACGAGATGATTATGCGCTGGGACTGTTATGTGCCAAAACTACTAGATAACAAGACTTTTAGGCACCAGAGCAAAAAAATCTTTTTCAAAAAAAAAATTGATTATTAACATTTTTTTTCAAATATCCGATGAGTTTTCTTTTCCAAAAAAAATTTCCAGAAAGTTTTTAAAAGCACACTTTTTTCAAATAAAATTTTTTTCAAAAATTTGATTTCTTTTATATATACTGTATATTTTTCAAAAGAAAATAAAAATTTTTTCCGCTGCATGTTTGCAAAGTTTTATTATCTAAGCCACATGTATGCTATCTGCATCCAGCGGTTTGAAATTCTGCAGCACAAGGTACCAAACAATGAAGTACAAAGTTTTTCAGGAGCTAAGGATTCATCTCCCAGTAGATTTCTACTTATTACCATTGCACCTTGTCATAAACATAGTAAAAACAATGTTTAAATGGATATTTTACAGTCTACTTGTTACAATTTTTAAGTTAATTCAATACACACTACAAAAATAAAACAATAATCTGAAGCAGTATATATTATGCAATCCTGTACAACTTCAAAAATTCCTTATGCAATCTTGAAAAAGTTAAATGCAAGAATTTAACATTGGTTTTACATTAAGTTATTTACAAAAAGGTGTAATGACTAAACTAAAAAATATTCATTTATTTCAACATTGTTTTTACTGCATTTACAGCAAGGTATAACAATCATAAATAGAAATCTGCTTAGAGATGAATCCTAGTTCCTGAAAAACTTTGTACTTTATTGTTTGGTACAAGTAGACTCAAAATAACCTTGAAACATCACGCGGCTGGCTGCATTTTCCAAGATTACACAAGCAACTTGTACCAGTGCATCGCAGGTTGCACAGGTCTGGCTTAGAGAATTTTTTTTTCTTAAAAAAAATTTGTTTTAAAAAACTTTTTTTTGAAAAAAGTTGTTTTTGCTCTGGTGCTGAAAAGTCCCAGTGCATAATTTGTAATAGTCTGTTCATGTAATACTAATAGTCCTGGCGCAAAATTGTCTAGAGCCTAAAACTCCATGCCTAATAGTCACGGTTCGCTATGATAGTCTCATTTACTATTGCGTATTTAATTGGAAGTGGCTAGTGTTACGTTACATACGTAATGGCCATTAAGAGTATGAGAGCAAAAAGTGAGTGCTCATTTGCTCTTTTTTATTTTTTAAAATATTGTTTGGGTTTGATTTTGAGTTTGGGTTAGGATTAGAGCTAGGGATAGAGTTTGGGTTAGGTCTAGGGTTGGGATAAGGGCTAGGATAGCAATTTTCTTACTCTTATGTAACATAACAGCAGCCTCTGCCTATTTAATTACTTGATGCAAATGATGTGACTGATGAGTCTGCTCCATTACAGGTTGCTGATTGCATCGAAGAAGATAAAGTCAAGGTGCTGTTCATGATCAAAGAATCTACTAGTGATGTAGCATTAACTGATACAGGTAAATTGTTCATTACAGTTGATATCACAGTAATCTGATAATAATGAATGTATACCAATCAGTATATATGCAATTTCACCTAAGCTTGTCTACCTGGATCAAAGATTACAAAATAAGTCAAGCCCAACTTAGGCATAGTATGCACTCAATTAATATCCTACTATATATCGGTACATATTTTTTACCATATCTGTATGCTGGCACCATACCTCATACCTATATGCAATGGCACCGTAACGCTGATTCACCAGGCCTAGCCTATACAAAAGCTATCATTTTGAATTTATTAGCCTTGTTTTGAAATTAACATTATAGGCCTAATTATTTCGAATTCTGAATTACTCAGTGCTACAGTATATAGCTTGTTTTTTTATACCAGTATATCTATACACTGTAGGCTTATAGTACTAGTATAATAGCAGTTGTAATGTGCTACCGATGCAAGGTGCGTCTTTCTTTACCAACAAAATATTGGACTAACAGCTACGGCATTACAAAAAAATTATATCCACAAAACATCAAGGATTTAACAATTTTGAAAAACACCAATAATAGAGTTTCCTCAACGTCACTGGTGACAGTTTATTCTGAAACCCAACCAGCTACCAGTAAAAGACCTAGTTAATCTTGGTTACAGGTTGCCAAATACCTACCTACCAGTAAAACTATCAGATTACCATATCAGTAATTTGAGATGGTTGCAATGGATGATACTTGCAACCATCTCAAATTATGGTAATCTGATGGTTTTACTCATTTTGGAGTAGTAGTCAGGTAGTAGTAGTAGAATTTACTTCTCAATCAAACATACACGCAAAAGTATAATAGTACTGCTCATGGCGCAATATAAAGAAATCAGTGTTGTGTCAATTGAGCAGGAAGCACTGAATGGTGAATAACCTTGTGGTTTTCAGAGTCAAGGTGCTTCCTATCAATGTACATGTTTGGTTGCTGTAAAATTTAAAATCAAACTACAGTTAATGTTTTAGTTAATTTCAAAACAAAAAACTAACTCAAAAAACACATGGAATACTTGCTTGCTCTGCTCTATCTTACACCTCATGGCTGCACCCTATGTCTTCATTTCATTTTTACAAATCTGATAGACATTTTGAGGTATGTTCCCGGTATGTGTTTTGCTGTGGTGCTTCTGCACTGGATCGGCTGCTAATCATTATAATACTTAACCTACTACAGTACCACAACCTACGATATCGTCTAGTCCATGACCTAATAGCCTAACATGTCCCTTGTGCATGTCGATGTCAGATATAATCCAAGCTACCGAATATGCTTAGGCCCAGGGCCTGTAATGTCAGGTGTAGGCCTAGCTGCCTACCATACTTCACAGGACAAGTGAAGTGTTTAGAAATTTAGGCCACTAAACAGCCATACTGCACAGTGAATAGTCTGATAGGTCTACTGTGCAGTGTGATTGTGCCAGGTACAAAGTCTATGTCTTATTCATAGTAGTCATGATTTGATATACTATCCTAAATATCAAATCTGTACTCTCAACAGCCCACTGCAGTCTTTTTAAGAAGAATTTTATATAAGCACATGTATGAACAGTTCTATTGATTTTTCTCAAAATTCATGAACTAAATCAAAACAATACCTACCTTAGCAATCAGCATGGAAAAAGATACATGCACATACAAAATTTAGAAACAAAAAATACATTCTTATAAATTTGTAAGTGATGTTGCAGAGTCTAGCTTTACGATGACTTTACATTGAAAACTTTCACTCAACTCTATGCTTTCCAGAACCCTAGGTGTAATGTTTAAAGTCAAACAACTACCGGTATTTACCAAAAATAATCTATTTCAGATTTCTTTTGAACATTATGCTCTTTTTAATTCATTTTAACAGCTTTGAGGTAATTTGCTCTCCAAGTTTAAAGGTGTCAAATACTTATCAAAATAATGAAGTAACCACTGTAACGTCAATCAAAAAGCTATTAGAGTTCCTTAACAGTTTTTCACGTAATTATGAAATAAATAACGTAAGCGATTTTTGAAATTCCAGTGACTTTATTACATCAGCCACACTTAACGCTAACCATTAGAAATATGCACGGATTTTACAGCTATTCCTATTCTGAGAACACTGTTTAGCAGTGTGACCCAACAGCCCACAAATTGGATATTGAACAGTATTTTGTATTACATCCATTATTCACCAGCTTAAATCTAACAAAGCCATTAAGCTCAAGTAATAATTCCACATCTTAAATGTTTGAGTAATCCCATTAGTTTGACTCTTCTACTTTTCTATGACACCAATATCCATTGTGAGAATTCATCTTATAGTTTGAAGGTCCATTTAGGGCTAATTGTCCAACATGATATTGCCAAGTTTGGCATGTTTTATCTTTTTTTTTATATTAGCCTACCCAGGGGCGCACCCAGAAAATTTAAAAGGGGGGGGGGTTAAATTTTTCAAAAAGCTACCAGTACCCAATTGTAGTTAATTTAGTTACAGTCTAACAGGATATTGCGGTACTAGTTGCATCATTACAACATTTGCTTATTCAAAAACCTTGTAATAACGATTTTGAAAGTTGTTGTTTGTGAAGATTGCATGCAAGATAACAATTTATAACTATGGGAGCCTGGGGGCAAAACCCCAAGCTGCTGGGCAATTCTTGCAATTTTTCAGAAAAAAGTAGCCATTTTAACACCACTTGGATGACGTTTTTAGAGCAATTAGAAAAAGCTAAAATATTAAGATAGGGACCTGGGGGCAAAGCCCCAGCCACTGGACAATTCTTGCAATTTTTGAAAAAAAAAAGAAGCCATTTCAACACCATTTGGATGATGTTTTCAACGTTTTTAGAGCAATTGGAAACAGCTAAATTACTAAGATTTGGAAAAATTTGAAAGAATTAATTTTGCTCAGTCCAATCAGCTCCCGCGCACTTAGTGGTCAAGTCCAAAATACATTTAAATGCTGAAAGATTGCAAATTTGGCTTAAATTTTTTAAATCAATACATTTTTAGATTCAAAAAGCTTGTTAGTGGCACAGAATTTCAAAATAGCTTTCATTGGGTGCCACCGAAGTCATCCCAAAATACCGTCGTAGTGAGCTTATATCCGAAATTAGGGTTAGCGCCTTGCTCAAGGGGTTTAGTTAAGATAGGGGTTAGGGTTAGCACCATTTAAGGTTAGGGCAATCATCCTAAGTTAGATCTGAGCTAGGATTAGCACTACCTTGGGGTTAGGGTTAGGTGGGTCAAACTGTTTGAGAAACGACTTTGGTGGCATCCGCTTTTATTAGCGGCAGAGCTATAATTTCCACTCTTTGAGTAATAGGTAGTCTTGAAAAAGGCTGTTTTAAATTGAACGTTTTGATCCAGCTCTCTTCATGAATCTAAGCTGAAATGAAGAAAAACTAAAACGCGATGGTATATGAGTCACCACATTCTGAAGTGGGTCAAGCAAAAAAATAGTAATTTGAGAAAATTGATGATTTGTAAAAAGTTCGTTTACGATTTTGTTGCTGTATGTAGCAAGTATATAAGTAACTGTTTCAGGAAAAAGCACCAAGAAGCTATTTTCTTACGGGAAGAAACACAGTTGCATTTGGTTATGTTTATAATAAATAAACCAAAAAATTGTTTTTCCTTTTTATACTGCTTATGTGCAAAATGGGCCAAATTACTTTGCAAAATAGGCCAAATAAGCTTTTCCTAAATTTCTCATCTTTTTTCTTTTTTTACTAGTCCATTTATGTAGTCTAATTAAAGCTCCGTTATTCACTGTCAGGACCGCAGAATTACATATGCATTAAAGCACAACCAAGAGCTCACAAGCTTCATTCACTGTCACTTCAGGATGATTACTAAAGAACGATCTCCATAATGGACGATCAACAGTGTTCCCTCTAAGCTGTGCACGTGTGCGCGCGCACACAGGTTTTAGAGACTGCGCACACGCATAAATTTAGTAGGCACATACATATTGTTGCACAATGCACAGACACATTTTTGCACTGTGCAATGCTGAATAACCTTTTCGGGAACAAAAACCATTCCAATTCTGGGTCAGGACCTTTTTTTTGGTCTTTACCTAATTTTGAGCTCAAAGACAATTCCAATTATGGGTGAAGACCTTTGTTTTGTGTTTGGTCTTCACCTACTGTAATTTACAAATATACATCATTTCCAAGAAAAAGTGCACACACCAAAATATCTGCTCACACTGACTACAAAAAATTAGAGGGAGCATTGATGATCAATGATAAAAAGTAGCATAAATTGGAGCACGTGCAATTCTGTCATCAATAACCATACTGTAGCAACCAAAACAATCGATCTATGATGCAACAACATCAATCATTGTGGAGGATCAAGCTTGTTTTTTTATACCATGCCAAATGATGGCATCAGTAAGCCATTCAAAATCTCACGGAACTACAGGGAGACCGCAAGAAAAAGGCTAACAGTACATATTATGCCAGTGTGTGTGGAGTTCATGGCAAGTAGTTGAGGGTTATGGGTCATATATCCCACTGTCCTTCATATTAAAGATCAACTAAAATTTGGGACTTTCGGGCCAAGTAACAATTTTTGTCTAAAAACAGTAGGCCAATTTTAACTGGCCCATTATAAAACAATTATTAGAGTCAAAACAGTTTCACTAATGGGTCAAGTTACTTGACCCACTTTTCGACGGATTATATTTCGAAGATTAAGCTGAATAAGATTTGTTCACCTAGTCCATACTTGTAGCTTTACATGCAGTTTCTGAATGCCTAATAAAAAGCGATTTGGGCAAGTTGACTTGGCCCACTTCAGAATGTGGTGACTCATATATAGAGGTCAATTACACTGAAATAGACAATGGGTTGTTATTAAGACGTATGATGCTGCAAAATCACCTAAAATACCTACTATAAGTTTAAAAATCATTTGGAAATGATAGCTATGACACTATTAAAAGCTGCTTTTAAATTCCTGAATACGTTTGCAGAATAAAAATTTCGACGTTTGAATGTAATTTTATTGTGGCTTTTGTCTTCAAACACCGGATTTATTTGCTTCTTTCTTTTTTTGCAAAAGTGCATTTGGTGTAGTAGGTTTTTTTTTTACACAAGAACGACTTTTTTTACCAAATGGCATCTGTCTCGTTTTAGTGTCAAGCTCTGTTCTGCTCAGAAGTTTATGATTGAGTATAATATTATCCATTATTGAAGGATCAAATAACAGCCCTAAAACAACATCTTATCTTGCAGGATCAAATTACAGCTGTGAAACAACATCTTAAGTGATTAACAACAACTTAAGTGATTGTTTAGTGAAAAGTAAATAAGGCAAAGTGTTACAAGCTACACTATGTCAACAAAATCATTTAATTTTTTTGAGTTCCAAAAGGGGGGGGGGGGTTTCGACCCCCCTCCCCCTGGGTGCGTGACTGAGCCTACCGGTACTCTTAAAATTTGATACTGTATGTCTAGCTCTGAGCTGGAGTACTTCATAATAAAGGTTTTAAAATTTTATTGAGCCTGTTTGGCATGGTCTCCTTAATGTGGCCAACAAAATTTACTTGTTTTTAATCTTTGATGTTCATATTAACCTATAAAATTGTTTTAATTCGTTTAGCTTTTGCAGTTGATGTGGGGAGGTGTCAACATAATTGGAAGACCCCTATGGTAGTGACAAAGTGAGATCCTCCAATTTTTTCATATCATGTTTCTACAGTACCCATCGTAAAAATTTTATTTGTCTAGCTTGAGTTGTTAAAAATTTTGAAGGACTTGTTTGAGGAGGATTCCCAATTGTGGCACCTGAAATTAGTCATATTTTATTTACCTATTCTGATTTTACGTTTCTTTTATATTTACCAATTCTGAAAGTTTCATGTGTCCAGCTTGAATGGTTGAAAAGTTTGAATTTTAAAGAACCCTATTTTAGTGCCGGAAATTTTGTCAAATATTATTTTTCCTTCTTAATTCCTGAATTGCTTGTGTAGGCTATCCTAAAATTGTGGTGTGTCTAGGCTAGTCTAGCTTACAGGCTTACACAATAATTAAAAAAATATATTTTGGCATCCTCGTTTGTGGGGGAAACTTCATTGTGGTTCCCCAAAATTCTGTTAAATTTTATCTTTTCTTTATATTTACTTCCCTTAAAAATTTCATGTGTCCAGCTTAAAAGGATAAAAAGTTTGAATTTTGGAGGGCCTCGTTAGCAAAAAAAAAAAACATTTTGAAACCCTCAATTTTTGTTAGATTTAATTAATTCATTTATGATATCTACCCATTCCGAAAATTTGATCCACCAAGCTCTAACATTTTAAAAGTTTAAAATTTTGGCAGCCCCATTTGAGGGGTATCCCCCATTTTGATACCCCAAATTTTGTCAAATTTTATCTTTTTTCCATATTGCCTACCCTTAAATTTCATGTGTGCAGCGTCAGTGGTTAAAAAGTTTGAATTTTGCCGCCCAATTTGAGGGGGGACACCGCATTTTGGGGGGACACCTAATTATAAGCAAACTTATCACTTTTCAAGCCAAAAATTGCCTTTTCTAGTAAGTTTTTTTTGTGTCTCAATTCACGAACATGTGACCTAGGATCCCCCAAATTGGCACACATGACACTTTCATTACTTAGTTCTAAGGTTAAGTCCAAATTTCAACTTTCGAGGTTTTACCGTTAGGCGTTTGCAGTTTGCTAGTTATAAGCAAAATCAATCCTCCTCTGCCAAAATTGCAAACAAAAACAAAGGTACAAGTAAAAAATTGACAGCGCTATCTCTTGACATACCGCTAATGCAAAATACTATGGTAACACATGATGCAGCATTAAACATTAAAGAAATTAATGGAAGCTGGTTTGATTTTTAGCAATTTTTAGAATTCAAAGGTAGTGTAAGTAAGATACCTGCAGCAAATTAGGCCTGCTTACTTTGTAACTTGTTTATCTCTCTAATCAAGTAATTAATTTAATCTACTGTATTTTTTGGCTGATAAGTAGAGCAACCTCATTATTACAATCTAACCAATTTTCAGTCTTTGCAGTAAAGCCACATTCAGTATTTAAGCAAAAATTTAGCGGGCAGGCCTTATTACCTCCATATGCATAGGGTTACCATATTTTTATCACCAAAAAGGAGGACACCTTTTTAATGAAATTTAATAACAGCTAGTTGTTCTGCATCGCCTATACGGCAAAAGACAAACGAAAGCAACAATTATTTTAGCTATAGGTCAAAGTGTTATTACATTTAATTTTTTGACTTAGCCCTCGAGTATTTGGCCGTTTCCTTAACTTTCTTAAGTAGTGTAGTAGAATCAGCTTTAACAATGTCGTAAAGCTGGTTGCACGTAACATCATTGAAATTGTACAACAAGATGGTTGCAACTAAATCAAAAAGAAATCGCTCCCTTTCTTTTGACCAATGTGGCTGCATCAAGGAAAAAATACATTCAGCATTAGTGCTATGAGCTATATGTAATGCTGAAGTAAAACTGTGCAATTTTTAACAGCTCGCTATACAATTCAATAGTACTGCACGTGTTAAAATAGGCCAGTTAACACTTAACTGGATCTGGATGTCTTGACAAAGCTAAACTTACAGTAGAGTAGGTGCGACAATAGCATCATAATTCATTATCGAATGAAAAATTTATTACGTCATAAACACCCCCGACTGTCCTAGAGTAACCTGGTAAGAGGTAAGCTATATAGCGCGTGCACGATATATAGGCCTACTTTTAATGATCTAGCTGATGATATACACTAAAAGGCTGCGTGAGTGGACATGTTTTATCTGTTGAAAATGCCAAAAAGGAGGACATTTGGGCATTTTTAACGTCCTCAGAGGACAAATTATTTTTCATTAAAAAGGACATGTCCTCCTAAAAGAGGACGTATGGTAACCCTACATATGCAGCAATGAGCAAATATGGCCCTGTACAAAAGTGTAATGCAATATTTTATGTTTTAATAACATAGGCTAGTAAAATACCAATAAAACATGAAAATTAGCACTTCCACAATGTACAATACGGCTTGTACGCATTTAGTTCAATCTTCACATTTTTCTGCAAGGTATGTATTAAAGAACAGTTCTTGACAAAAAATAGCACCTTCGCAATTATTGCATTTTGCACAAAAATTTGGCTGTTTTTTAGAAAGAAAATGATTGCCAGCTTGGCACTGCTAATGTGACGTAGACCTATTTCTCACTTTTTGAGTGCCATTTTATCCTTTTTTACATCAATAACTGTCTAAGCCTATAATATGTATGTCAAAGCAATGGGATTGAAGGTGGGCCTTATTACTAACACCACATCAGACATAGATTTAGGCAATCAAACAATTTCAGATAAAGTAAAAAAAACTTAAAAAAAAACAAGTTGTAATCTGCATCTACAGTTTTTTCATTTTCTCCCAACATCAAAAATGCTGTTATGCTGTAAAAAGTAACAACGATTAGCAATAAGCGGTTAGCAAAACATATCTTATATAATAAAAATGCTCAAATTGAAGATGCAAAAACTTTAATCCTCCAGCTACGAAAGACCTAGCAAAATTAAATTACCACAATTTTGTATCAATCACAATCGCTTTTAGCAGCGTACGGATTTGAATTTTAATTGCATTCCACAAACGAGATCTAGTAGAAGCTAGCAGGGGTGCCGAAACCCGGGGGGGGGGGACATATCCCCCCCAATTATTTGACTGCATCCCCCCCAATAATTTGACTATGGGCTACATCTGCATCCCCCCCCCCAATAGTTTTACTCAGAGGTGGGCAGCGCAAGTCACAATAATTGCGCCGCAAGCGCACGCTCAACTACTCTAAAATTCTTGCGGCGCAAGCGTTTCCGCAATCCCAAAAAAATAATTGCACCGCAAGCGCAAGTGTAACGTTTTAAAAAGCAAAAATCTGATTGACTCACTGCTCAAACTGCTTTATAGATTACGGTACGAAACAAATATTCAAAACAAATTATGCACAACACCAATTAGAGAACAAAAAAAAGAATTATTGATTTCCTTTAAAAAATATAAGCATTTGAAAATGCGCATTGCTCAAACTCATTTTGGGCAAAAACAATGAAAAATGACGCTCAACAACCGCAATATAGTTTTCATGTGGTGGTAAGCGAACGATTTCGGAGTCACTGTCTTTTTCTTATGGCTTGTCAGAGAAATCGATTACTAGCTTCGATGCAATTTGTGCTCCTGGAGCTATTAGCGTCGCTCTGCTCTGATGAGTGGAGCACGCTAAAAAAATCATTATATATTTAGTATAAAGGAATTAAATCAACTAAGAGCTATACCGACGAGTAGAATGTTGATCAACAATCTTAGGAAGAGGGACGTGCGGTCAGGGGAGGCAGGCGAGGCCGTGCCTCACCTGTAGAATTGTGCAAAGGAAAACGAAAATAAAGCATATAATTAAAATAAAATGGTTTCACACAAATCAAAATATTTATCAAAAGCTTTAGTAATTGTTGTCATATTTACTTTTTTTGTGTATTCACTGCTTTTGTGTTATGTCTTTTGCATTAAAATGCTCAAACTATTCGGTGTAATATTGCTATCACTACGGCGTGCCATTGAGCATCGCTTCAAATATGCGAAGTGAGGCATTGTCAATTGTGCCTCACTTCAGCTCAGCAAATTTTAATGAACAAACTAAAAGTACGTATGCCTTTTTTTCTCAGACAAATCGCGGACAACGCATAATGCTTTTAAATCTGATTTTGCGGTGCGCCTCATCTGTGACGTCATAGAATGAGAAAAAGTTAGCAGTTTTTTTGAAGTCCTTCGTTCATTGCGCAATTGAACAAGTTATTCTTCTAGCGAAATAAAAACAATTTAATACAAGAAAATGAACTAAAATGGAAAATTTAGTCTCAAAGCTGAGAGACTTTTTAAACTAAGTTTTTAATCTAAACTTGAAGTTATAGCTAAAAGAAAACCGATTTAAATGATTTGCTCGAGACATCATTACGAAAGAAGCCCTCAATTCAGAAAGAGTAGAACCGTACTCAAGAAAAAAGTGGTTGCGCTACAAAAATCTTCATTTTTGCTATCATGTTTTCAGCAAATAATAATGTTGGGACTGAAACCGGGTTTTTGTGACCTAGAGAATTTGCTAAGAAGGCTTAGCAAGCACGAAAACTTCAATAACGTCCACATTCAAAGCCAAATAATAGGCTAGGCTACCTTTATAGATTTTCAAAACTTCAAGAATTGATTTGGCTTTAAGTGAACAGCAAAAATTAAACGAATACCGTAATTAATTATCGAAAAATTTGGTTTTCGTTTAATGGCTATGAAAACAATTATTTGCTTGTCATTTATTGTCTTATATAATTTTTTTGCAAACATGTGTGTGAAAAAAAATTGTGCCTCACCAACCAAAAGCCTCACTGCACGTCACTGCTTAGGAACTCGTCACCCGCACAGAGCGAGCATCGGAACCCGAGTGTAACCGTTTAAATTTTGGTGCACCTAGTCTATATTAACATGCTCATTTTAACACATAGCTACACAGTGGCAGAGTGGTCTAACGCCTGTCCTGCGTTGAAGGACTGCCGCGAATTCAAAACCAGTGTATGTCTCTGGTTATTGCGGGCATGGGTTCAAATTTTATCCGCTGTCATTTTTTCTGACAACCAGAGGCTGATCCAGATTGTGACTTTATGTTTTTTATTTTCTTAAAAGCTACGAAGGCATTTGTGCATTTATGCTTCTGGAGAAATTAGCATCACTCGCTGACGACTGGAGCATGCTGCAAAAAATCATCATGTTTTTGTTTAAAGAAATTGAATCTTTTAAGTATCGTAAAACGGGGGAGATAGGTAGCCTACATGGAGGTGAATAGGAACACATGCCCAGGAATGTTATGTATAGCAAAATTTTATCATTGGTGATGTAAGTTTTATTACATCTGTAATGGATTCTGTTTTTAGGTGCTACTACGTATAAAATTCACAATAGTTTTTAAACATATTGCAAGGCTTAGTGTCATTCAAGGGACTGCTTTGGGAGGAGCTAGGAGGAGGTCATTTATCAAAGTTGGCAAAACTTTCCCCCCCAAGAAGATCTAATTGTCGAGTCATCATCAAGATACCAGTCAATACTTCGGTTGAAGTAAGTAGGCTAGTTGGTTTTTATGCTGATTAAGTTCTTGTAATCTTTTAGTAACTATATATTTATGATGATTTCTTTTTTCAGGTGCATATCCAAAACTTTTCGGGGTGAATAGGAACATGGTTCGAACATACAAGCCGGACCCAAGAGGGAAAAATACAAGAAGCATTCTAAGGAAACAATTGGAAAGGCTTTAGCTGATCATGACAAAGGTATGTCTTTTGGAAAATGTTCAAGAAAATGTGGTATTCCCATAGCGGTTTTGTGTCGAAGGTACAAATATCCCGATATGAAAACCCAAGGGGGTCAAACTGCCTTAGCCAAAGAAGTGGAGCAGTACATGGCTGAAAGAATTGCGTATGTTCAACCTGGGGTTATCCTCTAGATTGCTTGGATGTTAGGTATTTCGTGAAAGGGTATCTGGACAAACAAGTTAGTCAATAAAGTGCTTCAAGAACAATATGCCTAGCAAGGAATGGGTAAACTCTTTCGTCAAAAGAAATAGCACCCTTTTGTCCCACCTCATGTGTCAGAATATCAGTCCTTCCAGGGCGTCAGTGTCCCCGGCTATGGTTGAGAGTTTCTTTTCTCATTATGCTCAAAGCATCGATGGGGTTCCTCCTGAAAATCTCTTAAACTTTGATGAAACGAACCTGTCCGACGACCCTGGAAGAAAGAAGGTGTTTATGAAGAAAGGGACAAAATATCCTGAACGCATCATGTCTCACAGTAAGTCTGCCGTTTCCATCATGTATGCAGGGTGTGCCGATGGAATTATTGCCACCTTAAGCATGTTACAAAGCTGCACATACTTACGAATCATGAATGACAGGTGGTCCCCCAAATGCTCGATACAATAGAAGTTCTTCGGGATGATTTGAAATGCCTACTTTCGAGGACTGGTTCACCACTATTGCTCTTCCTCATCTAAAGCGGCTCAGTGGCAAGAAGGTCATGATAGGTGACAACCTAAGCTCTCACCTGTCGGCTCAAGTTATAAAATCTTGTGAAGAGAATAACATAAGCTTTGTCTTCTTACCTCCGAGATCAACGCAGTTTATGCAGCCTTTGGATGTGTCCTTCTTTGCACCCAGTAGCGTAGCCAGGGGGGGCAGGGGGCCCATCGAGCCCCCCCCATTGGCTTGTAAAGTATGCAAAATCGCACGTTTTTTGTGCTTTTGAGGCCGATTTTTGGTGAAAAATTGAAAACAGCCCCCCCCAAAGGAAATTGGGAGCCGAAATTGTGAAGAACATGTCATGATTCGGCCTGAAAAAGCATTAGAATTTCGGATGTTGGCCAGAAAATCAGACCTTTTTTTTTTTGGAGACCACCTGTTTTTGGTCTGAAAAAACGTTTGAATTTCCGAATTTGGCCGGAAAATCAGTCTCAATTTCGGTGAAGACCTTTTTTTTTTTTTTTGGAGACCACCTGTTTTTGGTCTGAAAAAGCGTTTGAATTTCCGAGCTTTCC
The DNA here is from genome assembly GCA_963965965.1 of Trididemnum nubilum. NCBI lineage: Eukaryota > Metazoa > Chordata > Ascidiacea > Aplousobranchia > Didemnidae > Trididemnum > Trididemnum nubilum. The sequence continues at coordinate 323,533 of CAWYPQ010000617.1, read as the reverse complement.
GAGAATTTTTGGACAAACCGTGTGATTCTGATTCAAGGGCAATGAAAATTCGGGTCAAGGTCGTTTGCACTTTTCTTACTCTTTCAAAAAAGCCCCCCCCCTTTTCCAAATCCTGGCTACGCGCCTGTTTGCACCCCTTAAAAGAGCCTGGAGAAAAATACTTGAAGAACGAAAACGCGCCTGCAAAGGCAAAGCATTATCTATCCCTAAGGACACCTTTCCAGGACTTCTAAAATCTTTGCACAATGCAGTATACAAAAATGCTGCAGATAATCTCACATTAGGATTTAAAAAGTGCGGATTGTGCCCATTGAACAAAGAAAAGCTTCTTGACTCTCTCCCATCCTCCGTTGGTGACAGTTCTCTGAATGATGAAAGCGCATCCAGCATCAATGACAGCTTGATTTCTGTGCTTCAGAATATGCGTTACGTAGATGGATCTAAATCAAAACGAGGAAAACGAAAGAGGATTGACGTGGAGCCGGGAAAGAGTGTGGGAATCTCGGATTTTCCATCCACTTCAGTTGCCTCTAGCCCCCCAGATGAAGACAATCCTGAAGATGAGACAGGTTTTGCAGTGGATGGTTATGTCATTTTCAGTTATGAAGAAGAACTTTTTCCAGGTCAGATAACTGCCATCAATGAAGAAGAGGAAATGTGCGAGATTCGGGCTATGGTAAAGTCCGGATTTAATTGGAAGTGGCCCAAAGAAGACGACATAATGTTTTACTCCTTTGCTGATGTTGATTGCAAAATACAGGTTCCACAGCCACGAAAGAGAAGCATTTACTGTTCTTGAACTGGCAGACAGATGGGGCTCCAAATAATTCATAAACGCCATGGAGAATTCACATTATCTGAACTGGAACAATATTGATATTATGTGCCCCTTATTTTTTTTGTTAAAATGCCCCTTTTTAGTCTCAACAAAACCCCTTGCCCTTACTTTAGGAGTGTGCTACAAACGGGTGTTGTTTTTGTTCGTTTCTCGCTTTCATGCATGTTCTTTATTAAAAAAAACACGAAAACCTGTTCCTATTTGCTGTATGTAAGGGTCGAATAGAACTTTTCAAGAGAAATAAATGACTGTTCTTATTCGCCCCGAAGTTTGGGGTCAATAGGAACAGCACATTTTTTGACATTACAGTCAGACAGAGTCAGTGCAAAAAAAATTTTTATTGCGCATGGAAAGTATGTGCACATGCAAGAATTTTCCACCCAAAAGTTATGCGCCGATGCAAGTGTACGAAGAACTGTAAGTAAAAATATGTCAAAATCGTTCCTATTCACCCTGTTTTACGGTATGTTAATTAAGAGCTATACCGATGCTGTCACTTTGGTTAGCGATTTCTTTCAAATTTTCCAGACTAGCAGCAAAAATTGCAATTATTAGTTTTTGGTGTTTCTTGATTTTGAATTACGGTAAGACCATAGGCGTAGCCAGGATTTTTGATTGGGGAAGGGGGGGGGGGGGGGGGGCAAAACTACAAATGACATGTAATAACGTCATCAGAAATTTTTGACAGAGAAACTTTTTGTAAGGCAAAAATATTGTAGAACGAAAGACCAGAAGCCGTTGTCTGGTTTTCCAAAGTTAAAAGTGAAAATATCTAAATTTGGGAGACGTTTTGAGTAAACTAATGTTACTCAAACGTATCATAAAGGAGAGTCTGGGGGCGAAGCCCCCAGAAGCTGAGCGATTTTTTGAAAAAAACAAGCTATTTTAATGCCCTTGGAATACATTTCGCACGCGTTCTGAGCTATTTGAAAGAACCAGATTTTTAAAATTTGAAAGCCAATTGAAAAAATTAAATTGTTGAATCCTACTTTTACTTACAATCTAAGTCCAAAACACGTTTAAAATCTTGCATTTTGGGGTTAAATTTTGTACGTGATTTGGCCCAGATAGGGGGAAGTAAGGTACATTGCCTACTGCAATATTTTACCAGCAAATAATAAAACAATCCACTTGAAGATATTTTTTAGAAATTTTTGTTTTGTCACTTGTAGGAATATGTGCGGCCAGGAGACCCAGACCCCGTCAATTTACATTCAATTATTTGTTCATTGAACATTTGCCCTAGCTAATATTTTTCAAAAACTCAAATCAAATCTTTCATTATACTCGCTGTAATACGCCGAAGCGTGTAACGAGTTGGCGGGGCCCATCTCCGCGTCATTGCGCCCGGGCAACACAGTTCCTTTCGAAGAAATGTCGCAGCGGTGGCGAGCCGTTGGCAACACTGTGTCCGATTTGACCGGCCCGAGATTCGAACTTCAGACCTCCCGCTCCAGAGACGAAAACGCTTTACCGCTCGACCAACTGTTCATTGAACATTTGCCCTTGCTAATATTTTTCAAAAGTATATTGTTGCGTAAAAGCTGGCAAGGTGGAGGTGAATTGATATTGAAAATGGTACAATAGATGGTTACGCTTACTAACCATGTTATTGACCGGGCTGGATTTACATTGCGCGGGGTCCCTGGCACTTTAGAGATTTTTGCAAAATCTTCTCACCAAATGTTGGTGAAGACCAAAAATACGTCTTAGCATCGGTGAGCTGGGCCTCTGGCACTGCGCCATATGGTAAATCTGCCACTGGTTAATGCTTTAAGTTCATAAAAAGGTTAGATGAGGGCCTGAGAAAGCAGCTTTTAAGACAAAAATCTTAATTTCACCCGGATTACGCATCTAAATTGGTTGCTAAAAATTGACTTGAGTGGGCACGTGCCCCCTGGTTGTCAATATTATTGTTAATTACTGTTGTACGCATGTATGTTGTACGCGAAAAATGCTAAAAGAAACTGAAAGTGAAGAAACAATAGGCTTTTTTATCATATTTTTATCATTGGTGGCATTTCAATTGGGGGAGGCCCGGGGACCCTCGCCCCTAGCCTTGGCTACATCTGTGGGTAAGACATTAAACAAATTGCAAGAAACGCGTTAAATTCTTTCGCGAAGCAATATTTTAAGATTTTTTAGAAACGAGTAGCGTATTTCTGGAAAGACAATTGTAAAAGTAATTTTTCTCTTTGAAATTTGTTTCTGCAACCATTTTTTAAAATACGCAATTGAAAAGTTTGAAATTTTGAAAAATCGGCAAAACATTTCATGGAAAAAGTTTCAATGAAAAACTCTTGCTGTGAATCGTGCTGTATTACCAAGTTTTGCGAGCAGTAAACGAATGCAATTTCCCATGACGAGGCTTTAATAAATCTTCCTCGTCAATGTTTTTTCTAAACTTTAATCACAGTTGTTGGAAAACAATTATTCTAAATCGTAAGCTTACTTAAATTGCGCTTGCGCGATTGCGCTCAAAATTGCTAAAATACTTGCGGTGCAAGCGTCAGCGCAACCGTTTAAAAATAGTTGCGGCGCAAGCGCTATCGCAAGCAAAATAGTTGCGGCGCAAGTGCCCAGCTCTGGTTTTACTGTGGTCTGCATCTGAGCACGAAATGATGTTAGACCTTTTTTGTGGTCTTCACGTGATTTCGGGGAAAAAACACTTCAATTTTTGGTGAAGACCTTGTTTTTTGGTCTTTACTTAATTTGCTTACCTGAAAAAGATTGTGGTCGAGGTACATCCCCCCAATGTTGAAAATTGGGGTTAAAATTGCAAATTTTCCCCCCCAATGCTCAACAAGATCGGCACCACTAGAAGCTAGTCATGCAAACGCTCAAGCACGTGCCATTGCCTTTTTCTCATACATTTGGTTTAAATACATTTTGTCATTGCATTGTTGCAAGCTGTGCAGTGTAGTGGTTATCATGCTCAGCTACCAACCTCCACACCCGGCTTCGATTCGCGGTTGGTTTGTGAATGTGTGATGCAGTATGCAGGAACTGAGATGGAAATGTACGAAGCTATCTTTTTTTTGCTTTTTTTTGCATTACAGTTAGGGTTGGGGCAGCGATGCCAGCTTGAGGGGATAGCAATTACATGGCAGCAGCTTTTTAGCTTATGAAAGCGACGTACTGTTACGCTTGAGTGCGGCTCCCTGCATAAGTTTTGCATGACTAGCTCCTTTGCACGACTAGTGTGACTCCCTGCGTAAGTTTTGCACGACTAGCTCCTCATACGAGATCTACGAGGAGCTAGTCGTGCAAAGCTTATGCAGGGAGCTGCACTCAAGCGTAACGGTACGTCGCTTTCGTAAGCTAAAAAGCTGCTGCCGCGTAATTGCTATCCCCTCAGGCTGGCATCGCTGCCCCAACCCTAACTGTAATGCAAGGTTTTGAAGCAAAAAAAAGATAGCTTCGTACATTTCCATCTCAGTTCCCGCATTCTGCATCACACATTCACAACTCAACTGTGAATCGAACCCGGGTGTGGAGGTTGGTAGCTGAGCATGATAACCACTACACTGTGCAGTTTGCAACAATGCAGTAACAAAATGTCGTATTTAAACCAAATGTATGAGAAAAAGGCAATGGCACGTGCGTGAGCGTTTGCATGACTAGCTTCTACTACGAAATCTAAAAGCATCTAGCCGATAAAACGCACATAAGCAACAGATATCTAGTGTAACGGTGCGTCGCTTTCATAAGCGAAAAAGCTGCTGCGACGTAGTTGCTATCTCTCAGGCTGGCATCGCTGCTCGAACCCTAACTCTAATGCAAGGTTTTTAAGGAAAAAAAAAAAACTACATCGTGCAACTCCACTCCCACATCCTTAAGTACTCCGCAACTCTTCTCTGACCGCAAATCGAACCATGCATGATCGTTGGAAGGCACTCGCACTAACCACTCGACCACGTAAGCTTGAAGGCTATGATGTGAAAATGCTGTATTTAAACCAAATGTATAAGAAAAAAGCAATAGAAGAATGCGTGATAGTTGTTGGTGAAGTAAATTTTTATCGGCTAGCTTCTACTACAAGATCTAATACAAGCTAGTCATGCAAAAGTCACGCAGGCAGCCGCAATCAAGCATAACCCTCCATTGCCTTTTTCTCATACATTTGGTTTATGTACGGCATTTTGTCATTGCATTGTTGCGATTGGCGTAGTGTAGTGATTAACGCGTTCGCCTTCCAACCATCGCAGTACCGTTATGCTTGATTGCGGCTGCCTGCTTGACTTCTGCATGACTAGCTTCTTGTATGAGATCTACAAGAAGCTATTCATGCAAAAGTCACGCAGGTAGCCGCACTCAAGCGTAACAGACTGTCGCTTTTTCAAGCCAAAAAGCTGCTGCCACATAATTGCTATCTCTCAAGCTGGCAACGCTGCCCAATCCTAACTGAAATGCAAGGTTTTTAAGGAAAAAAAGAACGCACTATGCATTTTCTTTCCCTATTCTAAGTACTCCGTCTATACTCCAAATATATCCATTCCAGGCATTAGTAACCCAAGCGCAAAGCGAACCCTATTGCGATGGTAGCAAGGCGCATGCAATAACCACTCGACTACGCCAGTCACAACGATGGCATAGCAAAATGTCGTATTTAAACCAATTGTATGAGAAAAAAGCAATAGAGGGTTACACTTGATTGCAGTTGCTTGCGTGACTTTTGCATAACTAGCTTCTAATATGAGGTCTGACATGTTGGCCTTTTTACCTGCATGGCCTTATTTGCTGCAGGTACCTCACGATAAATACCATCGTACATTGCGACTCATTAGTAAACGAGATTCATGCAAAATTTCAATGACTTACAACGATGGTCATGTCTCAAATCCATTCAATAGCATGTTGATTGTTCATACAATTCTTCTTTTAGCCCTATTAAATTAATTGCCTTAGTCAACCTGACAGAGAAGCCCCAAAAGAAAATATTTTTGAACTGCTCTCAAGGAGAAAACAGAAAAAAAATTTTTAAGATCACATTATTTAATATGCGTCTGTCGTTCACTGGGCTTGCTTGCTAACTCTCGTTTAATTTTGCACAGTTTAGGTGAAGTCCCAAAGGTTTCCATCCAGGAAACCTGTTTTGACTGTCGCTTCATTGGCCGTTTATTGCGGTATCTAATGCTTTTATTTGCTATGTTCTAAATTTTTGATAGAGCCTAAATTTTGAAATTTCCGAACTATTTACTGTATGTTAAATGGAATATTAGCTAAATGCATAGGTGGGCAAGTTAATGCAAAACGTTAGCTTCGTTAACCACTAGTCCGTTAACAAACTTCACACCTCCGTTAACGTTAATCCGTTATTTTTAGCTTTAATTATCGGAAGTTAATAAAGTCTGTTAATTCTTTAACAGTTTGCGTGTAATTTACACTTCTTTTTATTCACTCGCTTCTAAAACACGTATTGACGCTGTTGAGCTGATTGTAAGGACATTTTTATTGCTCTGGTGGTCTTTTTGTGTTTTGGAAGTGACATTTTACAGTCCAATCTAATTTCAAGATAAAAATAAGTTCAAATGTATAAACGAAGCTGCGATCGGAAAATCTTTGGAAATTGCGAACAGCGATAATTAATAGACCTATGAGGCTGCAGCGTATTATTTGCCACAAAAAAGAGCTCCTTTGTTCGCTCTCTTCTATAAAACTTGTGCTAATACGCAACATATGTTACCAGTGCAAACTGGTTTGTACCGGTACGATGAATGAATGGTGCAAGATAGTAACGATAAAAACCTAACGGAAGTTACCAGAACTTAACGGAAGTTAATTTAGTCCGTTTACAGAACTTAACGGAAGCTAATTTAGTCCATTAACATGAAAAAACTTTTTAACGGATTAACGAGTTAATGAAAAAGTTAGCTTCGTTATTGACGGATTAACGATTAACGGACTTGTGCCTACCTATGGCTAAATGCAATACTTTTCATGTTAAAATACTGGTATTGTATAGGCCTACTCCTTTAGGTACGATATTGATTTAGGTATAAATCTGCCATCTGCTAAAAAGCTTTTTCTGAAGGCGTTGCCGTTTGAATTAAACTCAGTCAGTCGTAATGCCTGCTTTTTTTTTATTGAAGGTATGCTGCGTTAACTTGGTTAACCCTTTCTTGACAAAAGCGAGCTACAAAGCTTGCTTTGTTGATCGGTAGTTGGTGTTGCCAGTAGAGAAATTCGGAAAGAGGGACAATGGCTTATCAACCAAAACGCACAATAAGAAAAATAGCATGTTTTGAACGTTCCTAAGCTGGTTTTTGCTGTGATATCGACTACAAAGTCGTTTGAAGCCATTTTTGAAACGTTTATGTAGGGCGGGTTAAAATTTTTATCAAATTTAAATTACAAAATAAATTTTTGGCAAAGAGCTTGATGTAATCACTTTGTCAACCAAATAGCAGCAATAGACAAAAACATATCTCTTTTTGTTCAACTCTAAACGTTTTCAACCATGCTTCTGGTTCTCTTCAGAGCAAAAATTTTATGTGTTAATATTTTGACGACCAACTAGCAAATGAGTTACTTGAAAAAAAATATACACAAATTACCCACAAAACCACATATTATATCCTCCAATATACTTCTTCAAAAACCTGTTGTACGCTCGTACTTTCGAATTTATTCTTATTTAGTTAGATAATTATGATTTGTTACGCGATTGTAATTTTGGTTTCAGGAAAAATTTTTCCACAAACTTTGCAATCTGTATAATATCTAATGAAATTCGTTTTGTGTCCTTGGCCTTGAACCTTGTGTTCTTGACTCCACCTATGTTTTTAACACATTATAAAACTCGAAGCATTGTTGCTAAACCACTTTTCAAGAGGTAGCAATTAAAACCAAAGTAGCAAATTTACCTTGGCACTTGATCTTTAAGGGTTACTACTAGAGTTTGGCTCAGGGTTAGTTCTAGAGTAAGCATTATAATGAAGCCGATCATCATCAATATAACATTTATTAATATACAATTCACAAAATTATAGGCTTTAACAAGCCATAACATAACTACATCTACAATAAGCAAAATAGCAAAACATTTGTAACACTCATAGTACGGTTAATAAACACTGCATCTCAACACTGTAACTTAATACACAGGCAATACTGTTCTAGCTTTACTGCAAATCTACTGTCAGTTAAACGGCACAGTGGCAACTACTTTTCAAGCAAAATGTTTGCGTTTTACGCAGAGATGAAAATGCAATTAAGATTACGAAATAACAAAAAAGCGTTGCAGGCGTTTTAACGTAATACAAGACTACCAAATTAAACCATACACTTTATCACAATCACCCCTTCTTAAAAAGATACTGGGTCTCCATAACGTGGCGGGGGTACTCCTTTATTAACTCTTGTAGACCTACGAACAGATGGAGAATTACGTGGAGTTTTATGCAGGTCCTTCACTGGCGATTCAGAACGACTATCAACATTACAATCAGACACAATAACATTGTCAGCATTAGACACAGTCAGGCGCGTAGCCAGGATTTGAAAAAGGGGGGGGCTATTTTGAAAGAGTGAGAAGTGTGCATACGACGTTGACTCGAATTTTCATTGACCTTGAATCAGTTTCAGACGGTTTGTCCGAAATTTGAGACGAAATGTCTCGGAACATTCGGAAATTCAAAGGTTTTTTCCGCCCAAAATTAGGTGATCTCCAAAAAAAAAAAAAAAAAGGTCTTCGCCAAAATTCAGACTGATTTTTCTCCCAAGTTTCGCAAGTTCAAACGTCTGAGGGGGGGCTCTTTTCGTATGGGGGGGGGCTATTTTCCATTTTTCACAGAAAATCGGCCTCAAAAGCACAAAATACATGCGTTTTTGCATACTTCACAAGCCAATGGGGGGGGCTCGAGCCCCCCCGCCCCCCCCCCTGGCTACGCTACTGGACACAGTTGATTTATCAAGCTCCGATGATGACACTTCAAGAGAAGGATTGTCAATACTTGTATCACTATCATGAGCGTCAGCTAACGCCGGATAAGGTGCCAAATCTTTCAAAGATACAGTGGACTCGCGTCCATCAGGAAATCGTACCCGAGCAAATGAAGGATTTGCCTCAGTTAATTCGACTTTTCGCACCAAGTCATCATTCTTATGTGTACGCACAAAATTACGCAGCAATACAGGTCCCGGCTAAGCAAGCCAGCTCGGTAGTGTAAAACCACAACACGATTTTCGGTAGAAATTGAAAAACAACTCATGCGGTGTAGCATTAGTACTGGTGCAAAGCAATGATCGTTGAGAATGCAATACTCCAGGCAACACAAGTTCCCATTTAGCAATGTCTAAACCACGAGATTTTAGTGCCAATCTAATCGTCCGCCATATTACACCAATATATCGTTCAACCTGCGAATAACCAGTGGGATGATAAATAGAACTATAGCTGGTGGGAATACCAGACCGGTTAAGAACAGCTTTCATTCATAAGATCTGAAATAGCTAGCATTATCAGAATGAACACAACTTGGAACTCCACACATAGTAAACAAATCATTTAAGCATTTGATTACAGTTTGAGCATGCATATTAGAACACAGATAACAAAAAGGAAATTTCGAAAACTCATCAACAATAACTAGTAAATACACGTTTCGGGTAGCGGAAAGCAACGGTCCTTTAAAATCAATCGAAATCCGTTCAAAAGACGGAGTGGCCTTAATCAAAGTGCCCTGACTTAAATTATGAAACTGCGGTTTCAGTTCCGCACACGTTGGGCATGACGAACAAACTTTCTTCACATCTTCCACGGAAAACGGAAGATTTTTAGAGCGCACATAGTGTAACAACCGCCTAACCCCAGGGTGACACATATTTTCATGCAACTCTTTTAGATCATAGTGATTTGTAACAGCACAAGTAACACGAGTTAATGCATCAGGAGCTACATTTTCAACTCCAGGCCTGTATTTTATGGTGTGAGAAAAGGATGCTAATTCTAATCGCCAACATTGAATTTTGTTGTTTTTGATTTTGGTGCGTTTTCGGTTGTCCAGCATAAACGCGACCGATTTTTGGTCCGTTATTAACGTAAAATGTTGCCAGGCAAGTATGTGCTCCCGTTTACGAGTAGCCTCTATTATGGCCGTCGCCTCTTTCTCAACCGCTAGGTAGTGCTTTTCGTCTCCACGGAGTGTGCGAGACATAAAGGCGACCGGTCGGCCACCTTGGTTTAGTGTAGCAGAAATAGCCGCTTCAGAGGCGTCGCATTCCACAACAAATGGGCGATTTTCGTCAATTGCTTGCAACGAGGCTTTAGCGATTTCTTTCTTCAAAACGTTAAATTCTTTTACTGCATTTGCATCTAAAGGAAATTTTTTTGCTGTTTTGAGATGGAGAATCTTGTCAGAAAAGTTCATCACCCATTTTGCGTAGTACGAAGACAAACCAAGAGCTCGTTTTAACGCTTTTGCATCTTTGGATGGTGGCAGTTCTAACAGTGGGCGGAGCCTGTCTGGGTCAGGTTTGATTTGCCCATTTCCCACACAATAGCCAAGAATGTTAATCTCGGTGACAGACTCAACAGTCTTCGATTTATTTAGCGTCACCCCATGCTTTCGAAATGCATCAAACAAGGCTTTGACGTTCGTATCATGCTCTTCCCGATTTCTACCGGCCACAGTTACATTGTCTAAATATGGAAAAGTGTCCTTCAGTCCAGAGTTCGTAACAAGCTCATCCATTTTTCTCTGGAATTCTGGTACCCCATTAGTTACGCCGAATGGAATTTTGTTAAATTCAAAGAGTTTTCGACAAGCTTCGAAGGCAGTATAAGCTTTGTAGCATTCCTCAATGGGTATTTGATGATAGGCGCTCTTGAGATTGTACGTAGAGAATATTTGGTATGTAGACAACTTGTTTACAAGATCCTCAATACGCGGCAGAGGATATGCATCTAACTGCGTATACAAGTTAATTGTTTGAGAGTAATCCACACAAAGTCGCTTCTTACCGGACTCGGGGTTCTTCACTACTAATACTTGTGCGCGCCACGGCGAGTTGCTGGGACGGATTACTCCTGTCGATTGCAGCCGCTCAATTTCATCAACAATAAAATTCCGGTCGTCAGCATTGAAACGACGGGACTTAGTTGCAATCGGGCGACACTCCGGAGCCAAGTTGTTGAACAGATTAGCCGCCTTAACATCAGATGCCGCTACTACACTTAAATGTTGATTTTTCGATATTACAAGATTAGGCTTTGAACATCGTAGTGAATGACCACACGCTTGTGTTGTTTCTGAAAATCTCCGCCCAAAAGCAGATCTGCGCACAAATCTTTAAGAACTCCGAGGGCAATATGTTCATATTTCTTGCCTTGAATTGTCAAATCAACTACACAATGTCCCACAATCTGACCTCGTGTGCTGGAAGATGCTAACGATATCTCGTATCGACAAGATTCAATGGGTAAGTTTATAGTCTTTGCTGTAACATCGTTAATAAAGCTCATGGAGCTACCAGAACCAATTATGGTATACAGTTCGTGTCCTTGAACAAATGATTTTATGGTCGAATATGACAGACAAGACGGAGCAGTCTTGATTGCAAACATCTGCTGAGAAGATGAAGGGGACGCTGCTGCAGGAGAGCGTTGACTTTTACAGCACTTGGAAAAATCGCCCTTTTTTTGGCATTTAAAACAAAGAGCATTTCGAGCAGGACAATTTCTTCGGAAATGTGGTGACTTACTTCCGCAAAAATAGCAAGGTTTCTTTGGTTTCGAAACGGAAGCGGTATGGTCTTTTTTTTTCATCAGATGAAGAAGAGTTTTCATCACTATTGTGCGTAGGAACTGCCATCACTTGAGCACCTTTCAACGTATCATACGCTCGAGAATGTTGCTGAGCTAAGTCGAAAGAGTTGGCTTGAGTAAACGCAGTGTCTAAGTTTAACTCTCGATTTTCCAAGAGTCTTTGACGAATTGCACTGGACTGTAGGCCGTTGATGAAGGCATCAGGGACGGCCTCTCGGCGATGGACCTCAGCCATGACAGCTTGAAATTCGCAGTCTTTACTTAAAGATTGTAACTTTTGAAGAAATTCGCTAAGCGTTTGATCTGGCTGTTGTTTCGCCGTTGCGAGTCTGTGTCTGGCAAACACTGTATTTGGAGTTTTAACGTACAGAGCTTTTAATGTGGCGATAGCCGCGTCATAAGACTCCGAATCTTCGATGTAATCGAATACTTTATAATCAACGCTATTTGTCAGAATTCTCAACTTAATAATAGCTGGATCCCCGACTCGTCTCTCTTGCTCCAGTGACTCCAAATAATTGTCAAAGGTTCGCGCCCAGTGCTTCCATTGCTTAGCAGCATCTTGACTGTTAGGATCCACACTTAGTCTCTCAGGTTTCATAAGTTTTCTCATTATAGCTTGTTAAATTGTAATGAAGTCGATCATCAATATAACATTTATTAATATCAGGGTGTCGAATCGTTTCAAATAACGGTTTGGGTTCAGATTTAGCTCCTACTCAAAATATTTTAGCGGTTCAGGTTTGGTTCGGGTTCACTTGAGCACCATTTTCGAGGTTCAGGTTTGGTTTAGGTTCACTGAAGTAAAATAATGCTGGTTCAGGTTCGGTTCGGGTTCATTGACTTAAAATTTAACTGTCTTTACTCGTTTCGTCCAGAAAAAAAAAGCAGAAATTGCTGATCCTGTTGATGATCACCACTGCTTTTATTGTGCGTGTACCAGCGCCAGCGGCATCCGGATATGGAAAAATATATTCTTACTTTTGTTAGGGGTTCAGTTTCGGTTTGGGTTCACTTGAGCACAATTTTGAGGGTTCAGGTTTGGTTCAGGTTCACTGAAGTAAAATTTTGCTGGTTCAGGTTCGGTTCGGGTTCACCAAAATGAAACGGTTCATTCGAGTTTACGGTTCGGGTTCAGGTTCGGTTCGACACCCTGATTAATATACAATTCACAAAATTATAGGCTTTAACAAGCTATAACATAACTACATCTACAATAAGCAAAATAGCAAAACATATTGTAACACTCATAGTACGGCTAATAAACACTGTATCTCAACACTGTAACTTAATACACAGGCAATACTGTTCTAGCTATGCTGCAAATCTACTGTCAGTTAAACGGCACAATGGCAGCTACTTTTCAAGCAAAATGTTTGCGTTTTACGCAGAGATGAAAATGCAATTAAGATTACGAAATAACAAAAACGCGTTGCAGGCGTTTTAACGTAATACAAGACTACCAAATTAAACCATACACTTTATCACAAGCATTACAGAGTTTGTGTTAGATTCCAGTCAGAATTAATAATAAACTAGATAAAAGCTTTCCATGAAATAGTCTCTTCCATATCTAAAAGCAAATTAGTGAAATATTTGGGTGTGTGGCTTGACGATAAATTGAATTGTTCGGCTCATATTCAAAAACTTTCGCTTCATTTGGCAAGGTGGTGCAATATGTTGTATCATATTTGTGATTTTGTAAATGCTCATCCACTAGTTGAAAAGACCGACGCTCGCGTTGCGGGTTCCTTGTTTTTATTCGGCCCTTTTCAAACTAACGAGTGCGAAGTTTCAGACTTTTGCTTATAACTCGAGAACAGTTTGTACTAGCTACAAGAAATATGGCAGCAGTTTGAGGTTAATGAGTTTTACGATTGTACCAAATTTCGAAGCAATAGATCACGTGACTGAGGTTTTAGGACCCGAAAACCGCCCCGAAAGTTTGGCGTATAAAGCTGTCTCATTCAAAAATGGCTTAAGTGCGGCAAAAAATAATTCACACAGTTATATGTCTAAAGATACTCTTTCATCCCTACCAACCTACTTTTGAGTTTTTTTTTCTTTTTGTTTTTCCTTTTTTTCTTCTGAAATCTTGTACGCTCTTCTTCAACAGCACAAAACATCAAAATCTAACTTTTGTAAAGTTGTTGATCGGCAAACGCAATTTTGTTTTCCCAATTTTTTTTGGGCCACTTTCCTGCAGAACCCCCCAAAATAGGGCCCCCCAAAATCACTTTTTTGAACGGCTCAAACTAACAAGGGCACCAATTTTTGTGATATCTGTAGATATTTAACACACAAATATTTTGACGTAGTTTGGGGGTACCACCCCTCGGAGACTCCCCCAAAATCAATTTTTTGAACGACTTAACCTACGGTGCCATTTTTTTTGATATCAGTAGATATTTAATAAGCAAATATTTTGACATTTTTTGGGGGTACCACCCCCCGGGGACCCCCCCAAATAGACCTCCCAAAATCATTTTTTTGAACGGCTTAAGGGGCTTTAGTTTTTTTGTAACTAGATATTTCAGGAACAAATATTTTGGAACAACCCTCCCAAATGGACGGACCCCACGGAAAGCCCAAAATGGAGCCCTAAAATATAAATTTTTGGAACGGATCGAGCTAAAAAGCTATTTTTTTGTTCTCAGTTAATATTTAAGAGACAGATATTTTGACATAGTGTAAGGGTTGCCACCCCCGAGAACCTCTCATACATCCCCCAAAATGAATGCTTTTAATGTCTTTATCAAGAGCTAATTGTTTGTAATGATAATAAATATTAAGAGGCAAATATGTTGACATAGTTTAGAGTTGCTTCCCTTTCGGAAATCATCCAAATAAATCCTTCAAAATTTTTTTTTTTTAAAAGCTTGAGCTGGAGCGCTTTTTTATATCATTGATCGAATAGTTTGGCCTTCTCGATTGGCTACTACGATTTTCTATATATGATATGTTGATTGAGAGCATTTCATTAGTTGTAAACGGCAGCAGTTGATCCATGTTGCAGTTTACTTTGCTTAATGACTTTGGTAAAGTGGAAATTTTATTCAGCCAAACAATAGCAATGAACAGCAATACTAAAATCATTCTAATGATTTATTTTCAATAAGAAGTACAAACGTTTTCACCTTGCATCAGGCATCTTCAGGTATTTGTTAAGTTATAGCCATGTTAACTTCAGATTAAACTGGAAAAAGTGAAATACAAAATCAAGTAATATCAAGGTTTCGAGTCACCAAGCGCAAAAATAATAAAGATCATAAATCGCAATTAACAGGTAAACAGCTCATTTACTAATGGAAAATAAAGAAATTCGTTGGGAACATACAGCACATTAACCAACAGGCGTTACTATTATTTGTAGACATTTAACATAAACGATCAGCCATGAGTATATAATTGCTTGTTTAAACTAGGTCGATGTTTCTTTATTAATAAAGCTTCATGAATTTTAGCCCGAAAATCTGATGTACATTGTTTCAGAACCTCGAAAGAATTTAAGTCATGTCGCACATTAGAACAAACAATACACAAAAGTACTGTATATGTTGTTTAATCTTTACCAAATGGAGTAGTTGTTCTACATTAGCCTTGACTTTATCGCCACATTCTTCCAAGATAAATTTGCTCCGATAGGGTCAAGGTTGATGTAGAACAACTACTCAATTCCGCAAAAATTCGCAATGACGGCAACTCCGAAATTGAAGTAGAAACAAGAGACGAAATCAAATTTATTGTTCAACGTTTTCTGAACGACACAAAACGAATTTGTTCTAGTTTCCCCAATCAAGCTTTGCATCGTACCTTAAAATCGCTTTCACAAGATAAAGATATCATTATAAGCAACAGAGGTGGAGTCCTCGAGGACACATTTTGAAGTCCTTGGCCTTGGCCTCGAGGCCTCAAGTCCTCGAAAATTGGCCTGTCGTCGGCTCGAGGACAGCACTATTTTTTGAATTGTTAAAATCTTGTGGAGCGCTTGAAAAATTTTTTGGAAAACGTTTTTTTTGTGAAGATTGCCTGAAAAATTTTTGTGATGACCTTTTTTTTTTTTTTTTTTTTTTTTTGGAGAGCACTTGCGCTTGTGTCCTTGGCCTTGGCCTCGAGCATTCCTGTCCTTGGCCTCGAGAGTGTCTGTCCTCGGAAAGGCTGTCCTTGGCCTTGGCCTCGGATTTTTTTTTGTGTCCTTGGCCTTGGCCTCGAGCCTTGTGTCCTCGACTCCACCTCTGATAAGCAAGTTTGAAAAAGTGAAAGGCCCAAGGATTATGGACTCAAATAAATATTATGAAAAATTCGAATCAATTTTAAATGATACGAGCAAATTTGAGGAAGTCAATGTTAACAAAAAAAGCACACTCAATCATTGCAAAAGAACGTTCTATCGCGTACTATATTCGAAAATACTTCAAAGGGTATGATGAGCAGTTGATTCGAAAACGTGTGCTCAGTGGTAGTGTTCCTGGAAAAGTCTATGGTTTAGTGAAAGTCCATTAAAAAAATAACCCATTGAGACCGGTAGTTTCTGTGGTTGGCACTACTGAATATGACTTGTTAAATTTCTTGACAAGATCATAGAATAATAAATATAATAATTGTATGATAATCCCAATATAATAATTATATGTTGGAGTCAACTAATGACTTTATCTCTAAACTAAATCAGCAGAGGTGGAGTCGAGGACACAAGGCTCGAGGCCAAGGCCATGGACACAAAAAAATCCGTGGCCGAGGCCAAGGACAGGAATGCTCGAGGCCAAGACCAAGGACCAAGGACACAAATGCAAGTGTTTTCCTAAGAAAAAAAGTCTAAAAAATTTTTTTCGGTCGATCTCCAAAAAAACGGTCTAGAAAAACATGTTTCAGCTGATCTACAAAATTTTAACCATTCAAAAAATAGTGCTGTCCTCGAGCCGAGGACAGGGCAATTTTCGAGGACTTGAGGCTTCGAGGCCAAGGCCAAGGACTTGAAAATGTGTCCTCGAGGACTCCACCTCTGTAAATCAGTTTCAATTTTCATCAAATCACAAATTAGTTAGTTTTGATGTTACCTCTTTGTTACCAATGTCCCGCTGAATGAAACGATTTGATTCATGGCCGGTACTATTTATTCTGAAGAAAATCCAAACGTACTTCCTTGTGACAGAGGTACCTTTGTAAATGTTTTACGTATAGCTACAAAGGTATACTTTTGTACCAAGATATATTATTCCCAACAGATTGACAATGTAGCCAAGGGATCGCCTTGTAGCCCAACATTAGCTAATTCTTTCTTGGCAAAAATGGAGAAAAAGATACTGAGCATAGCCTTTTCGAATCATCCTTTACTGTATCTACGTTTATGTTGATGACATTTTTTCTGTTTTAGAAATCAATGAATCTTGGTTAAAGTTTTTAGATATCTTGAATTCTGAACATAAGAACATAAAATTTACTGTTTAATCGTTTTGCGAGCTTCTGGCCAAAAGGCTACCAGCACCGAAGACTACGGAAGAGCCACCAGATCGGCAAAGTTATCCTCCCACAGGATTCGAACCTGCAGCTTTTGGATTACCGATCCAATGCTCTACCACTTGAGCTAGAGAGGATGTCTCTTCATATGTTTAATTTTGGCTATTTAAACCCAGCACCACGATGTTGAGAAAACTTTAATTGTGATGTTTTGACATTGAAGAACGCAAAACGATTAAACAATAACTCTGGCCTGAAACGCTAAAACATCACAATTAAATTTACTGTAGAATATGGTTCAGAATTGATGAGTTTTTGAACGTACATATTAAAGGCGGTAAATCATCCAGCCAATTATGGTGGTTCAGGGGCGTATTTAGGGGGGGGCATTGTGCCATGGCCCCCCCTTTAGGTCGCCAGGATTGCAAAATTACATAGAAAGGTAAGTAAAATTGAGGCATGGCCCCCCCCCCCTTTGCAAATTGGGCATAAGGTTTGATCACACAGATGGTATGTTCTATGCGTTTTTTCTGGGCTTTGTGCTTGAAATGGGACTCAATTTGAGTGAAGACATTTTTTTTTTTTGCTCTTTACCAAATTTTGGGCGAAAAATGGGACAAATTTTGAGTGAAGACCTTATTTTCTTTTTGCTCTTCACCTAATTTTGGGCGGAAAATGGGACAAATTTTGATTGAAACAATTTCTACTTTAGATCTTCGTTCTTCCCAAATTTTCCGAACTTTGGCCCCCCCGTTTCAAAATCCTGCGTACGCTACAGCGGTGGTTTACAATACTTAAAATTGAACTAAAATTTTTGATATTTTTTGTGTTAATTTTGGGGCTGCAGCTGCAAACATATTCAACAAATACAAAAAGACATCCCCAGAAAAAAGTTTTTGGAAACTCTGAGTTTTGCTCTTCCCGCCGAAACCACTGTTCACTAAACTATTAGGCCAACTGTGGTTTTGGCGGGAAGAACAAAACTCAGAGTTTCCAAAAACTTTTTTCGGGGGATATCTTTTTGCATTTGTTGAATATCTTTGTAACTGCAGCCTCAAAATTAAAACAAAAATACCAAAAATTATAGTTCAATTTTAGCTATTATAAACCACCGGAATTGGCTGAATGATTCACCGCCTTTAAGGTTAAGGAGGATGAATGCGACAGATGGACGTAGCGCAAAACTACTCATACTAGTCCTTTGCTAAAGTTTAATGTTTTATGCCCCTTAAAATCTGGCTTCATTAAATCGTTCGAATGCTATTTATTAATCTAAATCGTTTTTTAAGAATGGTGTGATAAAACTACGGCAAATGTTTCTCTCCAACAGTTATCCAATATGGGTTTTTAACAAGTTTTTGCAACGATTTTTGACTGTTGACAATGATTTATTTGATCATGAGCGTAGTAAAACTAATCTTGTGGTTTACTTAAACGTACCGTATACTGGAAAAGAATCCAGGCGTTTTGTTAGTGATTAGCAAAATTTGATGTCAGGGTGTCTGCCATTTACAAAACTTATTTTCAGCTAAAGTAGCGTACTCTTGTTCTGCTCAAATGTTGTTTACAAATCTACATGTTCGTGTGATCACACGATCAAGTTTTTTTTCCACAATTTTATTGCATCAATCAAGTGAAAGGTCGGGCAAGTTTATGGCTCACTATTGCGGGCACCTGTTGGCAATTTCATTGCGCAGCCGTGTTTGAAAATCAGTGTTTAGAAAGTCTTGCTGAGTTCTTGTGGAGAAATAGAACCGAACTCTCTATTTTGCCAGCAAGTTTTCTAAAAGCCGCCGTTCTCAACGGAGAAAACTAAGCTTTTAGCTGTGCCTTTGAAAATATTTAGCCCCCAAAAAACCGCCGAAGTCAACGCAAAAAACAAATGCGTCATAATTATCAAGCAAAAACGTAGTAAAAAATTTTACGCTTTTGATTTGATCGACAATGACGTATAATTACATTGCGTCTGCACTTTTCTCATTTTTCTTCAAAGGCGTAAATGTGTTGCCTGCTGTTTTGTTTACAATCGCATATCGATTACACCCCAACTTCCTTCTAAAAAGTTATTAACCAGAACTACAAAATAGTCATCAACATACAGTCGTGGTCAACTCTTGAAATTGAACCTTTGATCAGAGAAATCGAAGAAATGCAGTGTTTTTAGAACATGTTTAATCCCGAGTACATGTTTAATCCAGATAGAATAAAAAAACTCTGATGCTTGCAAGGAAGTTCTGAAGTTTAATATCGAGATCAAATGGAGATAAGGTTTTGCTAACTATTTAGTTGTAATTAAACTTTAATAAGTATTCAATGTGTGATCAGGTTTTAATCAAGATGTTGAAAATTTCCTTCTGATCGGAAAAAAAGTTTCCGGCTCAGTTTTCGCTAGTGCCGAATTTGCAATGATTTTGATATTTTGGTGGTTAAAATTTGACATGTCCACTTGCAAAAGAGCCTTTTGCATTTTTAAGCAGTTAAGATAATTTTCGGTAGATGATTTTCAGCTATTTCACGCTGATTTTATAAGAAACCAAACGAAATCGCTTTTATTCTTATTTGAAAATAATGAAGTTTTAAGTTACACTGACATCCAATTATTGAGCCTTCTGAAACCGCAAGTACCGGAAAGAACATATCTGGTTTATTATTACTTGATCAATCAAGCAGTGTCATGCAAATTTTTTTGGTGATAGATTATATAGCATAAAAAAAGCTACGCTATACGCTAAAGAGTTCCACACAAGCAAAGATATTTTGACATTTTCTATTAATCTATTTCATTTCATTGCTGGTCGAAAAAAATTCAAAGACTGCACACGCAATTTACGGCAGAACTCAAATAGCTATTTATTACTACAGTATAGCTGCAGCTTTTCGCTTTTGTGAACGTGATCGTATCATTTTGGGAAACGAGAAATAACCAGGGTGTCGAACCGTTTCAAATAACGGTTCGGGTTCAGGTTTAGCTCCTGCTCAAAATATTTTAGCGGTTCAGGTTTGGTTCGGGTTCACTTGAGCACCATTTTCGAGGTTCAGGTTTGGTTTAGGTTCACTGAAGTAAAATATTACTGGTTCAGGTTAAGTTCGGGTTCATTGACTTAAAATTTAACTGTCGTTACTCGTTTCGTCCAGAAAAAAAAAGCAGAAATTGCTGTTCCTGTTGATGATCACCACTGCTCTTAATGTGCGTGTACCAGCGCTAGCGGCATACGGATATGGAAAAATATATTCTTACTTTTGTTAGGGGTTCAGTTTCGGTTTGGGTTCACTTGAGCACAATTTTGAGGGTTCAGGTTTGGTTCAGGTTCACTGAAGTAAAATTTTGCTGGTTCAGGTTCGGTTCGGGTTCACCAAAATGAAACGGTTCATTCGAGTTTACGGTTCGGGTTCAGGTTCGGTTCGACACCCTGGAAATAACAATTAATCGACAAAGCGCATAATGTTATTATTGCCGCAGTACATTTCAAAGAAATTCCTTAACAACTGTGCAAATGCTTTTACAGCGAAAAGAGTACGTGTGATAGGTTCAGTAAATTTGTTTGCTGAAAAACCCGAATGCCTCTGTCTGGCAAGAAGCTGAGCAAGAAAATTGCGTCCAGATGTGGTAGCTCAAAACACATTGTTGCAAGAAAATTGCGCAAAAAACTTGATTGTGTGAGTCCGGCCTTACATTGGTAAGTCAACTCGACTTTTGAGTACCCGAGTAGGAGAGCACCTGAATATGGGCAGCCAGCAGAAAAAA
Source organism: Trididemnum nubilum (assembly GCA_963965965.1). NCBI lineage: Eukaryota > Metazoa > Chordata > Ascidiacea > Aplousobranchia > Didemnidae > Trididemnum > Trididemnum nubilum. The sequence continues at coordinate 302,725 of CAWYPQ010000617.1, read as the reverse complement.
AGTGCGATTAAACAACATATACTTTTGTGTATTGTTTGTTCTAATGTGCGGCATGACTTAAATTCTTTCGAGGTTCTGAAACAATGTACATCAGATTTTCGTGCCAAAAATCATGAAACTTTATTAAGGAAAAAACATCGACCTAGTTTAAACAAGCAATTATATGCTCATGGCTGATCGTTTATGTTGAATGTCTACATATAATAGTAACGCTTGTTGATTAATGTGCTGTTTGTTACCAATGAATTTCTTTATTTTCCATTAGTAGATGAGCTGTTTACCTGTTAAATGCGATTTATGATCTTTATTGTTTTACGCTTGGTGACTCGAAACCTTGATATTACTTGATTTTGTATTTCACTTTTTCCAGTTTAATCTGAAGTTAACATGGCTATAACTTAACAAATACCTGAAGATGCCTGATGCAAGGCGAAAACGTTTGTATTTTTGATTGTAAATAAATCATTAGAATGGTTTTAGTCTTGGTGTTAATGACTTTAGTTGAAGGTGAATATTAATCATCTCTTGTCCATACCAGGGCCACATGTACTTCCTTCCACCAAACGATTTTGGCTGAACGCGCAATAGAGAATAATATTTGTAACTTTCGGACTCCCAATGTTAATATTTTTTAATTGTTATATTAGGGCCATTTGAAAAACATTACTGAACGAGATACGACGTAACAGCATTGTGAAAATGACAGAAATTTTGAGTAGGCCTATTTACCGCAGTAAATTTATATCAATTTCAAGATTTGAGAAATAAAAAAAATTAGGGCTATAGCTTCTTCGATGTGTTAAAAAAGATTAGTGTATTATTCTTGTTGCTACTAGTTATTATTGTAAAGTACTAAAAAGGGCAAATATCAATTCTTAAAGAACATGATACCGTTTTTTTTTTTAAAGCGCAAGCATCTAAACGCACTAACGGAAGTTGGAACTGAAAAGAATTCAACCTTTAACCTCGTGAGTTTTAGTCCGACTCCTCCTTACGTCTGCATCATTCGCTCGATTGAACGGTGCCTCACACTGGTGCATTCAAACCGATACAACAACAGCAAGATTGCTGACGCAGCAAGGTAAATGAATTTTAGGGGGAGAGTTAATTGCTATTAAATTATAACTGGGGTAAGTTTTTTCAACTTTTTTTACGGCTTCCTAATTACTAAGAATTTATGTAGTACAATGTTTAAAGCTGTTTATAAAAATTTTAATTGCAACTTTTTTCTTTTTAACATGGAACTTTTTACAGCAATTTTTGTTAAGTATGGCGTTGAATGTTAGTGTGATTTGAAAAGCATGCTGTAAAACTATATCATCTTCTTTCTTCATTGCCCGCTTTTCCGTGAGGGTTGCGGGGGCAGTAGCTCAAGGTTAAGCCGCCACACCTCATGGTCTTCCATCACCTCCATCATTTCACTTGGGCGAAGTCCCAAGCGATTCCATCCAAGATCCTCAATGTAATCGGTCCATCTAGTTCTAGGTCGTCCGACTGGTCTTCTCCCATTTGCTTTGGCAAGTAAAGCTTGTTTGGGGAGTCTTTCCTGAGGCATTCTGCTTACATGGCCAAACCATCTAAGCTGAGATCTTTCAATTCGGAGAAGTAACGGCTCGATGTTAAGAGATTTTCGAATTTCAGAGCTACGCACCTTGTTAAATAGTGTAACTCCTTCGATTCTTCGTAAAAACCTCATTTCGGACGCTTGCACTTGTGATCGCATTCTTTCGGTCATTACCCAAGATTCATGACCATAAGTGAGAATGGGGACAAAAACTGCTTTGAAAATTGAGAGCTTTGCCTTTTTCGACAATTCTCGTTTCATGACAACCGAGTAGTGCAAAGCTCGCATTACTGCACTAGCGTTGCCTATTCGGGTATCCAGTTCTTCGTCTTCGTCACTCGTAAATGCAACCCCAAGATACTTGAACTTCCCTACCTGCTTCAGTGTCGCTTCATTCACTTGTAATACGAATATCATTATAGTTTTATTGTCTTTGATTTGCATAACAAAGAGCTATGTGACGGATCACCTGCGTCTCAATGTTATTAGTACGCAACAGTTAGCTTACAACTTTGAGCTCTGTGGAGCAGAGTTGTAGTATACTAGGCAAACTGCATGTTACCAAAACATCGCCATTTCTCCCCAAGTAATGTTTGGAAATATTTGGCATTATATGTAACTAAATCGCTAGAGCAAATCACTGTCGTTTAAAATGTTTGCGCATAAATGCATCTATCATTAAAAATAAATGCAATTTTTCAAATTTTTAGTGCAACAAAAACTTGTCCTCGCTATAACACTGCACAGAAAAACATTCCGCACACAGTGAAAATTTTAGTAAACCTCCTTTTCGTCCAAAAATTGGTTGGGGAATCAAGTAGAGTCTAATCAATTCCCTAACTATATTTCATCCCCCAAACCCAATTTGAGTGCAAAAGGGGGGTTTCAAGAAAAAACTGGATTGGTCACGTGATGTGACTCAAATGCTTTATAATATTCATTCTAACCTTACCATTACGAAACATAAGACGACAAAAATTGAACATTTACTCTAGCAAGTTGAACGTAGTCTCACAAATTAACTAGCGCCTTGAAGCGGATATAACTATTAAAAGATTACTTTTGTCCGCCGGCTAATATAATTTTGTAACGATAAAACAATGAAAACTTTGAAAAGCTCTCAGGTACCCCAAAGCTTTTAAGCTAATCATTCGTCTAGTCATCTACAAAATGTGATTTATCAGTATATCGCAAATAAAATTTTATGAATCTTTCAAAGTTTAGTTTCTATTTTGCAATCGAGAAATTGAGATCATGACTTGCATATGCATGATTTTCATTATTTACCCGTTTAAGTAACCCCTGTTAAACAAAAACTTAATTTTCAACGTAAAAATCGAATAGGATAACACGTAGTCTTAAAGTTGTGAAGTTACACGACCTACAAAGCAATTATATATCAGCTAACAAGTAATATAACACTCAAAGGATATTTTATGTTTTGGGTTGAAATGTAGAGCTATTTCTTCATATGCAAAGTTCTGGACCTCTTTGCGGTCTTTTTTTTGGGTAAAAAATAAACTGTGAATTATTTGTTATCTGTGTTTTATTATTATTTAACAACGGTATTGATATAGATTTAAAAACTTAGAGTTACCCATTTTTCAAATTTGTTGCTGCATTTTATTGCAAGCCGCACAAAAATCGAACATTTGTGAAAATGCCAAATTCATACAACTAAACAGTGAAGACGAGTGACATTGTACTTTAAGGTTTACTTGTAATATTTCTTTATACGCTTTCGTTTTTCAATGTTTAGAGCAAAATGACGCATAACTTTGTTTATATTAAGAAGATATTTTTTGAACAAAATTTTAAACTTTTATTTTGGAAATTTATTTATGTAAATTAAAAGGTATTAAGCATTAAGTAAAAATAGTGCACACTGAAACTTTCTGTCCACGTATTTTCACAATAAAGAGTGTCATTCTATTTTAACATTTTCTAACATTTTCAAACAAATGCTTCAAAAAATTAAGAACAAAATAGTTACGGCCGGACAAAGTTTTCTTGTATTGATGATGAAAATTTGAAAATAATTATTCTACAAAAAAAGAAAACAGGACCAATATAAATGTACACACCATTTTTTAAAAAACTTTCGGGCAGATTCGGCGACCTCCCCACAAACGAGTAGGTGCAGACTTGGCGACCTCCCGGTTTTGGACCGGACCCATGGTCTTTCGTGCTTACTCAGGTGACTGATGCTTCTGCATAAAGTTATTCATTTTTGTGTAAATTGTGTGTGATGTGTTGTTCGTCGTTTATAGTCACAATAAACTAATCTCTCTCTCTTACCATTTTTTTAAAACCTGGATCTCCATGCCCTAGAGAAACATAACACAAAAAAAAAACTGAACATTTATTTTCGCAAGTTCAATGAAGTCTTATGAATTAACCAGCCCAAAAAAGTTTAGATCAAAACTTGCAAAAGGTAGACAGATGGATAAAAAAAAAACAGCTGTCAGTAAACGTCGGCAAAACGAAATTTCTTTTGTTTACTAAAAGTAGTAAGACCCTAGATGTATTTATTAAAGGATCTAAGATAGAGCAAACCAAAAGCATTAAGTATCTTGCAGTCTTGATTGACGATAAACTGAAGTGGCATGAAAATATCGATTACGTCGCAAACAAGCTCTCTGCGGCTTATGGAATTTTATGTAAACCCCGGAGGTATGTACCACAAAATGCACTAATATCAGTAAATTATAGTCTTGCTAATTCTTATTTGCAGTATGCAATATTGGGATGGGGAAATGCTTCTACTAAAAAGCTCAATAAATTACAAGTCCGTCAAAACAGCCTGGTTAAAAAAATTACTAACAGTTTTTGACCAAAAACGAGACTGAAACCTTTATTCCAACTACAAAATTTTCTCAAAGTTGATTGAATCTTTAAAATGGAAGTTGTGAAGTTTATGGGTAAAATGCATGGCAACCAAATTCCAAAAATTTTTTTACCACTATTTAGAAAGATTTCAGCAACACATTCGTACACCACTCGCAATGCTGTGTCTGACAAATTTTATATTCCAAAAACACGGCATGTCAAAACCAATCAATCGATTCGAGTTACTGGACCAAAAATATGGAATGCCTTACCTTGTATACAAATGGAAAAGTACAATAATGTTCCGCTTTTTAAAAAGCTGATGAAATTGCAGTTTTTATTAGAGCAAAAGTATAGTTGATCGTACGTTCGTTGAGTACTGGTTTTGCCTTTATGCATCCGCAAAGGATACCACATTTTGTATGGTGCTCTGTACACAATAGCTCTTCATTGATCATTTTCTTCGTTGTTGTTACGTTTTTTACTCATAAGACCTTTATCGTTTTGTTCTCTTTTTTGTGTGTGTTGATATTAAAAAAGTTTTTCATGCACGATGATTAAATTTCAGTGAAAGAAAAAAAAAAAAAGAAAAATTACTCCGAATGACAAACGAGTAGGTGCAGACTCGGCGACCTCCCGGTTTTGGATCGGACCCATGGTCTTTCGTGCTTACTCAGGTGACTGATGCTTCTGCATAAAGTTATTCATTTTTGTGTAAATTGTGTGTGATGTGTTGTTCGTCGTTTATCGTCACAATAAACTAATCTCTCTCTCTTACCATTTTTTTTAAAACCTGGATCTCCATGCCCCAAAGAAACATAAAATGTGGAATAGAGAATAATATTTAATATTAATAGTAATCGTGACCTACGAGGTTTTTACAATATACTTTTGGGCATCTTTCGAGTTCGCAAAAGCCTCCATTTTGTTCTATTCCTTCGCTCACGGTTGTTTGGTGACATCGTGTAGATATTTCAACGTAAAGGGTGCTGACGGAATGTGATACCGACAATTGACTTTTTAATGGCTAAACCTGACGGGTTATTTTTTAGGATCAGAAATGACAACGTTAAAAATTTTTTGACATTGTTTGTAATTTCTATGTTTCTGGAGGTCCCAAAATGAGATATTTTTGAACAATTGCTGATTTCACGGTAGACGAAAAGTACTTTTGAGCGTCGCAGCATTAGCCAGGGGTCGGTCGTTTACTTGGTTTGCTGACAAACTCCCATCTAGTTAACTGTTCTGATTTATTATAGTTTTGTATGTAGCCGTTTAACTTTTGGCATAACTGTTTGGGGTGCAGCCACCCAAAACCAACTTTTCAAGATTTTCCCTGCTGTCAGAGCAGCGGAAAATACTATATAGACATCAGTGAACTGGATAATTTGATTGAAACTCTCGTATGTCGCAAACAGTAAGTAAAAACGAAGCTCCGATTTAGTTTGAATTTTTGTTCTTAATTATTAAAGCTTCATAAATTTTGGCTTCGTATGCCGAGTTAGATTTACGAACGTTGGAAAATGAGAAATCTCATTAAAAATTTTTGCCACACAAATCACGGTCGAGAACGTGTTCCCTAATGCCACTTTTAATTGTTAGATTTTGAAGAACTTAAATGGTCTTTACCCAGGGGCCAGGGAGGTATTTAGGGGGGCATTGTGCCATGGCCCCCCTTTGGAGTGCCAATAATGCATAAATACCTAAGAATAATGCGCAAAATTGAGTCATGGTCCCCCCCCTTTGGAATTTGGACAGAAAATCTGGGCAGAAAAACGGGCTGAATCTGGTTGAAGACCTTTTTTTTCTGGTCTTCACCTAAAACTGGGCAGAAAAACGGGATGAATCTCCATGAAGACCTTTTCTTTTTTGGTCTTCTTTATTCTCAAATTTCCTGCCCCCCCCCCTTTCGAAAATCTTGCGTACGCCACTGTCTTTACCTATAGTGCACAAATGTCCCGAGAAGATAATTATACTTATATAAATCACGTACACATTTTGTAAGCATTCAAATTGATTCACGACATCCCCCCGCAGAGATAGAGGGATTTGGCTCTTCAATTGAAAATAGTGTCCAAATTTGTAGCTGGTATAAATTGGCATAATTTCAATTTGCAGTTTGTTTTTCAGCATGGTTTGACCTTTTTTGTAACTTTGGTTGTTCCTACCAAAACAATTATATTTGCAAAAAAAATAATTTGCAAACGTTAAAAATATCATAATTGACTTATTAAAATAATTATTTCACTACGTTAAAGTTTTTAGGAGAAAGAATAGCATGTTTTTGATTTTGTTTTTAAACGTGAAAAATTTTGTGAGTGATTATTATATTGAACGTGAGTGTAGAGTAATTTTTTGAAAATATTACAATTGCATTCAGATCTTGATGAGCGTGCAATACGAGACGCCGAAAACGTTTAATATTTGTTATTAATTAAAAAAAAAAATACTGAACCCTGTAGCGCTGCTAGCGCTAGCTTTGCTATGGTAATTTTTATAAAAGTGTTACTTGAACCCCCGTTGGCAAAATGAAAAAACAAAACATGCAATCATTGAAAAAAACAAAACAATTTAATCCTTTCGGCCGTCCAAATTATGGTCATGTCCAGGCATAAGTGCGCATTTTAACCAATTGCTGATGGGCACTCACCAAAGCAACTGCAATGTGTTGTTTTGAATAGAAAATTAACTTGACTCATTTTTTTCCCAACTGCGGCGACCATTTGAATAAAAATAAATGCAACTGAATTGAGTTACAATTAGTTACTGTACACTATAGTTTAACAAAAATAATTACTTCATTATTATCACGACAGACATGATTGTGGTGTACCCAAGTGTGGTTTATTTCGTAGGCGTAGCCAGAATTTTTGATTGGGGGGGGGGGGCAAACCGCAAATCACATGCAATGACATCATAAATTTTTGAAGAGGGAATTTTTGTCGAACAAAGATACCGTAGAATGAAAGATCAAAAGCCGGGGCCTGTGTTTGGCACGTAACCAAGATTTTGCTTAAGAGAAGACTTCTATCAGTAGTCCTTCAAAAATGTCTGAATTTGGAGACGTGATGAGCAAACTAGTGTATAACTCCAACGTATCACAGACGGGGGTCTGGGGGCTGAGCCCTCAGCCGCTGGAGGCATTGGAGGGCTGATGACGAAGACACCAGCCGCTGAGCGATTTTTTGTAGTTCATGGAAAAAATAGCTATTTTAGTGCCATTTTGATCACATGTAGCACGTTTTAGAGCCATTTGAAAGAACTAAACTTTTAAGATTTGAATGCCCATCGAAAAAATTGGTTTTGGGGGCTGGGGGCAAAGACAGCAGCAGCTGGGAGACTTTTTCTAATTTTTGGAAAAAATAGCTATTTCAATGACATTTTGATCATATGTAGCACGTTTATAGAGCCATTTAAAAGAACTAAATTTTTAACATTTGAACGCCAAGCGAAAAAATCAAATTGTCAGTCCTCCCTTTACCTAAACACCAAGTCCACAGCACGTTTAAAATCTTGCATGTTTGGGTTAAATTTTGTAAGTGGCCAAGGTGGGGTAAGCAAGGTGGTTTGCCCTCTGCAGTATTTTAAAGCAGTTACAGTAAATAATATTTCACTCGAAGATTAGGCTTGGAGATTTTTGTTTTGTCACGAAAATAACCACTTTTAGGAGTACAAGTACGACCAGGTGCCCGTGTCTGCTCATTTCAAATTCAATAATTTGTTTAATAAGCATTTCTTCTAGCTAATTTTGTTTTTTCAAAAGTATTTTGTAGCGTAAAAACTGCCAAGGTGGAGGTAGATCGTTACTTAAATTTAATATACGATAGATGGTTACTAATCATGTTATAGCATTACGTTCATAAAAAGATTAGATGAGGGCCGGAGGTAGCAACTTTCAGAACAAAATCCCTAAATTTCTCCCGAGCGGTACATTTAAATTTCTTTAGCAAGATTTTGAATTGAATGGGCTTAGGCCTCCTGGTCGTCAATATTAATATTAAGTTATAGTTAATTACAGTTGCACGCAAAAATGCTAAAAGAAACAATAGGCTTTGTTGTCATCATTTTTATCATTGGTAGCATTACAATTGGGGGGGCCTCGCTATATGCCTATGGTTTATTTATTTATTTTAGGACTTCTTTTCCTGAATAAAGAGGACCACGTTTTTTTCATCTAAAGTTTGATTTAAATGTCACAAAACATAGTCACTGAAAAAATTTTGTGGAAAAACTCAACAATGTACTAAAACAACAGATTTAAAAAAACTAATGCTTTTGCTTTACATTAAAATATTTCATATTGGCAAGAACTAAACTCAAGTTACAAAGGAAACTAACATAACCACTACACCAAGCAACCTTGTGACGTCATAGGAAGTCGAAAAATTTTCTTTAGAAATACCTGAACAAATCCGCACACATCTACATGTTTTATACGTCACTTTGCGTATAAAATATCCGGGTAAAGTAAACCCACCTAAATCAAAGATTTCTAGTACTCTCATCAGTATAAACTTGATTATATGACTGCTCCTTCACTAACGAGCACTACAACTGAACATGTAATAAAAACAAAAACGAGAAAAAATAATGAAGTAACAAAAAACTGAAAAGAAAAAGATTTTACCAAGCATCATTGAAGAAAACTCTGGTGGCACAAAATTCGTCTCGGACAATAATGCCTCAGAATTGCTTCTATAAGTAATGCTACTAACAAAGAGTTAAAAATGCTCTTTAATTCAAACCTAAGACGGAAAAAATCAAAGGCACTTCCGTCACCGCAAAGTATTATCTGTGTGAACACTCTGACGTTTGATGTAGCGGCGACGAAACGGTACGGTGACGACTATTGTGTGAACCAGCGTTTAGTTTTCTGTACTTGCGCACTGCATAAATAGCTGTAATACATATACCTCGTATTTTTGCCCAGCATCTGTTGTAAAATGAGTTTTTATTAATCATCAGCACAGCACAGTCTACTCGCAACTTGCACGAGCTGTTGGTCAAGGATGCTTGAATCTTAAGACATGATAGATGAGCACTCAGACTAATTATTTTGTAATAGTTTCTTTGTTTATGCTCCGAGGATTCGTCTTTTGCTGCTGGCAGATTTTACTGCCTTTGATTGGATGAAGATAACGGATGTATGTTAAAAAACAAACCACTCGAATTATCTTGAAATGCTCTGTGCTAGTAAAGATGTTAACTTTGAATGACAGACTCAGTTCTCTTGCGAGATTACTAAAACTTTTTGCTCAGAGACTGGTCAAAAATTGCTTCTTTTTGAGTTCTTCCCGCTTCCTTGCAAAATTTAAACATTTCTTCCATTGTTAATTTCAGATCATCACAACTAGGCAAACCATTTGTAATTTCATAAACAGAACCTTGAAAATTACTTTCAGGGGACGTTTTCAGCACATCATCACTTTGTTGGAAGTTATGCAGCTGCATGACTTCAAGTCGTGCGTAATCGGGCTTCGCGGTATCAAGAGAAGAGCTTTCTCCAGATTCCCCACTGTTTTCTTTTTGCAGTATTGCTGTCAAATTATTGGGAACTTCCAATATCAGCCTGGTTGGATCAAGCCTAAGAATGCTGACATCAGCACTAACTGCTACGTCGTTTTTTGTCGAAATCCTAAAGGTTTTTAAATCGGACTTTTCAAATTCACTTCGTGGGTTGAGTGAAGAATCGGAAGATGCAGATGTACTTCGTGGGCTAAGGCTTTTTTGCTGCTTCAGCATTGCAGTGAGCTCTTTTAAGGCCTTACAGATCAGTTTTTCAGCATAGAAGCATTGATTACTGAGTGCCGAAGCATTTTCCGGCTCCTGTTCGACAAGCAACATTGGAGATTTTGTTTCCGGTGCGTTTTCACTTCCTTGCCGTAGAAAACTAAGCGCTGTTTTGTTTTGACCTGGCGATTTTTCCGTATTGCCTTTCGGCTGGAAATTCTTGTCACCATTCTGCTTCGAGACTGGAAGAAGTAATTCGGTTCCGGAATCCTCAGTATCAACAAAAGATCCTTCTGATTCTTTTTCTGCTTCTTCCTTTATGGTGGAACTTAACTCATTGAAAGCTTCCATTGTCAGCATGGATGCATAAAGCCTAGGATCGTTAACACAAGCGATAGATGCCATATCGCTTCTTGTCGAAATACTACAATCGTTCGAATTTGTCTTTTTCGGTGAACTTTGCGGCATAAGTGAAGAATCTTCCGAATCTTCTGCAATTATTTGCTGTTTCAGTATTGCAGCAAGCTCGTAGAGTGATTCAACAATTAGTTTTTTAACGTGAGAACGTCGCTTGCTGCATGCCGAAGCATCTTTCGGTTTCTGTTTAATCAACGCCATTAGAGACTTTGATTCCGGTGCGTTTTCACTTCCTTGCCGTAGAAAACTAAGCGCTGTTTTGTTTTGACCTGGCAATTTTTCCGTATTGCCTTTCGGCTGGAAATTTTTGTCACTATTCTGCTTCGAGACTGGAAGAAGTAATTCGGTTCCGGAATCTTCAGTATCAACAAAAGATCCTTCTGATTCTTTTTCTGCTTCTTCCTTTATGGTGGAACTTAACTCATTGAAAGCTTCCATTGTCAGCATGGATGCATAAAGCCTAGGATCGTTAACACTAGCGATAGATGCCATATCGCTTCTTGTCGAAATACTACAATCGTCCGAATTTGTCTTTTTCGGTGAACTTTGCGGCATAAGTGAAGAATCTTCCGAATCTTCTGCAATTATTTGCTGTTTCAGTATCACAGCAAGCTCGTCCAGTGATTCAACGATTAGTTTTTTAACGTGAGAACGTCGCTTGCTGAATGCCAAAGCAGATTTCGGTTTCTGTTCAATCAACGCCTCTGGTGACTTTGATTCCGGTGCGTTTTCACTTCCTTGCGATAGAAAGCCGAAAGCTTTTTCATTTTGACCTCTCGTTTTGTTTTGGAATTCAACTTCTCTTTTGACAGGAGAACTAGGTTTTCTAGCCGTAGTGGCCAAGAAATTTTCCGTAGGACGCCGATTTAATTCGCTGCAAAATAATCAGCATATTTTTGTAAAAATTTAGTGTAGTACTAATGAATGACAATTCTTTAGAATATTACTGAAAAACAAACTTAAAGCAGAGGACCAATATTGCAAATACTAAAGTTTCTCGAAAAAATTTATAAGGCTCATATGAGTGGCAATTTTTGTGATCCGACGTTTCGTGAATATCCTGTAATGATTCTCGATTTTGTGGCTGTAAATGGAAAATTAGCAAATTAGAAACCAAAGTTTGTAAAGGATTCAAGCTCTTTGTTGTACTGTAATGTCAAGCGCTTTACAATACAGCAGTGCTCTTCAACCTTTTTTTGTGGTATATCTTTTGCAACTTTTTAAACACTTTTGTACACCACGCAGCTCGCAGTGTTAAAATTTGAGCACAAAAAATTTCCACTAGTACAAAAACAAATTGGTGGTCAGACAAAATCTGAACCTACTATAGCTTTATAAGTTAGACAACGGCAGTAAAAAACGTAAAATGTAAAGTACACATGTAGGAATAATTTACGTACGGTAAATGTTGTTTCATTTTCGTCTTCTTTCTGAGGCTTAGCGGAATAAAATTCATTTGCATAGGATTAGGCTTCAGCTACATCAGTTTCTTTGCTCGTCCAGACTGCTGAAATATGCAGCCAAAGGCATCGCAATTTAGTGTTTTGCCTGTTCGCAAACAAATCGACCCGTAAAATAGAGTAGAGCTGGGAGCCGGAGCAGAGTCGGATTTTGCATTTCTAAGCCGGATCTGGAGCGGAGTCGGAGTAACAATCAAAAAAAAAATTTGGAGTCGGATTGGAGACGGAGTCTGACTTTAAAGTAGTCTTTCAAGACGTAGTGATAGTTGGTAGTAAAATGAGTTACTATTTTTGCATTCTGGAAATGGAATACCAGAATATGTAACTAGGCTAGGCTTATCCCAGGCTATTTAGCAATATGAAAATTGGTTTGAATTTTTCGTCGAAATGTATTTTTGTTTCGGAGTATTTCGGAGCGGAGTGTTTATGTAAAATTTTGGAGCCGGAGTCAGTTACAGAAATATCGGAGTGGAGCCGGAGCGTAAAAATTAGCTACTCCACTCCACTCTACCGGAAAAGTTACCCTGCTAATTTTCTCGCTGTTAGATGAGATGTCTGGCCGTCTTGTGTTCAGTAGACCATGTTATTACTTTGTTTACGCTACTATTATGACGTCAACTGTACTTAACCAGCACTGCTTCACCTCTCAAATATACGGATACACGTCACAATTTAGTGAATCTACTGCATAACAGTTATTTTATTCTTCTGGTATACATGGCGGTAAACCGTGTACCCGGTTGAAGAGCACTGCAATTTTAGTATATAAAATGTTAATATACCGGTATTAGACTTTCGTCAAAAGCTTGCAAGGATACAATAGAACTTCCATTGTAATTCTTTGTCGGGTCAAACCAAACACACAAAAAAAATTGGATTCACAGTTTGCCTGCTTGACGGTCAGTATTAAAAAGGGACAGTGTAAAGCCTCCACCGTGCGTGATTAATTTTTGCACTGAGCAGGTGGCAACGAGACTCGAAAACTGAAAGGTTTCTTTGCTGTCTGCTGGCAAAGACAACTTGGTGATTTGGTGAATAAAGATAACTTGCATATAGTTTCTTGTGATTGTAACTCCCATTGTTTGTTGTTAATTGCTTACCTTTCCACAATTGGTAATTTCTGCTTCAGTAGTTTTGCAAATGTTGATAACACAGTAAGCAACGTTATAATAAAAAGAACAAAAGAATGCCCTAAAGCAAAAAAAAGTCGTTAATTGTTGAGACACTGCTAAAGAAATCTTAGTAAGATGTCGCTCCTTTTTCATAAGGTTGATAGTTAAACTTTTTGCTGATTTTTCAATCTGCAAGCAGCATTGCAAGAACAATTTATTAAACGTGCTTTGCGTTGAGACTTTGGCGTTCTATATAGGCGCGCAAGCAGGATTTTGCTAAGGGGAAGGGCTTGACGTCAAAGTTAAATTTTTTTGAAAAATGACTCATTTAAGAGGCGTGGGTACAACTACGCGTATCACAAACTTGGCCTCATAGAAAAATATTTTCACGGTTACGAAAACTGATAATTCCGATTGTGTTCCGCCAAATATTTGGTTAAAAAAAGGTTTTGTCCGAAATCTTCTAGTAAAAATATCTATTTCAACGCCATTCGCTCATTTTTAGAGCCATTTGAAAGAACTACATATCGTCCATATATCGTCCAGCCCTTTCAGCCCCCCCCTTCTTTACTGATGAAGTCCAAAAGACGATTAAAACGCTTGTACTTTGGGTTAAATTTTTTAAGTAACTTGACTAAGGAAGGATAAACATGAAGACCCTTAGCCCCCCCTGACTGCGCAATAAGTTCTATAGTTCTTACTACTATTCAGCAGGGTTGGAAAAATTACTGGTTTTCTTAGCTTCAATTGCAATTACAGCCTAAAATTTTTAATTACAATTTTTGAAGTTCAAGTAAGTAATTGTACAGTCATTCAATGACAATTACGATGAAGCAACTTTAAACGCTGCGTGTTTTTTGAACTTTTTTTTCAAATCTGCTATCACATTGGGAGAGACAATTTCATCGGAAAATGGTAAGTTACAGATTGTAAAACAAAAATGAAGAATATTTGTCCGAGCATTTTTCATTTGCTTTTCAAAAAAGGGCATTCAAGTCAAAAACTTTTTATTTGGTTTTCACTCAAAATTTTTTCACATATCTGAAGACTAACTTCGCTGAATTTGAGCTTTATACAACCTTCTGTTCCCAAGATACAACGATTTAGATTACCCCTTAAAAAGGTTTTTCTTCTCAAAAATTTTGCCAGGGTTGCCAGCTACCAACAAAATTTCAAAAACTTCCTACATGTTTGTTACTCTCAATAAGTGTTTACGGCAGTGTTGTTGTCAAAACAAAAGAAAGGGCCATAATTATAAATTAGCTGCTTTTCAACTAAATTCAAGCCAACTTTCCAAAAGTTAATTTTCAGTCACAATTCTTGTTGGCTGAAGCAATGCGAGAGTCATACAGAATCACTGCTAGCAAACTCTGGCATGACAATTTAGTTGGTTCTTTCGGGAAAACGAAAAGTCATGTTTATGTTTGCAAGGAGACTAAAAGATTTTTTCCTCTGCTGCAAATGCCAGCTGACCAAAAAAGAAAAAAGGTATTTAAGAGGAACTTCGAATGCCAAATTATCGACAAAAAAATGCAATCCGATCTGAAAATATTCTAAACCAGAGCAATGTCAGGGTTTACACTGACGGCTCGAAACTAAACGGAAGAGTGGGTACGGGTTTAGGGGTTCCCACGATTTTTCAAAAAAAAAAAAAATTCTGACTTTTTTCATACCAAAATTTTGCACAACTCAAAAACTTATAAGCCAAGTTGTCCGAAATTTAAAACAACACCAATGTTACCATCGATCTCAAATCGGCTGCTGCTTTAGTTTTCAATACGTGATCACAAAACATTGCAGAATTAATTTACCGCTAGATGCTCTATTTCGTACTTTAGCATAGATCCCTAAGACCTGACCTGACTTACCGTAAAAAGGATAAAAGAAATAAATTCGCTTCAATCAATCTGCTTGCTTCATATTTTTATGTCACATTTCGGCAGAGCATTTTTTCCTGACTTTTTCAATACTAAAAGCAGAAAATTTTTCTTTTTCTTACTATTTTCCGGTCGCATAATTACAAAGGTGTACCCTCTTTTTCGATACTTCGATTTGCTATTTCTCAGGTTGGCATCCCTGGCCGAACCCTAACTCTAATGCAAAGTTCTGAAGAAAATGAAAAAACAACGCTAAGCGAATCGAACCCTAACGTTAAATTCGCCAGATGCGCGCCTTAACCACTACCCAAGCTTGCGAATCGTCAGAGTGCCGTATTAAACTCGAGTTAATGAGAAAAAAGCAATAGATGTTAAATCTATACGTACACGTTGTTAAACTGCTTCCTGGTCGGAAAGTACCATCAACAAATTCCACTCGTCTTTTTAAAAACTTTTCCGCGACTGCGTGGGAACCCTAGGGTTTTTATGAAGAATACGCAAAACTCCGCAAAACCAGCATTTTTCCGTTTTGGAATACACAGCACTGTGTTCCAAGCAAAAGTCCTCGCTGTTTCAGAAGAGGCCAAAGATTTCCTTTCAAAAAAAATGCGCAATCAAACTATTACCGTGCTGGTAGATAGTCAAGCAGCTATCAAAGCTCTCAATAGGTGCACTGTAACATCAATTACACTGCTCAACTTCATTAGAAACTTAAATTCGTTAGGTAAGCAAAACCACGTCAGTATTGCTTGGACTCCTGGACACGCAAGGGTATACGGTAAAAAAGTGGCAGACGATGTGCCCACATCAGGATCTAAATCAAAAAATGCATGGTCTTGAACCCTTTATTTCAGTCCCGTATCCAGTTGTGTTAGCATGGTTAAGGACTGGTCAACAAATAGATGGAAATCTATGTGGAATAAAGAAAAAAACTTCTTGAGGATAAAGGAGTTTGAAGGTTGGACGTCTTCACGACTGACAATATGTCTACTTAACTTAACAGGCCGCAACTTAATAGAGTATAGTGCAAGTTTTAACTGGGAACTGCAATCTACAGCGACACAAGAAAACTACAAGTCGCGCTGAGTAGCCTCTCTGTCCAAAGCGCAACCTGGAAGATGAAGCACCAAATTAAATCATCATGTACGGAATTGCAAGTTTTACCAAGACATTCGTGTTATATATTTTGGATCCACCAAGACCCCAGTTTACAATGTGGGAACAAAATGCTACATAAACAAACTGGCAACTGGTCGCACACTTGAAGGAAGCTGAAAGGCTTGCTAAGTTCGACCAGTAACTAAACAAACCAAGATAGCAGAAACCGTCGCAACACGCCCAAATGAGGCCAACGCAGTACGTATGTCGAGTTTACCTAAGGTGACAAACTTGCTTGCTCCGTTGCGTATTAATAATATACTGTAATAACTTTGAACAGCAATGTCTTAAAAACGGCAAGACATAGAAAGTTCAAATTTGGTAAGAATGCTTTTTAGACTTTTTCCAACATTTTGGTCAGCAGTAAAACGGTTGACTTAAATGCCCCTTTATGAGAGTCAAGATTATGTTTTGAGCTAGGGTTAAAATAGGGATTAGTTTTAAAGTAAAAATTTGATTTTGGGTTATGTTTTGGTAAGAATTATTTAAAAATTAGACAAAAATTTACAATGAAATAAATCTTTCAAATTTGAAGAAGCCTTTGTAAAAAGAAGTGGCTAACGTAGCGTTGCTTAACGGCTATATAAAATTTGCTTTTTTCACTATCAACGTTGTTAGAGTGTGGGATAAGGTTTGGTTTTAGATTAAGATTAAAATTAGAGTGGGTTTAGACTTTAGGTGAAGTTTTGGGCTGGGTTAAGGCTAGATTATCAATTTTTATTATTACGTAAGGAAACAGCAGCCACTGTCTTGATGAAAACAAGATTTTAGCTGTGCATTGCGTAATATTTTCCTCTTCGTTGAAATAAACAATTTAGCAAAAAGCTCTGACATAGTTTTAATCAGGAATGGCAATTGCATTGCTGACTTTCTGCGATATTTGTAATGTAAGAAAACTGAAGTGCGATTTTGCGAAGGGAGTAGAACAATGAATGCAATTTTTTTGCGATAATTAAAAATTTTTCAATGCGATAAAATTGCAGCTAGTTTGCGATTAGTTTTGCAATTATAGAGTTTTTTGATTAATTTTAAATTGAAGTTTATTGGCTGAAATTTAGTACTCAGTTCGCAAACCTGCCTACCAAAAAAATCCCAAGCAAAGTGTATTATAAACCGTTTGGCCTTTAACATCTCACACAAACCAACAAATTTGCATTAAAAACTAAAAAAAAAACAATTTTAACAAAAAACAAGTAGCAACCACAATAAAATATGCAGTAATTAGGCCTTATTATTATATTCAAGTCAAAAGATTAAATGATGCACTGCAATTACCTTAACCTTTTACTTAACCATATCACTTAACCTTAAGCTTTTATTAAACTAAATCAATATGAAAGGAAAAGTTGCTGTGAAACAATTGTTTTCGCACAAAATCTCGAATTGAATTCAATTCCGAATTGGACAAAATCCAGAATGGACAAAATCTCGAATTGGGCAAAATCCAGAATGGACAAAATCCTTAATTGAACAAAATCCCGGGTGGACAAAATCAAGAAGAGACAAAATCTCGAATGAACATAATTCCGATTTGGACAAAATCCTGAATGTTCACTGAAGTTGTCACTTTTCACAATAAATGCTTTAAGTCTAAAGAGAGCTGCTGTGAGTGATTTTTGAGTGCTTCGATAGCGTTTGATCGTTTGTTCGCACTTGGCTTGAAGGTCAAATCAAATCTTTCATTATACTCGCTGTAATACGCCGAAGCGTGTAACGAGTTGGCGGGGCCCATCTCCGCGTCATTGCGCCCCGGCAATACAGCTCTTTTCGAAGAAATATCGCATCGGTGGCGAGCCGTTGGCAACACTGTGTCCGATTTGACCGGCCCGAGATTTGAACCTCAGACCTCCCGCTCCAGAGACGAACGTGCTACCGCTCGCTCACATCAGCTTCTCTGTTGACGTTAAATATTTATTGTGACAGCTTTAGTAAACTTTTCGCCCGCTTATTCAACGTTGAAAGGCATTGTTTAATTCGTTTGATCGTATGTGTTGACGCGTAATCAACTGGTTTCACTTCAAATTGATCGAGAGCAAAAGTTAACGAGAGTGCAAATTAATTTAATTCTATGTAGAAACAAGTAATTTGTTATATTTGTTGAAATGCTTTGACGAGGACATAGTTTTTAGAATAAAACGTTCAGTGTAATTTTTGTAAACAAAAAAATTGAATAAAAAAAAATTAAAGTTATAAGTTTCTAAATAAACCTATCCTGCACTTTGCTTGAATTCGTTTTAGAAACAAAAAATTTTTTCTTCACTCAACTGCAGCATTAAAATGATTATCACATATAATCTTTGAACTTATGTGCAACTTTTTAAACTTTATAGATCTTTTGCGAGTTATAACTTAACTCAAAGAAAATCCTTTTCGTCAGGGTAAAACTATTAATATTGGAAAAAAATCCTTTTCAGGGTGATTGTTTGAGGGTCTTTCTCTTAATTGATTACTTTTTTTGTCAAAAACAAAACTCGCTGATTTGTTCTAAATATTAACCTAATTTTTTTTCCTGCAAACTGGAGGAACTAACGGCAAACGTCACAAGTGCGAGGTTTTCACTACGAGACAAACTACTTGGCAATGCTCTTCAAAACAAAAAAAACTGGACAAACATAAATTCAAAAGTAACACTAGACAATTTTTGAACACAGGTATTTACAAGCACAAGCGAAATTTGCAAGGTCAGGGAATCAAACCGTTATCCTTGCAAGTTTCAGTAAAATTTTCTACCGCTGCGCAATCTGCAAGTGCTTGACTTAATTGCTCCATTTTTGTATACGCGCTGTTTTTCTTGGGCGCCCAGGCAGAAACAAATGAACGACATGCAGCTTTGTAGTCAAAACGTTGTTGCAGTGCGTAGCAGTTTGAAACCTTAAAAGTATTAAGTAAATTCATAATTAGTGCTTATAAGCCAGTCAGTACACTTTTAATCCGGAGTGTATGCTTGCGAAGTTGGTAAAATTCGGGATTTTTTCCATTCTGGAATTTGTCCATTCGGGATTTTGTCCAGTGTGGGATTTTGTCCATTAGGGATTTTGCCCGTTCGGGATTTTATCCAATTCGGAATTTTGTCCGTTCGGAATTTTGTCCAATTTGGGTTTTTGTCCATTCGGGATTTAGTTTAAAGGCGGTGAATCATTCGGCCGATTTCGGTGGTTTACAAGAGCTAAAATTGAACTAAAATTTTTGATATTTTTTGTTTTGATTTTGGGGCTGCCGTTGCAAAGATATTCAACAAATACAAAAAGATGTTCCCCCGAAAAAAGTTTTTGGAAACTCTGAGTTTTGATCTTCCCGCCAAAACCATAGTAGGCCTAATGGTGTAGAGAACTGTGGTAGGCCTAATAGTTTAGAGATAGTTTATTTCTAACTAGTTTAGGCCTAATTAGGCCTAACTATCTCTAAACTATTAGGCCTAATAGTTTAGAGATAGTTAAGTCTAATAGTTTAATAAGATTACAGTAGGCCTAATAGTTTAGAGAACTGTGGTTTTGGCGAGAAGACCAAAACTCAGAGTTTCCAAAAACTTTTTTCGGGGGGACATCTTTTTGTATTTGTTGAATATTTTTGCAAAGGCAGCCCCAAAATCAAAACAAAAAATATCAAAAATTATAGTTCAATTTAGCTATTATAAACCACCGGAATTGGCTGGATGATTCACCGCCTTTAATTCGGGATTTTGTCCAATTCGGGATTATGTACAGTTCGGGATTTTGTCCAATTCGGGATTGTGTTCAATTCCGAATTTTGTACTTCGGGATTTTGTCCAATTTGCGATTTTGTCCGTTTGGGATTTTGTCCGTTTGGGATTTTGTCCATTCGGGATTGTGTGCAGGATCCATGAAACAATACAGTATAGGCCTACTGTTACACTCTTTATAAAAAACAGTTTATTTGAATGAAAACGAGGCTTAAGTTTGCTAAAAAAAAATGCATACAGCAGATCTGGATATGGATAATAATCCATAAATGATAGTACACAATGATGGCATCTTCAACTTAACTACAGATAGCTTCAAACGCAATACTGTACCAACTATTCAATGAAGTCAAGCTAAATAAAATTTTAAGCACAAGCTAAACCTTAGAGCAATTAGGGTTAAACAGTAAACACTCGTTAAAGTGCAGCCTCATTTCGAAACTAACTAGTTTTTATAAAAGTGTTTTACTGAAAGATGATGCAGAACTTGCGCGAAGCTCCAGAATGGCGCAACAACGTCATCGGATAAGGGCAATCTCAAATCATTCATGTCATACTTTCAGCTGAAAAACACTCCCTCTACAGAATTATACCTGAGTTTCAGGCACTTGTAGAGCAAGTCGGGCGAGTTTGGACAGGTCTTCACCTAAAATTCCCAGCATAGACACGGCTCTCAAAATACTCACGGAAGTCAAATTCGAACTTCCGTAAGATTTTCCTACTGCATAACTTGATTTATAGGTTTCACAGCTGAAGCAGCTACATATGTGGCGTAGTGGAATTGATCACCCATTCCCCCAGGCATTGTCTGTAAACTGAAGCAGAGAAAGACTTTACTTTAATTAGTATTACATCTTGAGATTGTTACGTACAGCTGCCAAAACATTGTAAAACTTCTGCTCAAAACGTAACTCATGAGAAAACAGTTAACTTATGACGAAACAGAAAAAAACAAAAATAGGACAAATAATCGCAAAAATTGCAATTTTCTTGTTAAATTCTGTGATACGATAATGATGAGGATTTTTTGCGTATTTCGATGCGATAATTTGGTGCTATTTTTGTTTGAAAAAAGCCTGCAATGTGATTGCCATGTTTGGTTTTAAGTGTTCAAACACAATTGTAACAAAACTGAACGAAAAGTGAGTACTCAATCTCTCAACAAGAAATAGTCGGCTAAATGTCAAAACTAAATTGCTAAGAAATACGACAAAATATTTTTGTTGTTGTTGTTGTTCATGAAGAATACAAAAACATGCTTTAAGTCATTACTGTTCTACTGCTTAGTTTTTCAGGAGGACATGGCAATCGTTAAAATTTAATTTATTCAAATTGCTCATAAGAACTTTGCAATACTGCGAAACAAAACAATATCGCAGCTATGCGTTGCATGTAGAGTAACTCACAGTTTTCTTACCACACTTCCAGGTACACCAACGAATATTCAGAGCTACGAAACACGTTGTTCATTTGACTAACTGTCGGATTCTAATGTTTAATCAAGTTAAAAATTTTCACCAATAAGTTAATACAATTAATGAAGATAAAAGTATTACTAAAAGTTTTGCCTCACATATTCTTTAAGTTTTCTATTAAACTACTCCTTCAGTTTTGAAACTAACTGATTTTACCAAATGCCTTACACACTTTATTTGTTCAATTAACTTGATTACGAAATCGGACTTTAGATCGGCCTAAAGAGAGTTCTACATTTTTCGCATTCAAAAACGAAAGTCGTTAAATGCTGATTAAAAATCTGTTATATGAAGAATTCACACTCAATAATTAGCACTCATCACGACTCATGCTGAGAGCTACTGTAGATACAACAAATCAGGGAATAGCTAATTAGCTATGATAATATCCCGAATAAAATTTTAAATGTTCAAACAGAGATTGATATCATCGCATGGTTAACAGGTTAATGGTTATAAAAAAGTTATTGCAATTGAAATAGGGATAAAAATTTGCAATAATTACTATTATCGAAATTTGAAAATTTTCGATCACAATTACAGCAAAATCGTATAATCAATTACAATTTTCGCCAATCCATAGCCCCAAGTACTTGGGACTATGGATTGACGAAAACCTTAAATTTGACATTTATCTCAAATTTGTTGAGAGTAAAATCGCCTGCGCAGTAGGTATACTTAATAAACCTAAATGCTATTTCCCCAAGAAAATTCTACTGCAACTCTATCATGCATTAATTTACTTCTTTATGCGATTCCCATATGGGGTTCTACCTTCAAATCTTATCTCCGAAAAATTCCTATTCTCCAAAACAAAGCCGTTAAAATTGTTACCCAAACAAAATGGAATTCCAGTGCAAACCCTTCATATACCAATCTAAAGGTCTTGAAACTGAACAAACTTTACCATAATAAAGTTCGTAAAATAATGTATAATTTATACCATAAACAACATCCATGTAACCTAAACCAACCCTTCACAAATTTCAATGTCAGACATTCCCGCCCTATCCGCTGCTCCACTTCTCTCATGTTTACTATTCCATTTACGAAAAGTACAAAGCTGCAACAATCTTTTTTATAGCAGGGTGTTAAAACCTGGAACTCTATTCCCAACAACACCAAAATTTCCTCCTTCTCTAAGTTTAAATCTGATTCTAAACAGTTCTTTTTAACTACATTTAACTAGAATTTTTACTAGAATTGTCTCATCTTATCTCTCTCAAAGCAATAACTTTAAATACTCGTACACCTGAAGCTCTTATGAGCAAAAAGGTGCATAATCGGGGGCTGTTTGACTAGATGACCGTAACAAGTCCCTTCCAGTTTCCGGTCGTGAAAAAAATTGTTTCTTTGTTTTGCTTTTGAAAACTATTTTTATGTAGTGTGTCATTTATTGCATCTCATAGCGACAACTAATAAATCAAACTTGAACTTTTTTTAATTGTAATTTTTTCAGTTACAATATTGTAATTTTTCCAACTCTGCTATTCAGTTGTCTGGATAAACCAGTCTTAGGCTTGCTACGAAAAATTATTGTTCTGCTTAAATTTATTGATTTATGGACCTTAAATTTGCCAAGTGATTCTTTCTTTTTTATGTTTGTTAATAAAAACACTGAGTAATCATGATGTATCTCAAAATAATTTCCTCATTTAATGAAATCTTTACCTTAACCAAGTGACAAAGCTTTACTTTAACCATAAACCAAATAATAAAAACAAGGTGACCAAATTCGTGTTTGCTTTGTTAAAAGTTGTCTTTTGCGATTACGTCGGAAAAATCTTAACTGGCAAAGAAAACTCTGCCGATTACTTGCAAAGGCAGTGTACTAGTTCGTGTTTTCAATTAATTTTTCATGCTAATTAATTTCTTATTAGGGCAGCAGCTCGAGATTAAGTCATCACA
Source organism: Trididemnum nubilum (assembly GCA_963965965.1). Lineage (NCBI taxonomy): Eukaryota > Metazoa > Chordata > Ascidiacea > Aplousobranchia > Didemnidae > Trididemnum > Trididemnum nubilum. The sequence continues at coordinate 279,495 of CAWYPQ010000617.1, read as the reverse complement.
CTTCACAGTCTTCCATCACACGCATCATTTTGCTTAGGTGAAGTCACAAGCGATTCCATTCAAGATCTTCAATGTGGTTGGTCTATCTGCTCCAGTTCTAGGTTGTCCAACTGGTCTTATCCTCTCTGCTAACGCCAAAGGAACTTACGAACGATGAAAACGCCCGCGCGAGAAGCATCGGCTCGTCTCCGACGCAACGGACATTCACGAAACGGGAGTTTCACTGAGGCGGTACATCTGCCAAAAAATAACGAAGGCATTCCATGTCAGACTCATCATGATCAGAAATTCCGTGCAGAATATAAAGGCAAAAGCCCGATTGATCGAAATACTAATTAATTTTGATTTTAATTTGTTCTTATATTTTGAGCAAAATGAGCCTCCTGTGCGTTTAAAATTGTTTCCGAAAAAATTGTAAGTGTGAACAGTGTCGAATTTATATGGTGGAGTGCCTTAGGGCTCAAGTTTGGTGGGGAACCCATTTTTTGCTGGTGCAAAAATTAAATTAATTACGATTTAGTAAAGTGCTTAAAATATTCGTCGCAGGCACCCAACCAAAGTTATATTGAGTCGGTGGGGGTTGAACAAAAGGTCAAATAGATTTGGTTGAAAAATGTCTCAATTGGGCAGGGTCTTTAGAAAAGTGGTGCCACTCACGTGTATTACACGCTGGGCAATTTTTGTGATTTTTCGGCAAAAAATAGCCATGTTAATTCCATTTGCATAAAATTTCGTACCTTTTCAGAGTCATTTGAACACTGAGCCGTCGGCATAAGCAGTGATAGATAGCGATTGTTACGTCAAGCTGATTACAAGATTATTTTATGCTGACGCACTCTTTGGAGTAAAGATTTTGGAGTGGTACTAAAGATGCGTCTGCGACATCGAAATACCAGAATTAACCAATTACAAAAGAAAGAGAAAAAGTTGTCCGAACTAGTTTGTAATAAAACAAATATTTTTATATTGCGCAACACTGCGCAAATGTGCAGACTACTAGTGGTGGGTAATGGGGGCCCCGGGACTCTTGCCCCCTCCTTAAATCCGGCCTTGAGTGTAAATTTTTTTCCCAAAAGCAAATGACGCATTGCCAGTTCGGGATTTAAGAATCCTATCCAGAGTTAGCAACTTTTTGATCACTAATTCGCTAACCTAACGCTTGATCGGTTGAGCTAAGCTACCGCTGATAAAAGTGTTAAAAGGTTGGTAAAAAACTGACCTTTTTGATTGAACAATTGCTTAGTTTCCTTGTCAGCACTGTTCGTTTCTTGGAGGAGTGACATTGCCTTTACTATTGATCTTGCTGCAGTTTCCTTCAAGTGATTCCAAGCAGCATGTTTTGAATCATATGCAGTTGAGTCAAATTTTTCGCATGATATAAGGTATGAAGGTTCTCTGTGTGTTGACGATATGCCCTCGTTTTCCTTCAATTGGTGAGGAAATAACAGCTGTTTCTGCGAAAACGAATTTTCTGGAGTTTTCTGCATATCGGCGTTTTGTTGGTGATCCTCGTCACTGTCCTGCGACAATGTTGCAAAGTGTCGCGCAGATCCGGAATCCTCAGTATCAACATAAGAGCTTTCATCTGATTCTCTAACTGAATCTTTTTGCAGTGTTGCACATAACTCACTGAAAGCCTCCATGATCAGCTTGACTGCATAAAGCCTCGGAATGCTAACGCCGTCGTTAGCTGCCACTTCACTAATTTCCGAAGTACTAAAGGCGTTTGAAAATGATTTTTCGGATGTACTTGATGAGATAATTGAGGAGCTTTCAGGTTCTTCAAGGATTATTTGCTGTTTCAGCTCTGAGCTAAGCTTGCTTAACTTTTTAAAATGTGAACGTTGTTTTCTAAGTGACAAAGCAACTTCCGGCTCCTGTTCAATCAGCACGTCTGATGATTTTGGTTTCAAAGCGTTTTCATTGCCTTGCGGTAAAAAACCAGGGGTTGCTTCATTTTGAGATCTTTTTTTGCTTTGAAATTGAACTACTCGTCCTATAATAGAACGAGGTTTTGCAGCAGTTGCGGTCGAGGGATTTTTCGTGGAACAGCAATTGAACTCGCTGCAAAATAATCAGCAGATTTTAGGAAAATTTAATGCAGTACATATCTTAAATACATGGTTTTTCAAAATTAGGGCTCCCCTCCGCAGCTTAGAAATTAATAGGGCTTTAATAACTTACTTTAATGAGTGCTGGGCACCGCAAGTTTTTTTCAAGTCCGCAGTCCGCAAATCCGCAACCAAATTTCAATTTTCTTAATCCGCAACCGCAAGTCCGCAATTGCACGTTTAAAAGCTTAGCCTGCACCCGCAAGTCCGCAACGACGTTTCAGGATTATTGAATCCACAACCGCAAGTCCGCAACTTCGTAATTCTTGAAGTCCGCAACCGCAAGTCCGCAACTTCGTAATTCTTGAAGTCCGCAACCGCAAGTCCGCAACTTTGTAAGATTTAAAGTCCGCACCGCAAGTCCGCTACTTTTTATGAACCGAGTTGAAGAGTTTTGCAATCAACTATGTCACGAAGTGATCTGCTCAACAGAGTTGACTAGCAAACATAAGTCAAAAGTTGTGACTTTTTGGAAGTATATAGCAAGCGTATGGTGGATACATTCTACGCATTAAAAGGAATTACTCACAATCGTTGATTGTAGTAAATGTACCGCACCATGCCTTGTTATTCAGTTGCTTTTTCGGATGGCAAAGTTAAGAATTACTCTGCCCCTCTTACTTTCAGGTCCAACTTAAAACAGACTTAAACGTTTGTATTCTTGGTTAAAGTTTTTAAATGACTTGGCTAAAGGGGTAGTAACCCCCAACCCTCCAGGTTGCGCTACTGCTTATACAGTAGGTGTCTAAACTGCATGGAAGCATGATGCACAACCCACCGACAAATTCTTAAAAATTCTACAATGAAGCTAGGGATTCCAAGATTAAACCTCATTGGATTACAGTGAGAAGCCATCAAATAGCAGAGTACAATCAAGCATTTCCGCTTACAACAAGATATTCTAAAAAACGTTTTTTTTTTCAAGGCAGGAAAAGGCAAAGGAAGTAGAAGGCAAAACATTCATATCACTAATCGTATTAATAAATTTTTAGTGCCTAGTTTCTAAAAATACTGTAGGAACGAGATAACCGCACGCTACCAGCAGTGCCATTGCCAGACCAAACGAAGTAAGGGGGCCCTAGACGAAAATGGGGGGGAACTATAAAATAGACTGAACTTTTGCACATAAAAACCGATATTTTAAAAGGAACAATTTTGTATTCATCTTTGACAAAAGAGACATACAAGCCATTTCGTATGCGGCCCGTATAATCGCTTGAAAAATCTGTCTGCAGGATTGAATGCGACCAGAAGCGCAACCAGGGTTTTGCTAAGAGAGAGGGGGCTTGAACCAAAAGTAATTGTTTTTTACACAAAAATTGTCTAATTTTGGTCCCGAGGTGAACAAACCGTTGCAAATCAAGCGTGTCACAAAGGGGGCAGAGCCCCCCGCTGCTGGGTGGTTTTTGCAATTTTGCGGCAAAAATAGCAATTTTAACGCCATTTAAATCACATTTCACACGTTTTAAAACCATATCAATAATTACAGTAAACTGCTGAAATTTAGAAGTCATTGAAAGATTTAAATTGTCTAGCCTCTAGACCCCCCATATACTTCAGGTCAGGTCCAAAACACGTTTAAACGCTTATTCTTTTTTTGGTTATATTTTCTAAATGACTTGGCTAAAGGGGACTGATGCCCCCTTAGCCCCTTCCCCTTGGTTGCGCGACTGACTGCTACCTAAAATAAATCTTGAGTGTGAAACAGCTGGTCTTTTAAAATAATGTTTTCACGTGTTGTTTCAGGTCATAATCACTAACGAAATACCGTTAACGCATCTATAGGAATGCATCCCTATTCCGCGACACATCCGTAAAGGCTTGTTAATAAGACGGATTATTGGGTCACATTTATGTAAAGCAGTTGGTGGCCAGCAACTTTGCAAACAATCGAGAAAACTTCAAACCAGAAATATGTTTGAAAATATTATTCCTTTTTCCATTATTGCCTGTTGTCTTGTAGTTACGTGATGCTCCAAAAAAGCATTCTGAGTAAACCGAAATGGGGGGGGGCATAAGCAGTCGTTAGGGGGGTACGGCGCCCTTGACCCCACCGTAGTGACGGCACTGGCTACCAGTAAAAAAATGATACACCACACCAGTGGCTAATTTTGTGAACTCACGGTTGAAAACAACAAAGCCACACTTTGAATCAGGGCCGCAAATTCAAACTTAAACTTGAAAAAAGTCGTTTATTTTGCCAAACTCGGAAAAACAGCATGTCAACAAAAAGAAAGCGATTAAGTCGAAAAGCAGACTTAGTATTTTTGTCAGCCTGAACTCGAAAAACTTGATATTTTTCTCCGAACTTAAACTAGAAAAAATTAAATTGATTTCTCATGCTTGACTGGGTAAAAACGTAAATATTTTACGAAAATAGAAAGGAATTTCAATATTTGTATAAAACTTGCGGAATTGCAGACTAAAATTAAAAATAGTCCGCAACCGCAAGTCCGCAATTTAAACTGCTAAAGTCTGTAAGTCCGCATGTCCGCAACTTTTTTTGCTAGTCCGCAATTGCGGATTTGCGGACTTGCCCAGCTCTGAGTTTAATAGTCAAGTTTGAAGTTCATGAACGTAAGTTTCTAGTGAAGTATTTTTCATTTTTTTTTATTTTCATGTCAAATAACTGAGTAAGATAAACCCACATACAGAGTTTAATCATTCAGAGAAAATTAAATGGATTGAAAATCCTGGACAAAGCCGAAAATGCCGATGCATGCTTCGCCTTTTTACCTAAATCTTCATCAAAGCTTGTGCAGTCATCTTAAAGGGTCTTAAGGGCGTATAAAAATCGCAATGTTTTATCAAGTTATTCTCATCAACCTGTAGCGATTTGTAGCGGAAATGCTAAAAAAAAAAAATTGATTCTCCGCCTTTTTTGCGATTTGTGAAGATTATATCCCTCAAGAATGCAGGCTATGGAACAGGCGGGTAAAGGCACCACAAAATATCATTGATTTGATGAAAGACTTGAATAAACCTGTTCTAAATCTGCTTAATTTTAGTATTTTTGTGCTTTGGTTGATACTGTAGAAGGGGGCTCTAATTTCGAAAACCCTGTATTGACGATTTTACAGCATCGTGGCTGAAAGACAAACGTAGAGCAGATTGAGCGTCAATATCATAAACACAAAAAATTCTCAATAAATTCTAGTACACGTTTTTTATACTGTTACGTCACAAAGCGCTCAACACTCCGTATTATTATATAAAACAATATTTTGTGAGTTTTCTACGCCTATTGAAAACTTGTTATGATTTTCCAAACGAAATTGAGAAATTAGCAACCTTATTGGCTTCTGTTATAAAGTCAAGCTTCTTTGCATGGGTGCACCAAGAATTTTTGATTGGGGGGGGAGGGGGGCAAACACAAATCACATGCAATGACGTCATCCGAAATTTTGGAAAAGAAGGACTTTTATGGGACAAAGATACCGCAGAATGGAAGATCAAACGCTGAGGCCTGTTTTGGCACCTAATCAGGATCTAGCAAAAGGAGAGGACTTGAACCAATAATTTAAGAATTTTCCACAAATCTCTAAATTGGGAGACGTGGCGAGCAAACTAGTGTAACTCAAACGTATCACAGACTGGGGCCTGGGGGCGAAGCCCCAGCTGCAGACGAAACTTTTTGTAATTTTTTTGGAAAAAAATAGCTATTTTAATTCCATTTGGATTACATTTCGCAAGTTTTTAAAACCATTTAAAAGAACAAAATTATTAAAATTTGAAAGTCAGTTAAAAAAGTCTTGCAGGTTTGGGTTAAATTTAGCCAGTAACTTGGCGTAGATGGGGGAAGCAAGGTACATTTATTGCCTCCTGCAATGTATTTAACAGTAAATAATAATTCGCTCGAAAATTTGCCTCGGAGATTTTTGTTTTGTCATGAAAATAACCAGTTTTAGGAGTACATGTACAATTGGATGTGTCAAAAAAAAAAACGTTTTTCAATTTTTTCAAGTCTCAGGTGTTTAGAGAGTGCCTTTTGGAGTGAAACTACCACAAAAAATATTTGATCAAATTTTATTGATATTTACTGGGTGCTCAACCCCCTCAATTTCGACGCACCTCCCGAAATCAAAAAATGCTATAATATCTTGTGAACCAGTTGAGCTAGAGACTTCACTTAACGACCAAAAGATGCAGAAAAAGATGGTTTCTTATCTATGTTTAATACATTGTTCTAATGCGCTAAATTTATTTCTGAAACATCAACTTTTCTGAAACATGTTACGAGAAGTCTTTTATAGTAAGTATTGTAACGTGGTGATTATTGTACCATTTTCGATCGAAAAATGTTTTTTTCAATATAACTCAAAAATTTGACTAGGTACGGCAACAAAATATATTAAACATTAATAAGAAGCCATCATTTTTGCATCTTTTGGTTGATGTATGAAGTCTCTAGCTCAACTGGTTCACAAGATATAGCATTTTTTTTTATTTCGGGGAGTGCGTCAAAATTGAGGGGATTGAGCACCCATTAAATATCAATAAAATTTAATCAAATTTTTTTTGTGGTAGTTTCACTCCAAAAGGCATCCTTTAAACACCTGAGACTTGAAAAAATCAAAAAAAGTTTTTTTTGACACCCCCTAATGTACAACGAGGGGGCCCACGGCTCATGCCTGATATCTTTCTCAATGTAAAGCAAAGAAGAATAAAGGCAAAATGCCTGCAATTAAATGATAAGTGCATTTCGTCTGCGCAAATACGCGTGATCGGTCAAAGACGCCTAAGTCGTTTTTTAGTGTTGCAAAAATATTTTAATTACGTTTTTGTAGCAAATGAAAGGCTAAAACACTACTCAAGCACGTATGTCAAGCCCGACATTTCGTTCCGTTGGCATTTTATCTAAATTTGTGCATATTTTTCCTCGGAACATCATGCTACAACTTTATCATGCATTAGTGCATCCACTGATATTGTGGAGATTCACCTTTCCCTCCTACTTGAAGAGATTAAAAACTTTACAAAACCGAGCGATAAAAATAGTCGCTAGTTGTCATTACCGGGAACGCGCCCACTCGTTTTATAGACAATTCAAATTATTACAAGTTGATGATTTGTGGAAATATAAAATTGGTAAATTTGTTCACTATTTACAACAGAAATCCAAAATCGTTTCGCTATAATTTTCTCAAATCCACGAAACATTCCAATCGAGCTGCTGAGGAATCTACTGACAATACGCATCTAAACATTCCTCGTCATCGCACAACTAAACTGTAGCGTTGCATTAAATATCAGGGAGTGAAGGTATGGAACACCATTCCTTGAGAAATCAGATCAGTTTTGTTTAGAAAATTTAAACTGAACTATAAAAACTTTTTGTTCGCCCATTATTGCAATTAGATTTGCTGCGCGCCATGCTCAAACCATTTTTTTGTGATCGAAACTGTTGATGATATGGGACCGTTCTTACTTTGGCGTGCCCGAGTATTAAAAATAAATAATGGTCACAATTCGCTTTATCACAAATTGAAATTCACTGGCAAGACCAGCGATTTTAACTCTAAAATGTAGGTAGGTTGGTTGACTCTATGACCGCAGGGTCCATTCGCAACTTCCCTGTCGCATGCTAAGCAAATACAAAGTAAACTGCCATTATTATTTTACCATTACTGATTTTTTTTGTTGCTTATTGTATACAACTATCATGGTTACAGTATTTAGCGACTAAATACTGTAAGTTTGTCTTGTCAATCTCAAGCCCTAACCCGGCCCGAATCCGAACCGGTCTGGGGGCAAAGCCCCTAACCGCTGGGCAATTTTCAACGCCGTTTGGATCACATTTGGCGCGTTTTTGGAGCCATTTGAAAGAACTACCATGCTAAAATTCGGAAGTCATATGAAAGAGTTAAATTGCACAGCCTTTTCAGTCTCCTAACTCACAGGTCAAGTTCAAAACACCTTCAAACGCGTGTATTAAGGGTTAAAATTTCTTAGTGGCTTAGTTAAGGGGGGGCTCAAGCCTCCTTAGCCCTCCTGGTTGCGCCATTGCATATAACTTAAGTAAACCGGTGATTTTCAATACCAGATTAAACCAATAAGCAGTAACTTTGCTGGATTTAACATCGTTTAATTACATTAAAACATAACAAACGTTTTTGGCCTAAATCAATCAAGCCCTCATCAGGATATAAACAGTAAGCAAATATATTAATATTTACAAAGAAAAATAGAAAGATTACAGAAACATAAATTACGTATAACTGACAAATAACCTATATCATATGAGGACAATAATACATGAAACTATTATCTAACAAATTATAAATAGGAGAGCACGGTAAATGGAGTTCTAAATTATTTAATCCAAAATAATACAGTCAAAATACTGTAGAACATATTTACTGAGACATTTTGGTTGATTTCTTTCAACCATTTTAAACGATTTTATTTAAATTAGATTGACAATGGTTTAAACAAATTAACCGAAACGTCGCAATAAATATGTTCTATTGATGGATTGCACGTGACGTCATCGCGTTGCTAGCCAAACCGCTGGACGTCAAAATCGCGGATCGGTGCTATGTAAATGCATGCAAAAACACTGACAGTGAAGATATAGTGCGTATTTTTAGGCTAAAAATGAGTTGATTCTTTGTAACATTAAAGTTAGATGCTAGGTAAAGGTATTAATTAGATTCTAGCCGTGTTAACTTCAAACTAACTAGAAAGAACCAAGTACAAAATCAAACGATACCAAGGTTTCAAGTCACTATAGGCGTTAAGCAATTACGATCATTAATCGCAGTAATTGGTCAGCAAAGCAGTTCATTTACTAACAGGAATTTCTTTTCTCTATGCTATTATCTAATTATCTATTCGCTGATAAAAGTGGTGCAACTCGTGCTTATCATAGACGGGGGTCTGGGAGCGGCATAGGCGTAGCCAGGATTTTTGATTGGGGGGGGGGGGGGCGAACCACAAATCACATGCAATAACGTCATCAGAAACTTTGGTAGAGGAATTTTTTGTGGGTGCAAAGATATCGTAGAATGGAAGATCAGAAGCCGTGGCCTGGTGTTGGCACGTATCTAGGAACTCGTTCAAAGGATTCGGATTAAACCAATAGTTAAAATGTGAAACTGCCTAAATTGGGAGATCTGTTGAGTAAAGAAATGTACTGTAATTCAAACGTATCATTGACGTGGGTCTGGGGGCGGAGCCCCCAGCCACCGGTGGGTGGCTATGGGGGTCTGGGGGCGAAGCCTCTAGCCGCTGGGCGATTTTTCGTAATTTTTTGAAAAAAAGCTGTTTTAACACCATTGGATCACATTTCGCACGTATTCAGAGCCATTTGAAAGTACTAGATTTTTAACATTTGAAAGCCAATCGAAAACATTGTTCAGTCCTTCTTTTGCTTGCTATTTAAGTCCAAAGCACGTTTAAAATCTTGCATTTTAGGGTCAAATTTTGTAAGTGATTTGGCCCAAGTAAGGGGAAGTAAAGTACATTGCCTTCTGCAATATTTTAGCAGTAAATAACAATCCAGTCGAAAATTATACATTATTGGTTTGTTATGAAAACAACCAGTTATAGGAGTACATATACGGCCAGGGGGCCAGGCCCTCTCAATTCAAAATTTTGTTGAATGAGAATTCCCCTTACTGTAGCTAATTTTTTTCAAAAGTGTTTTGTGGCATAAAAACTGGCGAGGTGGAAGTCAATTGTTATTGAAAAATGTACAATAGATGGTTACCGGTACACCTACAGTACTAACCATGTTATTGCCAGGGTCAGGTTAATATTATGTTGGGCCCCTGTTACTTTGGGATTTTAGCAATATTTTCCTGCCAATTTCACGTGAAGACCATAAAAGTCTTATCTGAGCGCGGGGCCCCTGGCACTGTGCCATACGTTAAATCCGTTCCTGGTTATTGCATTACGTTCATAAAAAGGTTACATGAGGGCCTGAGTTAGCTACTTTTAGGGTAAAAACCCTTAATTTCCCTCGGGTTATATGATTAAATTGGTTGGCAAACATTAAATAGAGGGGTATACGACCCCCTGAAACGATATTATTGGTAGGGGGGCTCATTTAAATTGGGGGCCGTTTAAATATTTTTGTAGGGGGCCCATTGAAATTGGTTGGCAAAAATTAAATTGAGGGGCCCGGGCCCCCTGGATCAATATTATTGTTGAGGGCCCATTTAAATTGGGGGCCATTTAGATGTTATTTTAGACGACCCATTTAAATTGGTTGGCAAAAATTAAATTGAGGAGCCCGGGCCTCCTGGATCAATATTATTGTAGGGATCCCATTTAAATATTATTGTAAGTGGTCCATTTGAATTGGTTAGAAAAAATTAAATTGAAGGGGCCCGGGCCCCCCGGGTCAATATTATTGTTGGGGTCCATTTAAATTGGGGGCCATTTAAATATTATTGTAGGGTGCTCATTTGAATTGGTTGGCAAAAATTAACCGGATTAATATTATTATTAATTACTGTTGTACGCGTGTACTGTTCTACGCGAAGATGCTAAAAGAAACTGAAACTGAAGAAACAATAGTCTTTTTTGTGATATTTTTATCATTGGTAGCATTTCAATTGGGGGGGGGGGGGGGCACTGGCTACGCCTATGGGGAGCGGAGCCCCCAGCCACCGGAAGTCATGGGCCGCTGGGCAATTTTTTGTAACTTTTTAGAAAAAAATTAGCCATTTTAATTTTATTGAATCAAATTTCACACCTTTTCAAAGCCAATTGAAGGAATTGAATTGCTAAGATTTGAAAGCTAGTTGAAGAATTAAATTGTCCAGTTTCTTCAAGCTCCCTGCTTACGCACATATTAAGTCCAAAATATGTTTAAATGCTTACAATTTAGAATTAAGTATCCTACGTTACTTGGCTAAGGGGAAAATGAAGCCTTTAAGCTCCGCTCCGCTTAGTCGTTGGCCTAAGCTGCTAAAGAAAATGATTGTTACACCTACCGATTGTTACATCTTGATGATTGTTACATCTTTACCTGATTACAAAATTATTTTATGCCGACCCACTCAGTAGCGTACGCAGGATTTTGAAAAAGGGGGGGAGGGGCAGGAACATCAGAAAATTTGCGAAGAAGAAAGATCAGAATCAGAAATTGTTTCACCCAAGATCAGTCGATTTCTTGCCCAAAATTACCTGAAGAGCAAAAAAAAAGGTCTTCACTAAAAATTTGGTCTGAATTTTTTGCCCAAACTCGGGTGCAGGCCTAAAACAAACGTACAAAACATGCCCTTCGTGTAATCAAAGCTTCTGCCCAACTTGCAAAGGGGGGCCATGCCGCGATTTTGCATGCTATTCTATGCCAAATATGCCCCGGGACCCACTCCTTGCTCTTGGAGTAAAAATGCGTCTGTGGACTGTGACTTCAAAATGCCAAAATTAACATTTAGAAAAGAAAGTGGAAAAGTTAACCAAACTAGCTCAGTCGCGTAGCTATAAATGTGCAATGTCGGGGCTGTTTTGGGAGTCTGGGACAAAGCCCCCAGCCACCGAAAGCTGGAGGTCTGGGGGCGGAGCCAAGCGATCAAATTTTTTGTATTTTTTTGGAAAAAATAACATAATTTTTGGACTATTTTCGTAAAAATTAATGCATTTAAAACGTGGCATAGAAATTAGCATTGCAAAAACATCATTATAGTAGTTGCATGAATGGGTTTTGTTGGAGGTAGCTACTGCTAGAATTTCAGTTCTCTTATTTACAAGCTGGCTTTTCATAAAATCTTTTACCGGTAGTTTAATGAAACTCTCGATGAGTAATCTATTTCGTCTATAATTTTTAGAAAAAGATATAATTGGGGGCTAATGGAAGGAAGTTTGAGAGAAATGATTGATTAATTGACTGATACTAAAAAGCCCCCCTATTCTTGAAATGTTTTGATGAAACCTATGTTAAGCTTTTTTCAATGAGCGATGAAATATGATTACCAATTTTTAGCCATTTTTCAAAGTTTTTTTCTGATTTATGAGTTTTATGTTTGACAAATTACCCCCCCTCCCCGCACACACCTAAATAAATGTTTCAAAAAAATGCTTTCAATCATTTTTTAGTCGATTCTGGTGCAAAATACAGTCTCAGAAGTGCCTACAACGTAGTATTTTTTTTTTTTTTAGGTCGCCAGGCCAAGGCTGTAGCCCTCCCCCCTTGGATATGTTGCTGAACTAGTTTGCTACAAGACAACTGTTTTCAAAATGTTTTTATTTTCTGCAACACCGCGCAATTGTACAGCAAACTACTATTGGTGAATGGTGGTGCCCACTAAATAAGGCCCTGAGTCCTGCAACTATAAGCAATTTACAAAAAAATTGACTGAGCTTGGTTTGAAGTTAGGGGTAGTTTATGTTACGTTCAAGATCAATCGCTTCTTTTAGCCGAAAACAAAAACACATCATTCTCTCTTTTCCAATGTCACGTACCAGTTTGGGTATTCGAGAGAAATGATCCTTGCCACGTAGGCATGACCAAAGGACATTTGACTGCACGAGCTCGTAAACATTTTTTTTTAGCTGGACCACATAAGTGCTATAAAAGACCACATACGCACATGTACCAATTGCTGCGATGAAAAGCACGCAGTACACTCTTTCCAGATTTTGAAAAGATGCCATACGGAATGAGACTATAATCCAAGAAGCACTTTTGATTAAAAAAACCAAATCCCAAGTTAAATAAGCAAAATTCCTTTGCTCACGTACAAATGCCCGCATAGTTATGCTCCTAGATATTTGAAGGGTTTAGAATTAAAAATGACTAAGTCACAAAATAACAGTTTTGAGTTAGAAGCATTTAAAGTTTTTAATTGAAGATTTAAATACTGCACAATCACTTTATTATGCTTTTATTGGTTTTTATTATTGGTATTGGTTGCTGAAGAGATATTATCAATAATAATAATTCGATCGACTTTTATAAAAAAAACTAATAAACAAATAAACTTTTGGATTTAGTCATTTTCGTCCCAAATTGTGGACTTGGTCATTTTTAGCAATAAAATTAAGTACTTGTCGTACAAAGTGATAAAGCACTTTTCATAGATTTCTCAAACAACATTTGGCTTTAATTTAAATGCTTTCCAGCATCATTTCTACAATTGGAAAGAAGTCTGGACAAGGGTGCAGAGCCGGATTCGAGGGTGGAGTACTCAGAGACCCAAATTTTGTCGAAGGCCCCAACGACCCACGTACAGAATTTTTTTGCATTTTGGAGATTACTTTTTTGTGGGACCTCAAAGTTATGGGGGCCTTGGAATTCCTTGTTCCTTTTTGATCTGGCCCAGCCAGGACGGTTGAAAGAGCTTATCACTAGTCGGAACGACCGACGCTTGCGTCGCGTGTTTCTTTGTTTTTACTTGGCCATTTTGAAACCAGTACCATTCAATTAGTTTTTCTGTCTTCACTTGCAGGTCCATAAGCATTTGGAACTTCAATATCAGCATAACAATAGCCTGTGGCTTCAATTTCTTTTAAGATTTGGCTTTGACAGTTCAGCAAGTGAATAGCCCAACATGTCTTGGTAACTCGTACCGTACTCTACAGTGTAACAGTCTATATGAACAAAAGTATCGGTAGGGTGTTACCACTAATTACTGGCATACCAATGTATAACCGCGGTCTAACTACCGTTTAGAAGAAACAGTGGACACCAAGGATGCAGGCCCGGCGCCAGAATAGCGTGACTGGGGGGGCAAAAATAAGTTTTGGGGGGCACGAGAAGTTTATTTATGTGAATTCGAGAGGGGCACAATTTATTCTAGTGTGGATCAAACGAGCAAGGTGAAGACCAAAAAAAAAAGGTCTTCAGTTTAAAAATTTCCACAAATTCTGGTTTTCGTCTCAAAATTCTTGCGATTTTTTATGAATTCTTAAATGAAGACGAAAAAAAAAGTCTTTGTCCCAAAACTTTTATGAAATCTTGTGTGATTCCACAAAAATTCCGAAAATACGGGCGGTAAACACCAATTTATGAGGCTTAGGCCTCGATTTGCACTCCAATAGCCCAGAGCCTGTCAATTTCTTCGGGGCACAGTCCTCGCTTGGGGGGCACAATTTTTGTTTGGGGGGGCACAAGCAGTCATTTGGGGGGGCACGGCCCCGGAATGCCCCCCCGTGGCGCCGGGCCTGCAAGGATGGCAGCACGTTACCGTACGTTCAGAATTTGCGTACTACGTACCTCGCATCGTAAACCGTACCGTACCAGCGTACCGTACTTTATTTCAATTTTTGAAGCGTACCGTACCAACGTACCGAACCCGTACCATTACAAAAAAGCGTATCGTATCAGCGTACCGTACGTCTTAGCAAAAATTGAGGCGTACCGTACCTACGTACTGCCATCCTTGGTGGACACATATAAGCTAAAGAATGTATTAAGCAATTGTTTTAAAACAATAAACGCTTTTAAAGCTATCTCTCTTCGGTAATTCTGCGTGATTTCTTCCTCCTACCTCGCTTATCCTTATTATTTATCATTGTGAACAAGCTTTCGCGTTTTTTTGCTAACCAACCAGTACGTCATCAAATTGTCAGCTAATCCAACCCTTTTCCAGATGTGCGGAGTTGAAGCGGATGTTTTTGATTTCTTCAGAAACTAGACAATCTTCAAAAAAATTTTTTTTTGCTTCGTGATCAGAAAATTAAATGCTATTTTTTGATGTCGAGCTAGGCTAGGCAGCTTGGCTAGGCTGCACCCTCCCTTTAACAGACAAATAATTTGGCATAGCTTTTGGGTGCCACCCCCAGAAGACCTCCCAAAAATCAATTTCTTTAACGGCTTAACTTGAGGTGCCAGTTTCTTTTTATATCAGTAGATATTTAACAGACAAATATTTTGACATAGATTGGGGTACCACCCCTCTGCAGAAATTCGCTTCAAATGGACACCCTAAAATTTAATTTTTTGTGCGGCTTAATCTAAAGTGCCAATTTTTTGTTATCAGTAGAAATTTAAGAGACAAATATTTTGACGTAGTTTTGGAGGGTACCACTCCCTGGAGACTTTTCCCAAAAAATTAGTTTTTTGAACGACTTAGCTTATGGCGGTAGTTTTTTAAATATTACATAACATTTATGAGACAAATATTTTAACATAATACCGATATTGGGTTTCAACCCCCCCCCCCGGAACCCCTCTCCAAATGGACCCCCAAAAATCACTTTTTAACGGTTTAAGCTAGGGTGCTAGTACTATTTTTTTGATATCAGTAGATGTTTAAACAACAAATATTTTGACATAGTTTGGGGGTACCATCTCGCCGGAAACCACCTAAAGTCAATTTTTTGAACGGCTTGAGCTAGGGCGCTAGCTTTTTGATATCAGTAGATACTAGATATTTGCGTCGCTCCTCAGCAAGCTTTCATCTAGTTTTTTTAAATTTCTTATTCTAAACCAAATGGCAATTCAATCACTTTATAAATTCTCTTTTAGCTTTAATTATGTTGATAACCAAAGGTGGGCACAAGTCCGTTAATAACGAAGCTAACTTTTTCATTTACTCGTTAATCCGTTAAAAAGTTTTTTCATATTAACGGACTAAATTAACTTCCGTTAAGTTCTGGTAACTTCCGTTAAGGTTTTTATCGTTAATATCTTGCACCAATCATTCATCTTACCGATACAAACCAGTTTGCACTGGTAGCACTTGTTGCATATTAGCACGAGTTTTAAAGAAGAAAGCGAAGAAAGGAGCTCATTTTGGGGGCAATAATAAGCCGCAGCTTCATAGGTCTATCAATTATCGCTGTTCACAATTTCCAAAGATTTTCCGATCGCAGCTTTGTTAGTGCATTTGAACTTATTTTTATCTTGAAATTAGATTAGACTGCAAAATGTAACTTCCAAAACACAAAAAGACCACTACAGCAATGAATACTTCCTTACAATCAGCTCAACAGCGTCAACACGTGTTCTAGAAGTGAGTGAATAAAAAGAAATGTAAATAACACGCAAAATGTTAACGAATTAACGGACTTTATTAACTTCCGTTAATTAAAGCTGAAAACAACGGATTAACGTTAACGGAGGTGTGAAGTTTGTTAACGGACAAGTGGTTAACGAAGCTAACGTTTTGCATTAACTTGCCCACCTATGTTGATAGCTGAAAAAGAATTAGCATAGCGTTTAGTAAGGTTTTAAAATATGGGAAGTTTTCTGTCCCACACTGTACTACAAATTCTGCATTTTCAAAAAATGGGATAATATTGATACTTAAAAAGATTTACTATTATCTATGCTAAAGCAATTGCTTATGTGACTAAGAATAGGTAACCTGGAAAACTTAGGCCTTAATAGTACCCCGTTTACTCCCTACCGTACCGTAGGCTTTAGGCCTATATATCCCAGCTATAGTTAGAAAAAATGATCAGTTAGACACTACCGCATCCTTGTAATAAAATTTAACTGACTACTCAACAACACTTTGCTCTCATAAATGAAATCGTAGCAGCCCACTTGCGCATTTGTGCAACAATCTCATCTTCCAAGCTTGTGTTTGATTTCTTGATGACTAAGCACAAACTGCTGCTGAGTCACACGATTGGGCAATTTTGATTGGCTGATTTGAACTAAGTCATTTTTGCTCCAAAAGAAGTGGACTTGAGTATTTCTAGCACAAAAAATGACTCTCTGAGCAAATGCAACCTCTCGTAACTGGACTTAGGCAGTTCTTTGCCAAAAAATATTAGCACAGGTTGTGAAGAAATCAAAGCAAAATCCATTGTGAATGAAAACTCAAATTTGGTAAAATGTGACTTAGTCATTTTCAGTTCTAAACCTTTCGTTTGAAAAATGTAATCAAGTCTCGTTCTGTTTCAGCAAGATACAGCTTGCATTTTAATGAGAAAAATCATTTTCGCTTTTGCAAACAAGATATGCATTACTGTTCTGATGACGCTCTCGAACTGGGGAGTGAAACGTCAACTTAAATAAAAATACATCGGAGAACGTTGCTTCAAATACAATGTTTCATCTCGAAGAATGTGCTCCGAGCTTCATTTTCAAACAAATACCTTAGACTCTGCTAGGTCTCAATTTATGTTTCGTATGCATCATCCAAGGTCCGGAATTTGTAGCCACTATATCTCTGCGTGAAATTGAAGCTTTCTCCTACTTCAAGTAACGTTTATTTTAATTTAGCCTTTTAGGATGTTTCCACTGTTTGATGCCATTATTTTTCTGCCTATTAAAGCAGAATTAATACATCTGTCGTGTACTAAGTTTATTTTTGTAAAGCTACTTTATTTGAATGTTACTTCGTTCCGTCAGTCAGATACATCGACACTTGTTGGTGTTATCTCAAGGGGGATATAAAGAGCAATTGTTGTTATTATTATCATTAATATGCTAAAAGGTGCCTCTTTTTAGCACAGTAATTTCTAAGTTGCCTAATTTTCTGTAACATCACAGTACCATAAACGTTAGTTCTTTCCTTGATTTTCTTCTTGTTTTGTTGTACCTTGACTAACCCACTAATACTTTTTCAAGATGACAGGCCCTTAACTCTGGGATCCTGTAATCTCCCAGAAAAACGCCTTCCAGAAATTACATTTCCCCATAAAGCATTTGGCAGAAACTGCATTATCCCGAATGTACATTTCCCTGAATGTGCACTTGCCAGAAATTACACTTTCCAGAACGTGCACTCGGCCGAACTTACATTTCCCCAAAAAGTTATTTTCCAGAAATATTACATTCAGAGGTGGAGTTCTCCAGGACGTCCTTGGCCTCGAGGTCGTCCTCGAGGACACATTTTGAAGTCCTTGGCCTTGGCCTCGAAGCCTCAAGTCCTCGAAAATTGCCCTGTCCTCGGCTCGATAACAACACTATTTTTTGAACAGTTGAAATTTTGTTGGAAAACGCCAGAAACCTCGCGGAAAATTTGCAAACACCTTTTTTGTTTTCCTCACTTGGAGCATAGGCGTAGGCAAAGGGAGGAGGGCAGGCCCCCCTCGCAATTGAAATTTCACCAATGACAAAAATGTGACAAAAAAGCCTATTGTTTCTTCAGTTTCAGTTTCTTTTTAGCATTTTTCGCTGACAACAGTATAACTAATTAACAATATTGAAGACCAAGGGCGCCGGGTCCCCCTCAATTCAATTTTTGCCAGCCAATTTAAATGTATAACCCGGAGAAAATGGAGAGTTTTTGTCCTAAAAGTTGCTATCTCAGGCCCACATCTAGCCATTTTGTGAACGTAATGCATTAACCAGGGCCGATTTACCATAATATGACGCAGTACCAGCTAGGGGCTCCGAGCTGAAATCGTATGATTTGTTTTGGTCTTCACCTATATTTGGCAGAAAGATGTTGCGAAAATCTCCAAAGTGCCAGGGGCCCAGCGCGAGGTAAATCCGGCCCGGCAATAACATGGTTAGTAGACGTAACCATTTATTGTACCATTTCTCAAAAACAATTCAGTATTTCACCTCCAACCCGGCCGGTTTTTACGCACAAAATACTTAAAAAAAAAAAAATTAGCCTTGGAAAGTGCTGATTGAACGAATCATTGAACTTCAATTGAGGGGGCCTGGAGCCCCTGGCAAAGTGTACTCCTATAACCGGTTATTTTCATGACAAAACAAAAATTTCTAAGGAAAACCTTCGAGTGGATTATTATTTACTGCTAAAATGTAGATAGAGACAATGCACCTTACTTCCCCCTACCTGGACCAAATCACTTACAATTAAAATTTAACTCCAAAATGCAAGATGTTAAACGTGTTTTGGACTTAAATTGCAAGTAAAAGGAGGATTAAAGAATTTGATTTTTTCAATTGGCTTTCAAATGTCAAAAATCTAGTGCTTTTAAATGGCTCTGAACACGTGCGAAATGTGATCCAATGACATTAAAATAGCTGTTTTTTCCAAAAAATCGCCCAACGGCTGGGGGCGGGGCCCCCAGTCCCCCAAAGCCTCCGGCAGCTGGGGGCTCCGCCCCCAGACCCCTGTCTGTGATACATTTGAGTTACACAAACTTTCTCAACACGTTCCCAAAGTTAGATATTTGCATTTTTCAACTGTTTAAGTCCTCTTCCTTTGCAAAATCCTGGTAACGTGCAAACAGGCAACAACGATTTCAGATCTTCCATCCTACGAAAGCTTTGTCCCACAAAAACTTCCTTTATGGAAAAATTTTGATAACGTCATTTCATGTGATTTGTGGTCTAGGCCTCCCCCAATCAAAAATTCTGGGTACGCCAATGAATTGGAGATCGCCTGAAAAAAATTATTGAAGACCTTTTTTTTGAGAACGCTTGCGCCAGTGTCCTTGGTCCTTGGCCTCGAGCATTCCTGTCCTTGGCCTCGAGAGGTTCTGTCCTCGGAAAGGCTGTCCTTGGCCTTGGCCTCGGATTTTTTTGTGTCCTTGGCCTTGAGCCTTGTTTCCTCGACTCCACCTCTGATTACATTATTCATAGAATTTACATTTCGCACGATTTATAAGCTAGCTCAGTTTCAGAAATTATTCTTAAGTTACGCGAAGATTACAGGAGGGGTAGAAGAAGACATTTCTTCACCTCTTGCAACTAATTTTGAAAAATAAAGTTAGGTTTAAAATAGTTTTAGTTTTTAACAAAAATAAGCACTATTTTCAGGACTATTCGCGCAAAATTTGTAATGATATTTTGATGGCTTTAGATTATTGGTAATACAGGGTTGCCACAGAAATTGCAAAATCAAATTCCAGGACTTTCCAGGACTTTTTTAGGTCATTTTCCAGGACTTTTCCAGGACTGTTTAAGATTTTTTTTTCAGGACTTAAAATTTAATTTTGACTATTACTCTCATGCACCTACTCTTTTGTACTTGTGATTGACAAAAAATTTTGATGTAACGCATTTGCATTCCTAGTACTGACCACTATCCAGGTGCAAAGCCAAAAAATTGCAACGAAAGGGTTGTGGTTTTTGGTGTGCGGGCAACCCCCAGCCACCGTAAGCCATAGGGGGTCTGGGGGCAACGCCCCCAGCATTCCAAAATTTTGCAATTTTTTTTCAATAATAACTTAATTTTAGACCTAGTTTAGTAAAAATTATTGCTTTTAAAACGTGGCATAGAAATTAACACTGCAAAAACATGATTAAACTGGTTGCATAAATGGGTTACATGATGTGGGTGAAAGATAGAGCTTGATCGTGTGGGGGCAGCCCCCAGTCGCCGTAAGCCATAGGGGGTCTGGGGGCAACGCCCCCAGCATTCCAAAATTTTGCAATTTTTTTTCAATAATAACTTAATTTTAGACCTAGTTTAGTAAAAATTATTGCTTTTAAAACGTGGCATAGAAATTAGCACTGCAAAAACATGATTAAACTGGTTGCATGAATGGGCTACAGGAATGTGGGTGAAAGATAGAGCTCGATCGATATGACTTGTTAGGCCGATACCAATATATAACTCTTAAACTACCAAATTTTGTCTATATTTTTCACTTGACTTTACTCGAAAAGCTTCAGTAGTCCTCCTCCAAAGAAAGATTATTGCAAACACAAGTCATACTAAGCAAATCAACACAAGAACACTTGTGCTTGCTCTAAAAAAATATACTGTTTAAGGTAATTGCGCTTAGCCGATATTTTATCAGCGGTAGATAGCCGATACAATATTCCGGCTTGGCACTGATATCGGGCAAAATATATCAGCCGAGCGATAGATATATCAGTCGAGCTCTAGCGATGGGTAATAGTAAAACTTCAGTCCTAGCTTTATTTCCATGCAGTGAACTATAAAATTTTATTGTTTGAAAAACACAGAGCTTATTTGAACGCCAGGGTGCAAACAAAAAAACTCTACCCAAGCCCCAACCCCAACCTTAAACTAAACCCAAACTGTAATCCTAGCTCTAACCCTGAAGTTAATCCTAACCCAAACTCAAAATATAAACTTCAACTAACCACTAACGTTAATAATTTACAAAATAAGAGTATTTGCGCAAATAAGCACCCACTTTTGCTCTCTTATTCTCTAAAAGCAGAGCTCATTTTGCATGCTAGAGTGCAAATAGGCACCTCCTTTGAAAAAACTCCCAATTATTGATTATTCCAAATCGTCTGTATTTTATAATGCTAGATAAACATATAATTTGGGAGGAGAGGCTAATGAAACGAGATTTGAGAGAGTTGATTGGTAATTAACAGAATTAAATACTGAATAGACCCCTTATAATTGTCTTACAAAGCCTACGTTAAGCATTTTGCATCAAGCGATCGAATTAATTGTTTATTTTTAGCCATTTTTAGTTAGTTAGTTGTGACTGGTTTCTTGTTGACCAATACTAGCCGTTCCCAAAATCATGTTCCAAAAGTGACTTTAAATTACTTTACTATCCATACTACTGCAAAAAACTGCCTCAGAATTATAGTGCGATAAACGTATTTTTCTTATTGCACGTTTTGGTCTGTGGGCCAATGGAGAGCAATAGCCCGCTATGCTACTGCTACTACAGTATCGCATTGCAATAAATTAATGCCCATGAATTCACTCTTCCTAATAATATTCAATAATTTATACATAATGTATTGCAAAGTGCAAATTTTGGCTAATTGGAGGAAGTGCTTATTTGCGCTCTAGTAAGATTGCTTAAAATGAACAGTAAGAACTAGTAAGAACTGCTTAAAACCAATAAGAAAGCAAAAAGCAGAGGATTGGGCTCATATTACTGTTAGGCTAGATCTAGGGTTGCAGTTTGAGTTAGATTTAGAGTTGAGTTAGGGCTAGGATTGCAATTTTTTGTTTGTGCACCCGCATACAAATAAGCTCTGTCTTTTTACAATACAATAAAGCTTTTCAAACCAACTTCACAATGCAAATTATTTCAACAATAAATAGCTTTGTACAATTACAAGGTATCAGTTATAATAAAAAAAAAACAACTTCACATTCTGTCCTGGAAAATCACGGGAAAACTCTATAAACATTTTCCAGGACTTACAAACAAAATTCAAGGACTTTCAAGGACTTTCCAGGACAGCAAAAAAAATCCAGGACTTTCCAGGACTTTTCCAGGATGTGGCAACCCTGGTAATATTACTGTATTTGAATAGTATTTAAAATTCACACAAGTAGTAGCAACACAAGCATTGCATATTTAGAGGTATCGTAGCGCAGACTTACACTTATGAAAACACAAAAATAAAATTTCACTACCATTACACGCACAAATGACCTTTTAGTCTACTTTGATGGAGCTCGTTAGGTGAACATTGTCTCGCATTAACCAAAGAATAATGAAATGCTTGTACCAATCAATTTGGAGAATTAAGAAACAAAACGGTACGGAAGTGTCATTTTGATTTGAGGTACATGACGCCCCTTGCGGAAAAAATTGTTTCACTGACACCAATATCTTAACCGATGAAATTGCTGTTCATTTAAAAGATTGGCAGGAGACTGGTTGCAAACGATTACTGCTACCTGTAACCAGTACTTAAATTGTATGGGGGACGCAATTTCAGCGCTGGATGATCAGACTAAAAAGTGCCTGTTAGCACGACTAAATCCCACCAGCTCCAGCGGAATATAGGCTGCGGTAAAGATCTTTTTTTTGGTCTTTACCCGATTAAGGGAATAAATATCCTTCAATTTTCGGTGCAGACCTTTTTTTTGGTCTTCACTCAATTTAGGGGAAAGAAGTACAACTTGAATTATAATTTCGACTAAATTTTATTAGCATTCCGAATACGTTTGGTCTAGGCTGCAAAAGCGCTCCCCCCCCATGCAAAATTTTACAGTTTAAGTACTGCCTGTAACTCAAAGTTCTCAACCAAAAGTCTGCTGTTTTGTCTAATTGTTTATTAGAAATGATAACATAACTTAATGCTTTGCATAAAAAATAGCTTCTAGAAAATAAATTTTCGAGGAAATGTAATTTCAAGAAGATGAGTTTTCAGGGAAATGGAATTTAGACCAAATGTAAACTCTGGCAAGTGCAAATTCTGGAAAATAAGTTTTTGGAAAAATATAATATCGGCCAAACGTACTTTCTGGAAAATAAATTTCCAAGA
Source organism: Trididemnum nubilum (assembly GCA_963965965.1). Taxonomy (NCBI): domain Eukaryota; kingdom Metazoa; phylum Chordata; class Ascidiacea; order Aplousobranchia; family Didemnidae; genus Trididemnum; species Trididemnum nubilum. The sequence goes on along the minus strand of CAWYPQ010000617.1, from coordinate 256,395 downwards.
AAATGTAATTTTGACCAATGCAAATTCTGGAAAATAAGTTTTCGGGGAAATTAATTTCAGACAAGTGTTTATTCTGGTAGATGTAATTTCATACAAGTGTTTATTCTGGCAAATGTGAATTCTGACAAAATATGCTAATTCTTGAAAATGTTTTTCTGGCAAATGATTTTATGGGAGGTATTTTTCTGCGAGGCCCTCTTAAATCTCTCCATTGGTAAGTGAAAATTCTTGAAAAGAAATCAAAATACATGAGCCACCCCTTGAATTACACCACATGACTGTTATGAAAGCCTATCCACAAAATGTTGCAGCCTAGTACAGCTGCTGTTTCAAGAAATATCACCTATCGTTAGCTTCGTTAACTAGATAGGCTTATTAACACTCAAATGACTGCTGTGCTACATTTTAGCAACTTCAACAATCACTGGAGCAGTAGCGTAGCCAGGGGGGGCTCGATCCCCTCCATTGGCCTGAAAAGTATGCAAAATACCACTTTTTTAGTGCTTTTAAGGCCGATTTTTGCTCCAAAAATGAAAAGAGACTCCCCCAATGGGATTACTTGCTGTGATTTAGACCAAAAAACTGGAGTTTTTGTTTTTGGATCTCACCTAAAGTTGGTCAGAAAAACTGACTGAATTTGGGTGAAGACGTTTTTTCTAGGAGATCACCTAATTTTGGCTGGAAAAACCGTTTAAATTCCGGTGAACACCTTTTTTTTTTTAGATCACCTCATTTTGGACGAAAAAACCGACTCAATCTGATCAAAGATCGATTAAAATCTAAGTCAAGATCGTTTGATGTTTTTTCCAGTATCCAAAACAGCTCCCCCCAAAGCAAATTCGTGGCTTTGCGCCTGCGCCGGAGTCAACTTAGCTAACAACCAAAAACATAAAGAGATGGATCCCGTATTGGTCCCCCTGGAGAAAATTAACTGGTAGGCTACAAAATCGACAAGCCAGCATAACTGCTAGATTATGATGCCAACATAACCGTAGAATTGTACAGCATATAATATTCCATTACTTTGGCCCATTTGGCAGAGGAACAACTTTTCTGGCCTATTGGTAGAGGAACAATGTTCCATTTAGTGGAACAATTTTTGAAGATGATAGGCCCTTAACTATGTCAATTGATAAGAAAAAATTCTTGAAAAGAAGTCAAAAAATGAATGAACCACCACATTGTTGCAAGTTGCTAAACTGTGGTAACGCAGTCATCTGAGAGTTGATAAGCCTCTACCAAGCTAGCCTGGCTACCGAGAGGTGATATTCCTTGAAACAGCAATTGCACTAGGCTGCTATATTTTGTGAGTTTGTGGGTAGGCTATCATGACTACAGATGTAAAAAGACGTTTTTTGTCGCTTGTTGTTTTTACGCTAGTTTTTTTTTTTATGTTTTTTTTCCTTCGTACTTGACAAAACAAGAATTAAGTTTGTCTTTTAACAAAAATGTAAACGGGCCGAACAGCGATATTTGTGCCAAACAACAAGTAAGCCTCTGGATTAGAACCCCCAAACCCACAAAGATTTTTAAAAAAAGTTTTTTTTGAGGCCATGTTTTTTTTTTGAAAAAAAAATTAAAACATTTACATCACTAATCATGACAGATATAAGGTGTAACTCATGGGCAGAGCCACCGAGAGGGAGGGCAGGGGTACAATGACCCCGGAGCCCATGGGCTATGGGCTTCAGGAAGGCCGTTGGCTACAGCGGGCCCAGCAGAGGGCTCATTAGCTCGAGAGGGGCCCATCAAAATGACACTGAGAAATCAGCATGTGAGGCCTGAAGACCTTTTTTTGAAGATCACCCAATTTCGACCGGAAAAGCTGTTAGAATTTTGGTGAAGATCTTTTTTTTGGAGATCACCTATTTTTGATCGCGAAAACCGTTAGAATTTCGGTGAAGACCTTTTTTTTATGTGGAGATCACCTGATTTCGGTAAAGCCCCCCCCCCTTTTTTTTTTTGATATCAAAATTCAGACAAAACTGCGGGGCATTTTCTCTGTCTGTTTTGGAGTTCACAAAACCGTAAATCCGTCATATTTGAGCTGGCCCCGGGCCCACGTTCGGCTATCGGCGCCCCTGCTCATTTGGTGGTTAGTTTATTTTTTGGCTTCTTTCCGTTACAGAAATAGTTATTCATTCTAACTAAATTTGGTGAATTTCACGATAAAAACTTTTCGCTGTTGCTTGCTGGCTTGACTGTCATTTTAAGAATTCCTTTGCTCCAAAACTAGAAAGGCATTTTTAGTTTGTTAGATAAACAGGCTTATGTCTGACAATCATTCGATTTATTTTCCTACAGGCCTGCTTCGCGCCTTAGGTCCGTTTCACACTCGCGACCAAATCGGTACAGCAGTAAAAGTCAAACCAGATAATTGCATTAATTTGAATAGCGCCTTTCACACTAGGTCGTGGTCGGACGTAAGGTCGTACGACACAAATTTTGGCCGCATCACATTGCGTCTTAACCCTCACCATGTCCGACCAATTTGGTCATACGACCTGCTGTCACCAATGTGAAACAGACCTAAAGCTTCTAGCGCGAAAGTCTAAAGATGCTAAACTCAAATGGCGAAGTGTGGGTTCTATGGCTAATATATCAGCAGAAATCCAAAAAGCGGCGCCGCCTAGAACATTTTTGCTTCCCTTCTAACAAGCTTTGCATTGAAAGTTAGGTATCAAATAGTGTAGAGTAGCCAAGGATAAGTTCATTTAAGCAAAATGCTAAAAAAAAGATGAATAAATGGCACAACATATAGATACTTTAATGTTGCGGATCTGAACGCAAAGCAAAATTCTCTAGTTGCGGGCACAAGCACAATGTAGGAAGCACAACCTATATATTTTAATCATAAATTTTCGCATTTATCTCTTGTTGCCGTGGTTATACTATACATACTGTTACAGCTGTCACAAGACAAAATCTTTGTTTTTCTTTTTTTCTTCATTGCCCGCTTTTCCGTGAGGGTTGCGGGGCAGCAGCTCGAGATTAAGTAGCCACACTTCACGGTCTTCCATCACACGCTTCATTTCGAATAGGTGAAGTCTCAAGCAATTTCATCCAAGATCTCAATGTAATTGGTCCATCTAGTTCTAGGTCGTCCGACTTGTCTTCTCCTATTTGCTATGGCAAGTAAAGCTTGTTTGGGGAGTCTTTCCGGAGGCATTCTGCTCAGATAGCCACACCATCTAAGCTGAGATCTTTCAATTCGGAGAAGTAACGGCTCGATGTTAAGAGATTTTCGAATCACAAAGCTACGCACCTTGTTCAATAGTTTAACTTCTTCGATTTTTCGTAAAAACCTCATTTCGGTTGCTTGTACTTGTAATCGCACTGTTTCGGTCATTACCTAAGATTCATGACCATAAGTGAGAATGGAGACAAAAACTGTTTCAAAATTAAGAGCTTTGCTTTTTTTTGACAATTCTCGTTTAATGACAACCGAGCAGTGCAAAGCTCGCATTACTGCACTAGCCATGCCAATTTGGGTATCTAGTATTTCGTGTTGCCTTCCGTCACTCGTGAATGTAACCCCAAGATACTTGAACTTCCCTACCTGATTCAGTGTTGCTCCATTCACTTGCAACCCGCACTGATCAGAGTTTTTTGAAGGATGAAGTACCTTAGCTTCGGCCGTTCTTATTTTCATTCCGGCTGTGTCACATGCATCTGCAAAGCTATTTAATGCGGGCTGGGTGCAAGATTCTGTGGAAAAAAGCAGAACCAAATCATCAGCGAATAGCAGACGACCGATTTTGCAATTCCCAATCGTGGCACACTCATCAGTTTAGCAGCATTTGTCTATCCAAATCATGTAAACAATGAAAAGAAGTGGCAAAACGCACGCTTGCCGGAGTCCAACGTCCACATGAAACGGCTTTAATTGCTTGCCATTTACCCGAACGCAAACCTCCGGTCGGCAGTAGAATGACTAATAAAGGCGCGTAACTACTAAACATCAACGCCATAGTCCTGCAAAACCTTCCAGTTTATCCCGAGGAACTCGGTTATATGCTTTTTCAAGGTCGACAAAGCATACAAAGAGATCTTTGCCATACTTTCAAGATTTCTCGAAGATTTGCTTCAGAATTAAGATCTGGCCCGTTATGCTGCTCTGGCCATCCTCCAGTTTTGATTCCACTATTTCCCTGCATTTGGCATATACGTTCCCTGGCAAACTAAAAAGTGATATCCCTCTGTAGTTTGTGTATTGCTTGCGATCTCCTTTCTTGAATATCGGAATAGTCACACCTGTTTGCCAATTTCTGGGGTGTTGTCATACTTCCACGCAACTTGACACACTCGCGTTAACCAGAAAATTCCTTCTCCAGTCAGCGCTTTTAACATCTCGGGTCAGATTTTACCTTCACCAGCAGCTTTTCCAGATCCTTTTGATTGCCGTGGCCACTTCTGTTGCAATGAAAACTTCCTCTTCCCCTATATATATCACTTCCTGTGTATCACGAGTCAATGCCTTCACAGGATTCAAAAGATCTTCAAAATATTCCCCCATTGTGAAAGGATTTTATTCTCATCTGAAGAATGTTACATGCAGAATCCTTGATGGAGAAGGTGACACTCGATTTTTAGCCACGTAAACGGCGGATGGTCTACATGGCAACGTCTTTTGGTTGAAAAAACTCCGATAATATCGAGTTGAAAGGTTTTTCGATTAAGCACAGAGCTGGACAGCGCTGTTTCGAACTTTTAGCTCTCATCGGCAGCCCTCAGCTATCTTTTTCAAAGGTATTCCCAGCTGAACAAACATCTTGGCCTAACTGGCAAACCTAATGGGCTAGCACAGAGGCAGATGCTTAGTAGGGAATAAACGATTTTTCACTTGTGGTACTTTAGAAACAAGTGAAAAAATCGCTGGATCCTTGCAGTAAGGACAGCCATAGGCTATCCCTACTACAAGGACTCCCCTCTGCGTGACCACGGAAATCAAAACTGCAATATCTTGATGTCCTTCATGGTCGACTCCTGGGAAGCCATGTCAACTTCCACTGGCAGTTAGGTGGCCATAACAACCACCAACCCTGCAGCTCCAATGATATTTTGCATTGTAGCTCAAGTCAATTAAGCACAGAGCCTTGTAGTAGGGATGGCCTATGGCTGTCCTTACTGCAAGGATCCAGCGATTTTTTCACTTGTTTCTAAAGTACCACAAGTGAAAAATCGTTTATTCCCTACTAAGCATCTGCCTCTGTGCTAGCCCATAAGGTTTGCCAGTTAGGCCAAGATGTTTGTTCAGCTGGGAATACCTTTGTAAAAGATAGCTGAGGGCTGCCGATGAGAGCTAAAAGCTCGAAACAGCGCTGTCCAGCTCTGTGCTTAATTGACTTGAGCTACAATGTGAAATATCATTGGAGCTGCAGGGTTGGTGGTTGTTATGGCCACCTAACTGCCAGTGGAAGTTGACATGGCTTCCCAGGAGTCGACCATGAAGGACATCAAGATATTGCAGGTTTTTCGATGGCGCATTTTTCAATTTTATAAAAAGCTTTGATTTGCAAAAACAAAAACCTGTTTTGTTTGAGATGCTGAGTTTTTTTCAATGAAAAAACAAAATTAAAACAAAAATTACTTCTCCACTTACGCTCATAATTTTGTGGCAGTACATGCAACATTGGTCAATTCAGCGATCGCAAATTTGTGCAGGCGTCAGGCTTTTGTAAGGCCTTGCAAGGAAACAATAGAACTCCTATTCTTTTGATTTTGTGATTTGCTTACCTATTTACGTTTGCTAATTTTTCCTTCGGCAAGTTTGCAGCTGTTTCTGGAAGTGCCTTTATCATGGCAGGGGCAACAAACGCTTCTAAACAAATCAACGTTAATTGATGAAACAAACGCTAGATCATAACAAATACATTGTTCACTCTATGATGAAGTTCATGGTTTCTATACGAAATATGTATACAAGTGTCCAATATAATATGTATGTATTGCATGGTTTAAATATACTATACAACAATTTACGGTACAGTACTTCCAATTTTGCTAAAATTTTTTTCGTCTGCTGATTCTGCAAATCTCCAATCTGCATTATAATAGCGCTGGAACAATGAATTAGTAATCTTTACGTAGCACTGCGTAATATGCTTTTAAAATGACCATATTTTGTTTGCCTAATTCTGGGTTCGGCAACCTCTTTTATGTTGCGAACCGGTGGAAAACGAAAAATTTTCTCGGACCGGCTTTCAAAAACAAATGTTTCGCAATGAAAACGAAAATCTGCTGCAATGGAGAATGGCAGCAAATTCAAATGTTCGATATCATTTGAATATATTTGCATTATTGCTGCAACAAAGCTGAATTATTGTAGCTCTTCCTGTAATCTGAAATTATTGTTACAAACATATTCCAAAGTGTTAACATATTCCAAAGTATTATATTCCAAACATATTCTAAAGTATTAGCCTGGAAAAGTTTACAGCTAAGTAACGAACTCTCCAAGGACAGGCACCGGTCCGCGGCCCGGTGGTTGCCGACCACTGGCCTAATTGACGTTGCGATGTAACTGAATATCAACTAAACGCAGCCATTACGTTTTAAATTGACTAATTGAAACAACCTTAAAGAGCACTTTTTTCAGGGGGTACGAAGACTGATACCGGGCCTCCCCAACGTTATAGGGTCTTTTTGTTCTTTGTCAAGATTAATCGCTATCCTAATTATGGATGTAGATCTCCATTTGAAAGCGAGGAGATGATGACATCTGTATGATTTAAATTCAGCCAGGAGGTCCATCAGCATGGTCCGGGAAGAGCCCCTGAAGTTTTAGCTCTTTTGATGTTTGTCAACGTTAAAACACAGCATTAGATTAACATCAAAGCACCAAAATTGGCAGGCAGAAAGTTGGGTCTGGTATGTTCAAGGTGTGGGTTTCGATTCTCGGTGCAAACAAATTTTTTGGTGGGGTGGATGATTTGAGTCAGTTGTGGTAATTCCTATCTTTCAAGGTTGGCAGTCGGACAGAATTACCCTATTATACCACAAATAGGGCTTTTTTGGAGAGGTTCAACCAGGGGTGCCGAAACTCGGAGGGGGGATGAGGGGACCCCCCAATAATTTGAATGTATCCCCCCAATACTTTGAGTATGGTCTACATCAGCATCCCCTACAATAATTTGACTCTGGTGTACATCTGAGCGTAGGTGTCCACCTGAATTCGGGGAAAAAAGTGCTTCATTTTTGGTGAAGACCTTTTGTTTTTTCGGGTCTTCACTTACTTTGCTCACTTGAACAAAATCGTGGTCGAGGTTCATCTCCCCCCCCAATGTTGAAAGTAGGGCAAAATTAGGGTAAAATTGCAAATTAGAGCCCCAATGCTCAACAAAGATCGGCACCCCTGGGTTAACTCAAAGATGGGTCCGAGTGTATTGCTCCGTGGCCTGGACCCCTCTCACCAGGAGCAATCGCTCCAGGCCCACTTAAATTCACAACTGCCAGACTGCTATGCTGTCAGTTAGGAAAAAGTAGAAATGCCAGAAAACCCCTATCCTTGAAGATGAAGAACTTGACTACTGCCACCCTGCAGATCTAATGAGCGGTGGCAGAATATTCTTTAGGTTTAATATATTCTCGGTATATAACTATTTTGACGCTAGTTGAATATGCACTGCATTATTAAAATTTTTTAAAGAATTATAAAGCACTCCTTGGTCCGGGTCTTGTTAAAATATATAGTACCTGAATCCCCTTCTCGTAGGCACTGGATAAAAAAAAAGAAAGAAAATATGTTATCCAGCTGCTCGAGATATACTGTGTGCTTAGAATAATTGCTGTAATTCACAAGCATAATAGATCTGGGACCAAGATATAGCGTATTTTTATATAAATAAATTGACGTAATAGACAATCGCTTTACAGGCATTTTAAATTAAGGCATAAAATATACGGCTTTACAGTAGCCCTACTCGGCAGAAACCTTTACCAATAAAACGTTTCCTAACAATTTTGTCTTCAAATATAGTCGAAACAGTAGCGTACGCAGGATTTTCGAAAGGGGGGGGGGGGCAGAAAATTTGAGAATAATCAAGACCAGAATGAAAATTTTTCAAACCCAAAACCAAGTCCGTTTTCCTGCCCAAAATTACGTGAAGACCAGAAAAAAAAAGAAAAAAGGTCTTCACTCAAATTTAGTCCGGTTTTTGGCCCAAAATTAAGTAAAGACCAAATAAAAAAAAAAGAAAAGGTCTTCAGTCAAGAAAAAAAGGTCTCCACTCAAATTTAGTCCGTTTTTTTCCGCAAAATTACGTGAAGGCCAAAAAAAAGGTATTTACCCACCGCTTCTGTGCTCAAACCCTCTGCCTAAGTTACAAAGGGAGGGGCCATGCTGCAATTTTGCGTACTATTTTATGCTAATTATACTATCTGGCGACCCAAAGGAGGGGCCATGGCCCAATGGCCCCCCCTAAATAGGCCCCTGAGTCGAAAGCAGAACAATTTCTCTTCGATCTCGCTTTGGCAAATTTAGAACATCCGCTGTAAGACGCAAGAGAAAGTATATAATTATAGTTTAAGCGCATTTTATAGTTTTGACGCTAGCACGTACAAGCTTAGGGTATTTTTAAATGGCTTAAGCTAGTTAAGTACTACGTTTTTATATTTAAATGGCTTAAGCTTTTTGAAGATCACGTTGTTCGACGTGCGTCCGTCGGTCGTTCACTGAAATTGCTAGCTAGCAAGCTCCTATCTACTGTAGTTAACAATAAGAACTTACTTGCTTGGTTAAACAATTGCTGAGTTCGTCCAGCAACACTTCTTGTTTTATTAAGCAGTGGTAAATGCTCTCTTATTGAGCTTCCATCATCTGCAGCCATGTAGTTCCAAGCCGCTTCTTTTGCATCAAGTTCACCTGAGTCTAACTGTTTGTCTGACATAACGGTTTTTCTGTCATGACGACATTGAGCCGCTTCATTTAGCTTTTCAACTTGAATTCCAGCAACTTTCTGTGGGCTGAAATCATTTAAAGTCGGATTTGCAGTTGTTTTAGTTGAAGTTGGACTTTTAAACAAAACGCCCTCTTCTTGTTTTTTGCCAGCAGATTTTTTAACTGAAATCGGAAAAATAGAATTATCTGCTTCAGTTGGGGATGTAATAGCTTTTTTCGGAAACTTAGCAATGTCATAACTCGGTGGAAACACTGGTCTTAGCAAAGGGGGAAGATTCGGTCGGTCACTTCGATACTCTTTCAAGTCATGATACTTTTTCAATTCCACTTCGTTAAGTGGGGTCGGAAAATCTTCTCTTGGGCTGGCCAGACCTTCAATGGTATTTATAGAAGAGTATGAATAAGAAAAAATATGCGACCTATCGCTAGGTGTCACGGAAGCCGACGAAGCTTCACCAATGTGGCGAATTCCCCCACTCGATGAGATCTCAACTTCTGTTGTTGCCATTCTGCTGTTGCTGCTGCTGCTGACAGCAATTGAATCAGATCGAGACCTCTCGCAGCTCCAAGAAATTTCCTCAAAATGTGCCTGTTTGGATCGGTCCATTTTGCTTTTTTGTGGCGACCGCCAGGATTCGTATGCTGCTGTAGAAGTAGATTCTGACCAATCGCCCTCCACCAAAGCCTCTTCGAAATGATCTTGTAGTGATTGAGAATATGTGGGAGACCGATGTTTTTTCGGTTTGCATTTAGATACACCGTGTCCATACTTTGCAGGCGAGGACCTTCCATTGTGGTCTTGCGCGCTAGATGTGCATGTTTGTGCTGTGTAACTTTGCTGAGTATCAACAGAAATGCCCGCTGAGGAAGGGTTCACTGCAGAAATCGAAGTCTGATTTGAAGCATGAGATCCAGGGTCATTTTTGTAGTTGGGGGCCGTACTACTTTCGATATGATCTTGCCTGCACCAAAAATAGTTAAAGAATAATGGACAGCAAGAATAGAGTGCAAAAGTTTATTCATCAACCAAGAAAAAAATGTATACTTTCAAAGCACGATTACCATTCAATTAACAACATAAGTCATCTAATTAAAGAAGAAGAATTTCTTATGAAAAAAAATCATCATAAACTTTAGAAAATGACTACAGGCTAATAGAATTGAGCTTGTGTAATCTTCGTAAAATCAGCAAATTCAATTTGCAAAAATAGCGTTGGATCAATCGGTATCGACCCAAATGTTCCCAAGACATGTGGTGGTGGTACTACCCGACCCCTTCCGAGGGATGGGGGCGCGGAGAAACTCCGCGGAGACCCAACAGTCGGGCCACACTCCAAGGTCTGGGCCATAGGTCAAGAATAAAGAGAGAGGAGCCAAAGATAGATTTACGAAGAGGTTCAGAGGCAGGACAGTTGAGAAGGAGATGGCTGAGGTCCTGTAGAGGGTGTCCACAGGCACTACAAGCAGAATTCTCCTTCCGACTGATCCTGCGAAGATAAGAAGATCGAATAAGACTCTGGTAATGACAGCGAAGACGGGAAAGCTCACAGCGAATAGGGCGAGAAAGGAGCAGTTCCTCCGAATAGACTTTGGGGACTTGGTAGTTTAGATAGGAGTGGGAGATGTGACGTCTCCAATTGTGGTACTGGAGATAACGGATTTTGGCAATGACTGGGGGGGGAGGGCATGGGATAGCGTCAGTAGGCAGGGAGGCACCAGCTTTGGCAAGTAAATCCGCATTTCCATTACCGGGGAGACCAGCATGAGTGGGGACCCATTGGAAGTTTAAAGTGGTGTTGTTGGAGAGGGAGGAGGCGAGGGACCAAACATTCGATTGGTGTACTAACCATTTGATGACCTGCAAATTCCAGTCAGTCCTTTCCCTAACTGACTCCCAAACAGCCCTCTCAGTCCTTTCACCAGCCCCCTCTTATCTCTGGTATGAGAGGACCAGGACCTGTTGAAAAGAGAAAGAAGGAGGAGTTGCGCTGGCTCAGGCAGGTGCTTTAGAAAAAATAGACAATCTGGTCTGGGCCAGATGCAGTGGAAGAGGAGAGTTTGCTAATGGCAGTGGAGAGTTCAGCCAAGGAGAAGGTGGAGCAGAAGGAATTGTGGAGGGAAGAAGCATCCTCACAGCTAGCTTTCCGAAGTTCATTCATGAACTGTCGTTCGGCTCTGCGCGAGGTACGTGGTGTCGCTTGAGATAGATGTGAGCGAAGATAAGAGGCATAGTGATTGGCAGTGTCTAAGAGGGGAAGTACAATGGGAAAAAGAAGGGTCTTGAGAGGTGTTGTTTTTGCCCGAGATGGCATTGAGAAGCCTGAAGACAGCACGAGGATCAGAACGGGGGGACAGATTAGAACAGGTGGCTTGCCAGGTTGCGGATTTGGCCCTAGAAATGACTGAGGACGCCTACGAGAAGCATCTATGTATCTGAGGCGGTGAGCCTCAGACCGGTGTGCCTCGGAGCGGGCCTTCCGTTGCTCCCAAACTGCAGATTCTGCTTCCTGGGACCACCAGGCTTTGGGAGAACGACCAAGGCGGCCAAAGGGGATAGAGGCCTTGGCAGCTTCGACTAAGAAGAGGGAAAAGGAGCGGGCAGCCTGGTAGATGTTGACTGCGTCAACATCAAAAGAGGGAGATGCTCAACAATATATGATTGGTATACATCCCAACGGGCCTTTTTGTGGTTAAATTTGGGAGGAGGAGTGTTGGGGTGATGAACTGGAGAGAGGGGGACGACAATCTCTATGGGGAGATGGTCAGAGCCAAGTCCAGGGAGAATGTGCCACTCACAGTGGGAAGCGAGAGAAGCAGGAGCTAACGAAATATCGGGGAATGAACGACTCCCAGTGGAATGATGGAGGAGCGTGGGAGAGGTGGGGTCGTTTAGGATTTCCAGACCGGAGGAAGCAATCCAGCGAAACAGGTCATTTCCGGGCGGGTCAGGGGAGATGAGATTGTCCCAGGTTGGATGATTACATATTTATACAATACGTCATCTCTCATTTTGATGTGCCGTTGAATTATTAGTAATTTTGCAGTAACTGACTGAGGTTGATACATACTGGTATTGGAAATTGTACCAGTACTAATGACATATTGGCAAACAATACAAAACAAAGCAAGGAGGTTTTTTTTCACTCCAATTGCCCACTTTAAATTCTATAAAACATAAATAAGCATTATGAACTTTATTAATTTTATTCTCTATCCAATCTGTAGTTACAGTATTTTTATTTTTTTTATTTTTTAGTATGCTTAGAGTTAGAACAATTCTAATGTTGCCTTGCATTTTCTTTACATGTTGAATGTGAGTTTTGTGTATACACTGTACAAAGTGTACAATATCTTTGCAACACTTTGTTTTAATTTTGCGTAAAATTTTTTACCATAGAAAGTAGCAGACTGAGAAAATCTAGAAGCTGCTTTTTTAACCTTAACTTGGTGAGGTGGCAGTAGACTTAAATGACCTTTCGGTCCTTCGCTGTCTCCTCACCAAGTGACTAAATATCGCTTTGACTCTGCAAGTTTGTGTGTTGGTTTTAAAGGAATTGTATATTTCGATGCTTTGGTGATAGACCTAGAGGAAGTTGCAGTTTTTTCTTGTGATATGACGTCACTTGGTAAATAAATAAATATGATGATGATGATGAAGATGATGATGATGAGCATTAAAGTCTCCAAGGAAAAGGTGTCAGGGGAGTTTGGAAGGATGTAAGGAGAGAAAGTCCTGGTGCGAGAATCAGAAGGAGTGCTTTAGATAGGAGGGGAGTAGAGGTTACGGAATTGTAAGGGAGAGTGGTTGGAAAAAAGAACTTTAACACAGATGTAGTCTGAGTAGGGGTCCTAGAAGAAAGAGAGGAGACAGAAACAGGAGAGAAGGCCAGGGCAGAGTGGATAAGAGTGAGGACACCACCACCGGTGTTATGAGCTCTGGAGGAAAAAGGGCCCTGTTTGGCGAATGTCCGATCCGTACGAAGAGTAGAATATCCAAGGATTTGAAACTTCTTGGTTGCCAAAAGATGGGTTTCTTGGAGGAGAATAAGGTCATACTGATTGTTGGAAAGAAAGGCGATTAGTTCAGCACGACGTGAGGGGGAAAGACCGCCAGCATTCCATTGTACAATTCTAAGGTTTTGAGGGGGGCGTGGAGTTGTTGAGGGTGTGGTGGCGAGTTGTTGATTGGTTGTGTGCTTGTGGGCGGTGGTGGTGTGGAAGGTAGAGTGAAAGCAAAAAGAGGGTAAGTGTTAAGGAGGGGAGGGTGTGAAGGGGGAGGTAGAGATGGATCCTTTACATCTGAACATGTTAATGAGGGGTGTGGGAGGGGGCGGAACTGGAGAGACGGGGCGGAGGACGCTTGCTGGAGGGTGGGAGAGGCAAGGTCCCCATTGAGACAAGCAGGGCAATTGCAACCCACGGTGGAGCCAGCCACGCAGATTTTGCGAAAGTTAGCCCAGGTCAGGGAGGAGCAGAAGAAGTGCACCTACTTGGAACAGGTGGAGCACTTTAGTGAGTCTTTACCTACCTCATGAGAGCACAAGGAGCAAGGGTAACGTGGGGGGCCCCATCCGTAACAATCCTCGCCCCAGGTACCCCTGCTCCATCTGTCACCTTGATGTGGGCAGAGACTCCCTTCAGTGTACTACTTGCCTCAAGTGGGTACACTTTCACTGCTCCTTCCACACCCGTGCTGACTTTCGCACTATCTGTGCAACTGGCACTGCAGTGGGTTGGCGTTGCCCGGCGTGCTGCATCCAAAGTCAACCTGGCCCCCCTACTCCGACCAATTCCGTCGTTACGACGCATGCGTCCCCTCCGCCCCCTCCCCCAGGGTTCCCCCCACTACCACCTGGCTTTTATCAACCGCAAGACATTGCTTAAAAACTCGTCATTTAGCAGAGTGAGCGTCATGCTTTTCGTAGAAGCTTTTCGGACACAGCTCTTGGGTGACGACGATCTCTGTCTTATTCCAAATGCGATGAGCAGGATCTTTAAAAGACCAACGTAATTGCGCAGTAGAAGAATTGCATTCTCAATAGTGGAGGCAGGCTTTAATCTTATGGGAACAGTTGAAGTTTTTTGTGAAATGTAAACCACTTCAAGCATACTCAAGTGGAGTTGCGATTGAGCTGTGATCAGCCAGGATTTTAAACTGTACGAGTCAGCAGTAGAGTTTGATGCATAATGGTTGGATTTCAACAAATTTTGGTCAATGGCTGAATATTTTTGTGGTGCAAACTGAGTCTTACTTTCGGATTTGAGTTGTTTCTATTTGGTTGCATTCTTGTGGATTGAAGTCCGTGAGCTCCTGATCCTTAGCAGGAGTGGCTTTTTGGCTATTGCTTTTGGAACATGCTGCTTGATTTGTTTCTGATGCCTCTAGGTTTTGCAATCTACGCAGTACGTACCAACTATTGCAGTGGCACACAAATTAATAAATCACTATATTTTGTTGATTGGATAGTAGCTCATTGTTTTTGGAACCAGGTAACATGATTTTGGCTAGAGAAGAGCAAACGCGGTGATACTTTTCTATAGCAATTTTCCTAAGCAACCTTCATTTGGAGTTCTAGCTGCAGGCAGGCTGAGCCGATCCACCGGGTTCCTAAGTACTACACTAGACATTTTTTAGGACAAAAGAGCTTGGGTGTAGAGCAGGCCTGCCCAACCTTTCAACTGCTACGTTGGCCACTTTTACAGGAAAAAAGTTATTGCGGGCCACATGCATTTTTACCAAAATTAAACACTGATCAATTTCAAGTTTATTTCGATAATATCAATCAAAATCAGTTCAGTGAGCCACATGACGTATTTACGTTTTTGGCTCACGGGTGAGTTCATTTTTGCTAAACCAAATTTAAATTCTGCATTTAAGTTACCTGTTCTAAAACGTAATTATACAAACAGTTGCGCAAGACAAGTCCGAGAAACTAATGTATAATTTACAAGTACAATATTTTTTTTAATTCAAAAAAAAGTGTTTAAAAAGCACTAGCAAATTTATGCTCGTGGCTTGAGGAAATGAGTCTCTGCAGAGGTCGAGCATGTGGCGTAGCCAAGGGTGGGGGGTTGTAGAAAGAGTCTAGGAAGAAATTGACCTCGCAAAATCGCCCAAAATTATGCGCTTGAAGTGCGGAAAGACCTGTTTTGTTCTTCACCAATATTGGCCGGCAAATTTGTGAGACTTGAGAGCACCAACAGTCCAACAACTTTGCAAACCCCCATTACAAGTTCCAAGAATAACTTGAATGGAAACAGCGCCTTTTGTGCAAACCTCCCTGAAAAAAACTGCCTTCGCCACTGCATGCGTTTATGTAATCATTCTTTTGCTTGTCAGCATCTAGGTTACAATATCTAACAATAGCAAAGTCTAACATAGCCATAGAACACTGCCTGAAAAAAATCCTCATCGTTTACCAAATACCACGTTAGTCAGAACAACTAATGTCCTTGTGGAACTAACAACCCAAACAACCCTCTTACCTCTGCTACACCTGCGGCTAAAGTTGCGTATCTACTTGACTTTTTACCCGTTTGTAACCACATATTCTGCAGCTACCTCCTTTGAGCAAACTTGGCCGATTAAGCGTTGTTTTTTTAAATTGACGTAACAATAATAATGTTTTGTCGATCGTACTTTCAAACAGTTCAAAGGGTCAAAACTTGAATTTGTAAAGAAAATTCTCAATAAAACTAAAAAGTTTGCTGTTTTGAAAGTAATATTCATATTGAATGACAAACGTTTGGAGGTGCTTCAGCTCTTTAGCTCCTGTAAACGAGCCGCTCGCGCAATTGCGGGCCACATAAAACAACCTCGCGGGCCACGGGTTGGGCAGCCCTGGTGTAGAGAATTGAGCAATTTTCTATTCCGATGAGATCAAATCCTGCTACCACTATTAAGAATACAATTCTTCTTACAGCGCAATTATGTTGGTAGGCTTTAGGCCATAAGCAAGCTAACGATTAAACATTAAAACTCTGGCCTGCAAACGTCAAAACATCACAATTAAATTATTATCAACATCTGATCCTGATTTTGCTTCGCATCATTGTACCTCATTCATTCTAAGCAAACAGAACGCATGATTTCTGTCTATAACAAACTTGTCACCCACAACGGACAAAGCATGCACATAGAAACAATGATTTCGAAGATGCTCATTGCTCTGAATGGTATGGACACAGGAAGAACTAAATATGACCCAAGGGAAGCATTGGTAGAAGTTTTGAAAAGAAAAGAACGCCGACAGAGTGAGCCCAATTATGATGTGCATAAAAAACGAATAGTTATTTCAAAAATTTTTGCTAACTTTAAGGAAAAACTCCTGCTTGAGAAACAGTACAATAAGGAGGTTTCCAATTACAAGTATCTAATAAAAACGATTATCGTTTTTTGCACACATAATAGCATATGTGCAAGCTCTAAAAACATTGATGCAAATGTTTCGATGGCTTGCTTGCAAGCTCCCATTAGTCAAGTGCAGTTATGGTTTAACCCCTAAAAAATTGCAACAAAAGTTTTTTAACGGATTTCAATTGTATTATTGCTACTAAATGACATAAATTTGACCATGCAAAATTCTACAAAGTCGACAAAAATTTGACCTTGCAGAAGGTGTGTTTTCTTTGTTGATGTCATTTCCACATTAGTCCAGATTAATACCTCAAAGAAACGTAAATTTTAACATCAAATCGTATATTTTTATATTTGGTAGAGATTAATACGATTGTTCATTATTAACTAATTCATTCTTATGATTAAGTTTCTGGTAAAGTCAGAATTCAATGATGACGTCAATGATAATAAAACTGTAATTTTGGCTCTTTATTGACAAAAAAAAAAATCAACTTTATTTACTCAAAAAAAGTATTCGCAAACCTAAACACAACGTTTTGGTAAAACGCAGATCTTTGTAATTGATTATATAAAGTATAAAACGTCATAGCTATTTCATAAATTTATCCTATTTGACCTAGATCTATTTTTGATTTAGGCAAAAAAATGATAAAATTTAAATTTTGGGACGTTTAAGATGTTTTGACAGTTCTAAATTTATATCAACAATTTTAACACACTCTACGTGATGTCACTATGATATTTTTGGGACATTTAACTTACGAGCCCCTGTTTCACCTACGTAGTTTTTGTTTATTTTAGTGGTCAAAATCAAGAAAAAGATATTAATGCTCGGCTCATTTTGTTCATTGTTTATTCATACATAATATTGTTAGTACTGTTGCACTAAATCTCAACGTGACGCAATCTTCATTAAGGCCAATGACGTTTTGTTGACGTCATGTAATTGCAGAAAACGTTAAATTTGACTGAAAAACGTAGAAAGTTGAATGGAAAGTAAATTTCTGCGGAACAGCGAATCAATTTTTTTCGCATTGTGGTCAAGTTTCAATTCATATATACAGTTTATTTTTCTGTATTTCTTGCAATTAGTCGATTCAATTACATTGGTATACTCAAGCTTTCATTTCATTACAGTAATCGGAACTTGCTGGATTACCGTGCACTATATAACTGAAAAAATTTTAACTCAGAGCTATTACACTTAAAAAGTAATTTAAGTGTATCATTTTTGCCTTCTAAAATGCTAAATAATATAAAAACCAAAATTACTAAACTGAAGTCATATTTTCGATTGAATTTTCAATTAAGTTGATCAAAGTTTTGGGAAGAAGATGAGATAAAGCTCCGAGATAATGAAAAATTTTGGTGACTTTTGGAAAAAAAGATCTTAACAGCGATTTTGTTGATGCTGGAAAAAACTGTTGGACACCTCAAATAACTTGATCAAAGTAGGAAGCTTTCATCCAATTAAATTTGATTTTTTACAAATGCAGTATATTATGATATAAATAACTATTCATTGAAAGTATCCATATTAAATTAGTAGCAAACTTGATTTCAACAAAACTCAATATTTTTGATAAACCTAAACATATAGGCGTAGCCAGGATTTTTAATGGCGGGGGGGGGGGGGGGGGGTTAAACCGCCAATCACAAATTTACAACAAACTCATCAAAATTTTTCGAAAACGAGGGACTTTTTGTGAACAAAAATACCGTAGATTGGAAGACCCGAAGCCGGTGCTTGGGTTGGCGTTTAACCGGGATTTTTCTAAAAAGGGAGAACTTGAACTAAATGCTAATCTTTTTTTTTTAATGTTTAAATTGAAAGACGTAAAGAACAAACTAATGTAACTCATACGTATCACAGTCTGGGGGTCTGGGGGAGAAGCCACCAGCCGCTGGGCGATTTTTTGTAATCTTTAAAAAAAATAGCTTTTTAATGCCAGTTGAATCGCATTTCACACAATTTTAGAGTCATTTGAAATAATTAAATTCCAAAGATTTGAAAGCCAATTGAAGAAATTAAATTGTTCAGGCCTCTCTTTACTTACGAGTCAAGGACAAAGCAAGTTCAAAACCTTGCATTTTTTAGTTAAAATTTGGAAGTGACTTAGCCCAGGTTGAAGGAAGCAAGGTACATTGGTTTCTGCAATATTTTTGGCAGTAAATGTTAATTCACGTGAAAATTTGCCTCGGAGATTTTTGTTTTGTCTTGAAAATAATCAGTTTTAGGAGTATAGGTACTGTACGTCCACTTATGACTTTCGCAGAAATTACGAAGTGGGGCAGCAGTAAAGATGGATCACAAGCTGGAAAGCTATACAGCCGCCACGAATACTGGGGGTAAACAGCCGCCTGAGGCAATTAATGGCATCTGGAGGACCAAGCCCCAGAGGTTAAAATTATTTTAGAGATTTTAACAAAACTAACTTAATTATGAGCTTATCGGTATTTTTGGCACAATTTAACGACGTGTTGTTTAGCAACGCAAGTGAACAAAAACGCCTAAAACAGCCCTGGGGCCAAAAGTACTGTGTTTCAATAGCGTGTTAAAGATTTTTTTAGCTTTATGTGACGTAAACAAAATGGAATAGACCTAAACTCCCTTCAAACGCTAAACGTACGTAATTGATTACGATCACACGTGGGCACGGCACTTTCTAAAAGTACTGCGGTACCGGTACTTGCTTGAAAGAATTACCGGTATTATTTTTAAAAACTACCGCGGTACCGGTGCTCGGTACCGGTACTTTTTGCTGATTCAACTTAATTGTCTTAGAATCTTTGAAGAACGTTTGTTTTAAAAAATTTGTAATTTTTAGAGAAAAAAAGCACGACAAACCAAAATTACGATCAATCATTTACTTTGATACAAATCAGATCGTCGATCGTAACTTAACCCAACTCTTTTGAAGTTTTAATTCTATTTTGCGCGGGGGACATTTTTGTCCCACTCTTTATTTTTTGAGATAAATACCTTGAGAAAAACATTTTTTTTTCAAACGGAGTCAAATTTTATCGCAAACAATTCCTAAAACTTTTAAGTTGCTAAGGTAAAGGGAAATTTCCCAAAGTTACTTTTTAAAATCTGAGCATTTTTTGGCTAATATTTAATTTAAACGACGTCATGAGACGTTTTTGTGACGTAACCAACTTGACTTAGGCATTTTATGAATCAGTATCAAAAAAAACAAAAACATATGCATAAAATTTGAACCACCTGTGCTTCCTCACAAAAATGTAGGGGTGACGTTACTATGATGACATCATGAACTATGATATGATGAGACGTTACTATGATAACGTTACTATGATGACGTCATAACCAGTTTTTCTCAAAAATTTTGGAGAACAACCCGCATACCAAATTCGGTGTTCCCATGACTTTTGGGTAAGGAATTAGATATAGGGTTCATTTTTGCCTCCCGTGTAAAATGCCGTTGATCAAATAACTACCCCAGGGAAAAATAGGGTTATGTCTTTTCCTGCAGAGAACACTCGTTTGACCACTGCACTTAAAGGCAGTACAGTGTCATATTTATATTAAACCAAGAGATTTTTCAGTGCATCATTTCGAAAGTTAGACAATAGATGAACTAATTTGCATTGGAGGCTTTTGATCGACAAAACTTTCAAAAATTTTTGTAGCACTGTCTCAGCAAGTGTTATTGTATAAAAATCAAAAGTTTGTTTGAATGTTCATTTTCTTTCACATCGCCCCTCTCATCAAAAGCATCTTGCACTTCCAATTTCTCTTGTAACAATTAGTTACTTTGGCTTTGAACGTTTGTTGCATTATTTTATACACAAACGACTTCGATCGTCATCATAGATAGTACGGAACTGCGGATGCAGAGATGTTGCAATTACACATTAATTGTTGGCAAACACACCCTAAACCTTTCTTTGGAGAGAACCATAACGGTATTTTTCGGAGTGAAAAAACTATTAGCTCCACTCTAAAGAGAGAGAGATAGTTTGATTTTCAATCGATATGTGATATTAAAAAACTGAAAATACCGAATACTTTTTAAAAAAAAGTACCGCGGTACCGGTAACAGTACTAAAAAAGTACAGCGGTACTTTTGTACTCGGTACTGCTCACCTTTGGATATGATATATACAAGTATTACAGCTAGCTTAATTTTTTTGAGGTATTTTAAAGTTGTGATTTGGAGTTTAAAGATTTTAAAGAAAAATGTTGTCTTGCTAGGCTAAAAATAGTATGAAACCAGATAAAAATAGTGGTATGGTACAATGCCCCCCTCCAAATTCACTATTGTCTAATTGTGTTCGTTCAATAAGCATTTCTTCTAGCATTTTTTCAAAAGTATTTTGTCCAGTTAAAAGTGGCGAGTGCGGGAGATGGTTTGTGATGTAACGTTAATTTAACAGATGGTTTTTAATCATGCTATTGCAGTTCTCAGTTCATGAAAAGGTTAGTTTCCCCGGATTATAGGCCTATATTTAAGTTGATTGGCAAACATTTGAATTGACAGGGGCCTGGTCTCCTTGTTGTTAATATTAATATTATTGTTAACTTCTGTTGCACGCGTGCTCTATTGTACAAGAACATGCTAAAAGAAGCTGGAGCCAAAGAAACAATAAGCTTGGTTGTCATCATTTTCGTCATTGGTGGCATTTCATTAGGGGCCCCATGCCCCCTGGCTACGCATATGAACTTGAATTTAAAACACGAAATAAAATGCTGAATTATAGAGCCATATAGCTTTACGTTCTTCCTTAATTTAATGTATTTATCCTGTATCATAACATAACGCAGTACACGTCAAAAATTAAAAATTTAAAACCCTACAACCTGTTTCACCCGTAATCGGGATAATCAGGGGTGTCTGCCAAAAGCAACACAAAGTTTAAAATCTAAAATTTAACATTTACAATTTAAAATTTAAAAATTAGGGCCAGGATCAGTTTTTCTCCGCTACAGCTAGATGTACTTTAGGCCGCCCAGGAAATGGATATGGCCCCGGTACTAGAACGAGGAAGTAATTTTTTTCATTTCAGATTTTAAATTTTAAACTTTGCGTTACTTTTGGCAAACATCCCTGATAATCCCGATTACGGGTGAAACAGACCGCAGAGTTTTTGATTTTTTAATTTTTGACGTGTACTGTGTTATGTTATGACATTCGCTCGGGCTTACGTGTACGTTTTTGAATGTGCTGTCGAGCACGTTTTTGAATTGGTAGTGTTCAAACTCTACTCATCATTATAATGTATTTATTCATGCAATAATTTAGTTCGAGAAGCCAAACTTTCAAAGGCTCGAAATGGCTTATACCGCAAAAGAAGACTTATCCAAACAGCAAAGTCAGAAAAAAGTTTTATAGAGCGAACATTTAGTAAGGTTTGAAAAAATTAATTATCGATTATCGGATGCTTGAAATTCGTATGAGAGTGACAAATCTTGTGTGGGAAAGTATTATAGTTTCTAATTCATGAATCAGTCAATCAAAACACTGTTTTATTTAACGCTCAATAGTTTTTGTTTTAGAAGTGATTTGGGCCTACAAGCGGGCCATCTCTAGTCAATCGAAAGCCAAAAAGAATAATTGCAAAAAGTGTAAAAGCTAGCTGAATTGTTAAAAGATTTTCTCCTGGGTGTGATTTTCATACTAAAAGCTTTCAAAGTGACATTGCAGCATCAACAAAAATAACAATGAAAAATCTTATGTTCAAATTATTTTCACGATGTTTTAATTGTGCGATTTGCTCGATCTTGAAAAACTGCCGTAGAAAAAAAAACTACTTACCGCAGCTCTTGGCGAATAATACAAATGTTAGCAATCACGAATAGGGCAATAGTTACACCGAAAGCAACGATTTTGATAACTGTAAACCATTCTGACGTATTTGAAGTTGACGCAAAACTGGTGGTGAAATCCATTGGAAACTTGCGGGGTTCTGCACGTTTTGCACATGTAAAAGACAACGATGAATTTGAATTAGCTTATGAAGATAAAAATAAAGACTCCAAATTTTAGAAAGACATAACTTTGTTTTTGGTTGGTTGCAATAGTGTTAGCCTGTTAAGCAATGTAAAAAATTTAGCTACATCAACAGCCTTTGGCTATATAACTTTATTTAAAGTCAATGTTTCTCGGCAACCACAAATTTTGCAGTTTTTATTTTGCAGTTTTTTACAGCTTTTATTTGGTCACAAAAGATTGAACTCCACTTTGTAAGGTTGTATTTAACTTTTTTGAGTTCAAACTTAAAGGCATTGCCAGAAAGGGGGCAGCAATCGAAATGCCACCAATGATAAAAATGTGACAAAAAAGCCTATTGCTTTTTTAGTTTCAGTTTCTTTTACCATTTTCGCGTACGTTCAACAGCACTGGCGTACAAGAGTAATTAACAGTAATATTGATCAATTTAAATGCATTTTTGCCAATCTTTTGCCAATCAATTAAAATATATCGCCCGGGTGAAATTAAGGGTTTTTATCTTAAAAGTTGCCGTATCGGGCCCTCATTTAAACTTTTTATGAACGTAATGCAATAACCAGGGCAGGATTTGCGATATGGCTTAGCTAGTGGCAAGGGTCCCACGCTAAGATATTAAGAAATTTTTCTGATTTTCACCTATATTTAGCACGAATCAATGTTGCGAAAATCCCCGAAGTGTTAGGGGCCCCACGCAATGTAAATCCGGCCCGGGCAATAACATGGTTAGTGAGCGTAACCATCTATTGTACCATTTTTAATAACAATTCACCTCCACCTAGTCAGCTTTTACGCGACAAAATACCTTGGAAAAAAATTAGCTAGGGGAAATGTTCATTGAACAAATTATTGAATTTGAATTTCAGGGGCCTGGGCCCCCTGGCCGTACATGTCCTCCTATAACTGGTTATTTCCATAAGAAAACAAAAATCTCTAAGAAAAATTTTTAAGCAGATTATTATTTACTCCGAAAATATAGCAGGAAGCAATGCACCTTACTTCCCTCTACCTGGGCCAAATCACTTAACAACATTAAAACGCAAGATTTTAAACGTGTTTTGGACTTGAATTGCAAGTAAAAGGAGAATTGAACAATTTGGTTTTTTCAATTGGCTTTCAAATGTTAAAAACCTAGTTCTTCCAAATCGCGCTCTGAACTCGTTCGAAATGTTATCCAATGACATAAAAATAGCTTTTTTTCCGAAAAATTACAAAAAAAATTTTCCAGCCTCTGGGGGCTCCGCCCCCAGACTCCCGTCTGTCATACGCTTGAATTACTCTAGTTTACTCAAAACATCTTCACTTTTCAAGTATTAGTTCAAGCCTTCTCCCTCGAATAAAATCCTGGTTAAGCGCCAAACCAGCCTATGGCTTCTGATCTTCCATTCTACAATATCTTTGCTTCACAAAAAGTTTCTCTTTCAAAAATTTCTGATGACGTCATTACATGTGATTGGTGATTTGGCTCCCCTCCCCGCAATCAAAAATCCTGGCTACGCCTAAGGCTGGATCATAATGCTAAAGCTAAGCAGAAAATATGTTTTTCTAATCGATGGTTCCGGTCACCATCAATTATAATGTCATACTTGGAAGCTAAAGACAATCAACGACTTCCAGTTGCTTCAGTCAGCAGCGCAACCAGGGGGTGTTAAGTGGGCTTCAGCTAGTTCCGCAACTAGAGCGTTGTTCTAGAGGAGGGGTCAAAATTTATTTCAGTGGAGACTAAAAATTGCTTTCTATTTTAATTTCACTCAAAGTTACCAAAAAGTAGGTCCACAAATCTGGTACACACAAATTTTTGCTGGCTTTGATGCGTGAAGATCAAAAATTCAAAAAAAAAATCTTCACAAATTTTCGCCGGCTCTGGGATGTGTAGAGCTGTTTTCACGTTTAGCATACAAATATCCGCGGAAGAGGCTTCAAACACGGGACGTATTGTAGTATTTTCACCTAATGTTGCTTTTGGGAGTTTGGGGAGGCGAAATTTCTGTTTGGGAGGGCGCCGCCCTCCTGCCCCCCAGGTTACGACCCTGGCTTCAGCTACCCTTAGCCAAGTCACCTAGAAATTCTAACCCAAAATAGAAGTGTTTAAACGTGTTTTCGACTTCACCTGTAAGTAAAGGGGGCTGAAGGGGCTGGGCAGTTTAATTTTTAAAAATAATTTCTAGTTTTAACAATTTAGTCCTTTCAAATGGCTTTAAAAACGCTCCAAATGTGATCCAAATGGCGTTAAAATGGCTAGTTTTTCCAAAAAATTACAAAAATCGCTCAGTGGCTGAGGAATTTTTCTCTGAGGTACCAAACTGCGATACTCTTAGTAGTACCACTTTGCTCAGTACACTACACTTAATACAGACAATTTAAAAAAAAGTTTAATTTTGGGTCCTCGCCCTCCCTCCCCTCCTTGCAAATTTTTTGGTTGCGCACCTGCTTTCAGTTGTGTGCAAGATGTTTAAGATTTTCCTGATCGTTGAGGTTGAGCCATATTGCGATTCCGTTTATGATTTATTTCTGATTGTCTTCCTCAACTTCGTTTCTCTGGCAATTTTTCTGCCATGACCAATGTTCCATAACTCCTTTTCGTATTAAACGTCCAAAAATTTAGCTTTTTTGATACAAAGTTTAATCAACAACATTTCTTGTTGCAACGTGTTTCAGCACTTCTTCGTTACTGACCATTGCTGCATAACATAGTGCTGCATGCGTCTGAGAAACTAATTTCTGCGACATTAATGTTTTCTGCTAATATTTGACTAATTGTTTACCTCAGGGGCGGCCAATGCGCGGCTCGTTGTCATGTTTGACGCGGCTCTTTTTTACAGGCTCTGGTTCTTCGATCCTGTGCTTCAAGATAGCAACGGAGAAAATTATTTAATTTTTCTTTTATTGAATTTTTTAACCTCATTAGCCAGAAAGAAAATAAAAAAATGTGATGGACTTATTATGTCTTGATAGGGTTTTTGCTATTCCGGGGCATGGATCCACCACTGCATCAAACATCGACACCGGATGGGCAGGTTTGGAATACGATCGTTGGACAAACAGCTAGCTAAAAAATATCCTAGTTGGTTCACGACTCACGGGTAGGGTTTCCAATTTTTCCCAGATTTTTAGCTTCTGGGAAAACCACAGAAAATATTTTGAAAATTCTCCTGAAATCCGCGGAATTTCGGGAAATTTCCGAAGTTTTCCGAGAATTTTCGGGATCTCAGGATAAATTAATCAAACATAAATTTTTGCAGCATTTTTCAATTTCTTGAAGACTCTACATTTTAATTCGAAATCGCCAAGCGCTGAACGAATGCGTCATGTGATGCGATCACGACGCCAGTGTGAATTGGTCTTAAGGTCTTTTAGACAAGCAGCCACCTTACAGCTTCTTTTCAATAATTTAAAGACACGGTAGTTTTGCTCTTGGTGTTCTCGTCTTTAAAGACTGGTCTTTCGACGACTCTAATCACATGACCTGTGTTCAACCCGAACTAAGCATTGTCGCGTTGCTGCGTCCTTGGATATGACGCTTACCATAATTATCGGTGCTTGGCGTCTTCGAATATTAAGCAGCAAATTTAGTGGATAAGAATTCGAAGAAATTCACAGCAACATTGGATCACTAGAAACTCCTAAGCAAATGCGGATTCTTCCAAGCACAAAGCAGTCATTACAATGAAAAGTGTGCAGAACGACCAATAGTAATTAGCGTCTGACGCTGTCCGGTGACGGAAAGATAAATATGAACTACTGTACAACAATAACACGCCAGCACAGCTGAGCGAGCGTGAGTGAATGCTTTTATTTTCTTTTATTATTCTATGTCGTGTGAAGCACAGCGCGAGGTAGTTAAGTGAACGCAAGCTGTAATAAAACAAACAAAATTTCACTCACGCTTGCTCAGCTGCGTTAGCTTGTAAACCATATTTAAACGAGGACTAAAGGCAAAATCAATGGGGGTATCTAAAGTTAGGCCAATCGCATAAGACTAGATTGGCATTAACTCCATCCTTCTTGACTCAGCCGTTCCGGAGATATTCTGCTCTAAACACGACGAGGGGGCCTTTAATGTTACAAATTTTAATAATTTCCTTTTGCAATACTGACGTTGATAGCCTTAGTGTCGTTGTCGACGCCGTTCCAGTTCTAACACAACGCAACGCCGCTATTTGGCTGCGACATTGAGTCGTTTCGCAGCGCATTAATCAGTTTGATATTGTCAACAGAATACATCCGAGCTGGTAAAAAGAGTAGAATGCGGTAGCTTAATAACAAACGTCTTACTATCAGGTATGAGTTTGTACTTTGTAGCCTTGTAATAAAAACCTTATTGCTAAGCTAGGCTATGATTAAGACTGAAATGTATCTGGCAGCTTGACTTTCATTGAGATCGTTAGGCTACCAAAAGGTCTACTCTTTTTACCAGCTCGGATCTGTTGTGCTGAAAAGATTCAACTAGTTAATGCTTAGGTAAACGACTCGATGTAGTAGTCTAAAAGCGGCATTGCTTTAGGTTAAAACTGGAAGGCGTCGCTAACAACGTTAAGACGATCAACGTCAGGGTTGCAAATAGACCTTATTAAAATTTATAACATTAGAGGCCCCTACGTCGTGCTTGAAGTAGAATATCGCTGGAACGGCTGGGTCAAGAAAAATGGAGTCAACACCAATCTCGTCTAATACGATTCGTCTAACTTTAAATACCTCCATTGCCATTGCCTTTTTAATAATAATAATAATAATAATGTATCGGTCCAGCACAATTGTGCCACGGTAAAAAAGCATCGAAAAAACAAACAAATAACGGTAAAAAAAACAAAATACTTTAGTCCTCGTTCAAGCTAAATGAGCAAAAAAGTGGCATATTATTCCCTGTCGTCTTCGTCCCTCCCCCTCTTCGTTAATCCATGACCTTTATTCAAAATTATGCACTGTTTGCTTAATTGCTTTGTGCTGTTCTGTTAAGATAGTCACTGTCGTACTAGGCAACTACGAGTTGTAATGTTTGAAAATTTGCGAGGTTTTGACACTAATTTCCTGTGAAATCGAAACATCCCAAATATCCCTTCCCGCAATCCGGATAAAAAATTCTATCCACGAGGCACCTTTTTTAACTGTATTACAATTTACGACTGCGTCGCAGGCAAGAATAAACACCTCAATACTGGAAACAAGAAAATAGAAAACTTCAAATTTTTCAAAGCTTATTTGTGAACAAATTTGACTGAAATTCAGATTAGTTTGAAGCAAAAATTTGCTTTAGAGAATCTTTCTTTTAAATCTAAAATAATAAGACGTATTTAACATCCAATCAGCCAAAAATTAAAATTATATAAAAGGAGCCGATTTGTCGTTTTTGGAACCGGAATAGGTTTCCATTTATTTTTGTTCTAATTTGTGGCTGATTGGACGTTAAACAAATGTTATTATTTTAGTAAAATGTTGTTTTGTGATTAGATTTACAACTAAAAAAGCAAGAAGTGTGGCATTTTTAACACATGCATTGTGTAAAACAGTGTTCATAAGTTCACCTTTTACTTTTGCCTTGTCTTCATCGCATTCGTGGAATTCATAAGAAGCGTGAAAATAAGTCAGCTTGTGAATTCTCGGTCTGGTGGTACGTTTCGAAACCGACTTGACAGACAAGCGAAACGGTTGCACCGCTGTTCTCGCAGAACCATGTGGGCAGTGAATACTTCGTAGCTTTTGCACACACTCATGATTAGCAGCGTCTGGGTAGGAAAACATAAAGCATAGGGGATCATCATTTGGGATGACAGTTCGCTCTTGAAGTGTTGTTCCTGGTAAAATATTTCAAATTAACAAACTTAGATGGGGAAAAGTATTATTAAGACACACGAGAAAACATAATGCAGAAGGACTTAAAACCAGAATTGGGCAGTACCAAGAACAAAAGTACCGCGGTACTTTTCTAGGACCGGTACCGACGGTACTTCTCCAGAATGGTATCGTGGTATACCTTTTCTTAAAAAAGTATTCGGTTTTTTTAGTTGTTTGTTATTACTTACCTTATCGATTGAAATTTTACCTACAGCTAACAGTTAAAGCCAAAGTGATTAAATTTTTACACGAGAAGTGTTGAACAGAGGTGGAGTCGAGGACACGACCCTCAAGGCCAAGGACACAAAAACAATCCGGGACCAAGGACAGGAATGCTCGAGGCCAAGGTTCTCCAAAAAAAAGTTACCCAAAATTTTTTTCTGGCGACCTCAAAAAAAAAGGTCTTTGCAAATTTTCCCTAAGGTTTCTGCCTTTTTCCAAGGTAAAATGAAAAGAAGGTCACGGCCATTGCCCATTTTTAACGAATTAAAAAAAAAGTACTTCCTCAAGCCGAGGACAGGACATTTTCGAGGATTTGTAGGCTTCTAAGCCAAGGACTTCAAAATGTGTCCGCGAGGCTAAGGAAGTCCTCGAGGAATCCACCTCCGGTGTTGAAAGCCGAAGATGCTTCGGATGAGAGCACCGATATGAACGTAAGTGAACATTCGGACGAACTTTTTATCGTTTTGATTTTTTATACAAAACAAACTATAACTACTCTTGCTGAGACAGTGCTTTGAAAGTTTCGTCGAATAAAAGCCTCAACGGCAATTTACTTTGTCTAACTTTCAAATGATGCTCCGAAAAATCTCTTTATTATTCGATTTAACAATGCACTGCTTTCAAGTATAGCGGTCGAACTAGTGTTCTCTCTCTGTACGAAACGACATATTACAATCCAAAAGAGTTGGGTTAAATGATGATCACTTTCAGAATGGATTCGACTTGATAGGTTAGGCTAGGGATTGGGTAAGATTAATATTTGAAGAATTGTGCTCCATTTAGTAAGCTTCTTGCTTCTTGTATGCTCTCGTATATTTTATGTGATTTTATTAAAGTTTGGCAAATGTACTGGAGTAGAAAGTGGCAAAAAAATAATCTACATCATCCCACTGTTACTACATAATTTAAGCTTTCCGAGTTGAAAATTGGGCAAACTACTCCATAACTCTACAACTTCAAGTGGTAATCGCAAGATATCGTCAATGAGCTAAAAATATAAATGATTAAAAAAACTAAAATTAATGATTTAGAAATTTCGGGAAATAGAGGTGAGTTCTTTCTAGTAGTAACAAAATTGCAGGTACCATTTCGAAAAAGAAACTATAGTCGCAGATATCATAATAGTGCTATGGTTGGTTTTTGCCTACGTTATTACTAAACCGTATGAAATCTTTTGTGTGATTGTAAGCTACGTTTGGGAAAATTTGCCTAGCGTGTGCTTGCAGTTTTACGCTCATTATTTTTTAAAAAATCGAAGAATTATTATGCTTTGCATATTGCTATAGGTTACATAAAATGGTGGGTAAGTTACTTTTCAAAAGAAACTGTTACTTTAGTTACAGGATTACTTGGTCCAATAAAAGTCAATAGATAACAAATTAAAAAAAAACTAACCAGTTACAGATTACTTTCGATAATCAGAAATTTGAGTTTAACTCAGAGCTGTCGCCAGATTAGAGTTCTAAGTCGGGCCGGGCTCTTCGGATCGGGTTCGGATTTGGGCCGGATTCGGGCCTAAAGCTGACAAAAATTGCAGGCTTAATTCGGGCCTGAGACGTAGTTTTTGTTTTAGGTGCACAAAAATATAATCAAAATAACTTGGTAACATTGCTAAATTTTTCAGACCTAACTGAACTTTCGTTTTTTTTCAGGCATGATTTGGGCTTTAAATTAGTTTTCGGGTTCGGGCCGGGTTCGGCCCTGAACTAGTCGGCCCGTTTACAACTCTGGGTCAGATCACGAAAAGTGATTCACACAAATATTTTGTGAAGTCGAGATTATTTCTTGTTACAAAAAATAAGTTTCGTCAAAGCGATGCATTAAATGCGTCGATTTACAAAATTTTGTAGGCTCAGCGCATTTTGAGAAAAATGCAAACAAATTTGGGTCAAAATTATGTCCGATTGCGTAAAAAATTTGGCCCATGACTTTTATTTTTTGATATCCAATATATTTCAAATTATTTTATAGTGCATTAGTTAGGTTCAAAGATAATTTTCAACGCAGAAAAGCAAATTGGTGAACACGTGTATACAAGATAAACTATACTTGAAAAAGCAAAAAATAAACTATAACAAAAAATCTTCACCGAGGTGCAAGAGAGTAATGAACATTCATAGTCTTGCCTAAACTGCACAGAAAACGTCCCGTACAACCAGTGTTCTTGCATACTCTTTATCCGAAAAGAGTAGAATTGCAGAAGAAGGTCACTAGATTTTTTAAAAAAATCACTACAGATATTGAGAAATTTGCAGAATCAAAACCCAGTTATGCATAAAACAATTTTCTCCAGATCACTATTGTAATGTTCCTTATGTTTTCTTGTTTATACCAGGTTTCGAACACTCGCTTTGCTGCATTTAGCTTTTTACGTATATTTTACTGCTAAGGTTTTCCAATGATGTAATGTAACACAACGCACGCGATGACAATCGATCAAGCGATTTATCGCGCCTTTTCTACAGCATGCTATTAACTGTAGCGCAATCATTTCGAACTGTTTTCTCGAATTTTTGCTCTGTAACTCCTTTGGTGAATGTCAGCCAAAATTGGTTGTAGTCGAGAAAGGAGGTTAAATTTTAAGTCTCAGAATTACTAAGAATCTTTTGAAATTTGAAATCGTTAAGAATCAGATTGTATTCAGAAATTAGCAAGTTTATTCGGATATTTATAGAATTGCAGTCCTTCCTCGAAACCTCAAACTTGCCCTGGGTGGGTCCCATCATATTC
Organism: Trididemnum nubilum; assembly: GCA_963965965.1. NCBI lineage: Eukaryota > Metazoa > Chordata > Ascidiacea > Aplousobranchia > Didemnidae > Trididemnum > Trididemnum nubilum. The sequence continues at coordinate 225,380 of CAWYPQ010000617.1, read as the reverse complement.
ATATTTGGACCCTTTGTCCTCTGAGATGTTGCTCAACTTTAGCAATAATTAACTGGACCTTTGTCCATCTTTTAAAATTGTTTCTACACTGTTTCCCGGGGGCTCACTAAAGAGTTTGCGTTCCTAGAAGACGTTGATATTGGAGTTACAGCTTACTGTCTGCCAGAAGACTAAACCATTGGTTGGTTTGGTTATTTATTGCAATTAATTTGACTAGTATTCTCAGTCTGATACTCAATTCGTAATTATACTGAGTTGTTACTTTCTATATGGATATTTGACGTACTTAATGTGTTCAAATTGTGTGAGTTCTTTGGCGCAGCGCAGTAATATTTACGTTCGTTTTTGATATCTAAATTTGCTAATTGGCGTACTTTTCTACAGAAACCGTTGACAATATAAATCTTCAAAACAGAAGTTAACGCTTGTAGAGACGTACGATACGGCAGACAGGAAGAGATTTCGCGTCGTCTAGACGTATATTTTGTGTGCAAAAGACAAAACAACCATAAGGGAGATCACCAAACTATGAGCAACAAAACGAATAAAATCAAAAAAAATCTAAGAAAACTCTAAAAATTGTCTTTGAATTTTAATACATAACTAGCTATCAAAATAACTGATTAGACTATAGCGTCTGGTTGTGGAAGTAGCAATTTAAACTTCAAGTTTAAAAAAGTTCTCATTTTGCACTCCATAAAGTGATATAAATTGCTGAGTTTAAACGTAAAGAAGTGTAACTTACCGTCTGGTAGCTCCACACGATTTCCCATTCCATACACTTGCAATTCATGAAATCGCAAAACAAACAAAAATTCTTTCTTCTCAGGTAAGCTAAATTTCCAATCACAATCACGCGAAATGAGATCATAGGCAGAATCCGGCCGATAATTTATGTCGCCCATGTTGTCAGTTAACAGTGAATTGTTGCATTTTAGCGTTGTTTGTGCTATAATATTTTGTATGAAAACCAAAACTAAGAGAAATATTAGCATTCTTGTGACAGAGTTTTGTTTCAATTTCTTACACCAAGCACTTTCCAAATATAGTTGATGAATTTAGAATGGTTGAGGTGTGTTTTGCTCTCGCCATCCTTCAGTGAATAATGTTGATTCGAAGCTGCATTTGTTCCACTAACAAATTCATACTAATTATAGTTTCAATAGTAGTATAGGTTATAAAATAGCAGGCCTACAAGACGAAGAATCACTTTAGCCATGCAGTTTACAAAATTTGCTGAGGATTGCGTAAACGATGTTGAAATTTTTGAAAACTTTTGAAAAACAGATACTTTTGAAAAATGATTATAGCTAGAGTCCTGAACTTAACCATTTCATTAAAGTAGCAAAATCCAATTAGTTATTCTCCAAAGTTTACTAATATTTTATTATACTTGCAAATTCTTTTATTTTGTGAGTTTTTAAAGACAGCTTGAAGCCAATTAACTCCTATTTTGTTACGGATATTGTGTTAAACTTCTTTTAAAGCTGAATGAAAAAATTTATTTGTTTTCATCTTGCTTTTGTAAAAAAAAATGCTGTATGAAGAGGATTGGTTCCTCCAGAAGTGATAAAACAGCTTAGTTGAACTGTTTGCCTCCAAATTGTTTCTAGTTTTTGAACAATACCCGAGTGCGTTTTACTTATAACGGTTCAAAGCAATATATATTTGCTGACTTCATTCCATCTAATTACTAATTAGATGGTAAGTCAACAAGCTCACATTGTCGTTACTTGCATAGCGAGAATCCAGTGACGTACGAAGGAAGGGGCACCAGAGTCCGACTGTCCGTGCCCAGAGCCGGATTTACAATGGGCCGAGCCCTTGGCACTTTTGCCTCTTTACTCCCTAAAAAATAAAACTTTACACTTTATAGTAACTTGCTTAACTCGAACTGCAAAAATATTTTTGAAAAAGGTTTTTTGTCAAAACAAAATGGTTTTGTTCGGCATGAAAATAATAAGAAAAAATTGCTTTTTGAACTGCGCATGGCAAAATAGCTAAAAGCGCCGTTTTTTATGACAACCGGGATTGCAAATGCGTCCTTTTTTTGGTTTTCTAATACTTAGGCTTCCTCCGCTCATGAACTACTTCCAAATGCCAATATTATGCAGGCTAAAAATATTTTAAAAAATTGCCTGTATTTCAAGCAGAAACATACTGTGGTTGGTTTCCATAGGTTTTAAAATTCCACAAGTTTTTTATTCTACGGTATTTAAATAAGGTTTGGAATAAGGAGCTATCGTATCTTTACTGTACTGTTAGTCTAGATTATTTGATTCAAATTTAACTCTGAAAAAATGCCTAAAAGTAAACAAAATCTCTCTGAAGACAAGCTCATACAACTCTGCATAAAGAGTGAACTGCTGCAAAACATCATAAAGAAATCGGTGAAAGAAGACGTTGATGAGAAATTTTAGGCACATGATAAAGAAAAAAAAAACTTGTCGCAAAAGTTCAAGACATGCAAAAATAAAAGGAGTACATCAGTGAGAAATATGACACTCTACAAAGGCATTACGACAAGTAAGTGAAAGCTCATGATGAACAAAACAGAGAGCTTATATCTGCTAGATAGATAGATAGATTGTTTATTTCAGTATAAGAAGTTGAAGTAAACAATATCAGCTGCAAGATATTCCAGTATATGCTGTACAAAGTGCACACCAAAGTCCCACACCATAGGTGTGGCGAAAGAGTAAAGCTTACTTGATCAATTACATCCACAAAAAAAAATTTAGGCTATCCTTGCGTCAATTCAAAAGAACTAGGCACTAAGTTCACAACTTAACGTAAACTGAGAAAACAAAAAACAACTAAAAGACGCACCTGATGAGCCCTGGCAATATACTTAAAATCAAACACTTTAAGTGATAATCAGGTAATGTTCCGAAACGAGATATCTGGACCATTTAGGTAAGGCTATAGTATAGTCTGTATTATATCCAAAATGCTATTTTTTTATGGTAGGTAAGTCATTGGTACTTCGAAGAGATATTTTACCTAGGAACACCATAACAAGGTTACTTTATAACAACTAGTACATTAACTGGAGAGAATGCTTGTTTAAAATTATTTCAACTAAAAAATTTACAGTACCACAAAAGCCAAGATAGAGAATTATACCGGTAAAATATTTTTCGCTTTCACACCATGAAAAACAAGCATAGCAGACATTGAAAAAAAAAAGAGCGTGCACTGACCCAAATTTGTTTTTATTCATCTTTTATTCACGTAGCGAGCCAGAGACCTATAGGTTCAGTACATTACTTCTAATTAATCACAATAAAAAGAGATTTGCATCTCTGGCACAATCTGTTGTGTAGTGGCATCCAAGTAACAAAATATTTTTACAAACTTTATAACAAGCATATATAGAAAAACAATTATAATAATATTTAGAGTTGAAATTGTTTTAGTTTGATTTATTTTTCTAACAATGTTATTTATGTTCTTTTTTAAAATGATAAAATGAATAAGACTTAATTTCTAAAGGAATCTGATTCCATATTTGAACGCCATAAAATTGTATCGAGTTCCTGCCACTGTCAGTATTTACAGCAGTGGTTCTCAACCTTTTTAGGTCGAGAGCCAAATTATAAACCTCAAAGTTAATAGGAGCCGCGACCAAATAAACGAAAATTTCCAATTGCTTTTGTGCAACTGCTGCAGGTTTTTTTTTTGAAGCTATGGAAATATTTCACTTGCCCGTAGTAGCTAGCTTCATGAGGGCACTGTTCTAAGCTAAAAGCAAAAAATAGAATATTACAAAAGTAAAAAACAAAAATAAATATCACAGCATTAGCACAGGAGCCGAAAAGGAATTTGCTAAGTGGAAGCGTAGCTGAAACTTTTCTGCGTCTCACACAGACTGGAGTGTGGGGGCGGTGCCTTCAACCGTTGCCCTAAACCCAAATTGTAGCTTCGAATTAATACTATGGGTAGTAAAATAACTATTTAATCAATTACAGATATTTTTTTCAAATATTTTTGAGAAAGAAGATAGGACGATATCGATCTATAATAAATGATTTTATAACTGTAGCCACTTTTGAATAGTGGTGTTACTTTAGCAACTGTAAGTTTTGATAGAAATATTCCTTTCTGAATACATTTATTAAATAATATTGACAGCATTGAAGATATGCATTCGGCAGTCATTTTCAAAAATTTGACCGGTATATTTTCAATTCCATTTGATTTTTTATCATTTAATGCCATTATTCGTTGAAAAACTTCATATTCTGTGCAAGGTTCGCAAAACAGCAATTTTTTTGGTGACCGAATATTGTCTAAATTTTTGTTTTCAGAATAGGTATTATTACAACGTAAATTTAATGCCATGTTCGGACCAGAATTAATAAAAAAATTATTTAATTTGTTGCATATTTCTTTCTTGTCAGTAACAACAAGATCGTTGTCAGTTATTAGTTTGTTTATAGAATGCTTTGTTCATTGTTTCTATGCAAAATTTGGCTAATCAGCTACCATTGTTTCGAAAGATTTTTTTTGTTACTTTCTATCACAGAAGCGTAATAATTTTGTTTGGCAATACTAAAATAAAGTAAAATACGGCTCCCTGCGTAAGTTTTGCACGACTAGCTCCTCGTATGGAATTGGTATGGAAGTATGAAAAATTGTCTTCCATTCCATTCTTGAAATCTTTCATTCCATTCCATTCTGGCATTTTCCATATTCCATACCAAAATTTCCCTTCTATTCCATTCCATTTTGCATTCCATACCATGCCCTGCTAGTAACATTGCTTAAACATAGCCTTTTGTTTTGCTTAATAGATTTCAAAATAGGGTTATTTATTCACGGTTTTGTTTGCAACCGGATTTCATTTCTTGTTTGAAGTTTTAAAGGAGCGTGGGAGTTTAGTATCACGGAGAAACCATTCAAGAATTGGTTAAAAACTGTACCTGGATTAAAACCTTCATCAAGCATGAAGCAATTTTCCGTTTTTAAAACTAGTTTGTTTACATCAGTTAAAATTTTTGCCTTAGCAAAATTTTTCATATTGCAAACTAACGTTTTGACTACTTTATTAATGGATTTAAATGTTAAAAAGCAAAATGTCGGTAGATGACTTGAAATATCAAATGCTAAAATTCCTCTATTCTCTATATGATGTACATGTTTGTGAATATGTGATCTAACAATTTTGCACTGGTTTTAGTAGTAGGAGTAGGTTTGTTAATAATGTTACTACAACCTTTAGCATAAATAGCACTAAAATAATTACTAATTCTTGAATTACGTAGTTGCTTGAGAAGATCATTATTATAGTATTATAGTCTCCAAATGAAATATACTCCTGTTTAGAATGATTTAGTTTGTTCAAGGTGTGAGTTGATTGCTCTTGAAATTGTGTAAAGTTATTGGTTGAAAGCGTGTAAATTAAACCAATAACAAGAGGTTTTCTGGGTGTTACATTCAATTCAATAAATATATTTTCAGAATCTTCCGATTTAAATTCTAAATCTTTTCTTTTAGTATATTTCAAGGAATTTAGTATATAAAAAGCTACTTTTCCGGCTTTTGTACTTGAATTTGAGAACATGAATTCGTAATTTGAAGTTTTGAGCAAATTAGTTTTTTTTCAGAAATTGCTAATATTTCTGGACATTTACCCAAATCATATATTAAATCTTCCAATATATACTTAATTTTTGTTAGTGATCTCACATTAAAATGGAAAATACAAAAATCATGCTGTTTTTTCGAATTTGATAAACAATTTTTAAATATTTACGGTCTATAATTAGTTCAACTAGGCTACGTTCATCATTAAAAACATCTTGTTTTCGTTTAGAGACACCTGCTTTGTTGTATTGATTATCAAAAATTGCTTTTAGCTCAGAATTACAAACTAATTAAAAAGAAAAAATTTTGTTTGGGCAAATTTGACAAAAATAGGACTCATCTGATTTGCGATGAGTTGGAATTTGTGATTTCAATAGTTTAGTACCGGTACATCTGTAAAGGTTGCCAGCGGAGACAATTTCCACAGTGAACGACAGACTGTTTGCCATTACTTTTCTCACCACAGATATTGCATTTTAAGTTTGACACAGCCATAGTATGTATTAATAATACTGGTATCTTGATGGCAAGTATAATTAATCAAAACACTGTCTAATATTGAGAATTTAGCCTACGCATTAAAAGTTAATTTCGAGTTTAATTTTCTTGTAAACAGCGTAGGCGCACGTGCAAAAAATTTGGCCACGATTGTTCAACAGGGCACGAACAACCTAATTTATTCAAGTCTGAAATTGACGTTATATTGACTATTTTGCTTTGTTCATCTCGTCTAAGCCAGATTCTGCCTGGGAAGTTCGCAAAAACTTAAAATCCAAATCTTTTTTGGCTACGTTAACAGCGTCAAAAGGCGTATTTCTCTTTACACTTGAATTTTCTCTAGTAATGATATTTTCAGACGAAAATATTGATTTGATCTCGATGTTTTCTTTGAGTAGTTTTCTCCTTCTACAAATCTCGTTTCGTTTAGGCCTATCTCTGTTGATAAATCTTACTATGCTTGGTGGAGGCTGTTGCCTTTATTCTGCCTTGTTGTTGAGTTTGCGAGTAACCAGCAGCGAATGTTTTATCAGAGTGGCTGAGTCGATGTGAAGTCGAAATATGACTTATCATCCAACTGCACATTTAATAATTTAGCCACTGTTTTAATGCTCTGATTAGTGCTTTAATTTCTTAGTAGGCTATTGGAATGCCATGTATTTCCAAGTTCTCTCTCCTTCCATACTGCTCAAGAGTGTCAAGTTGTTTTTCTGTTAGAGAAAGTTGAAAATTAAACTTCACTATCTTCACCAATCTCTGGTTATCTTTTTATATATTAGACGATTTTTCTAAGAGATCATTACTTGCATAGGCCTACCCAATCTCTCGTTTTAACTCCTAAACTTCGTTTTGGATTGAAGCTAGGGAGGCACTTAAACATTCCAAATCTGATTTCTTGTCTGTAGTTTTTGCCTGTTTTAACTAAGCCAACCTTGTGCTCTGCTGCTCTGTACTTTTCCTCAACTAAGTTTCCACTGTTGTTCATTTTAGTGGTTTTATCTTTCAAATTTTTCAATGCTTTTGCTGGTATTTTCGAGTTATTTTGATGCGTCATTTTGAGTTTGTGACGCAATAGACAGCAAAATGGTGAAACGTTTGCAAGATAGACTGGTAGAAACGAAGCTAAATCTTCTTTACCTTTTTTTTAAATTAATTATCTTTCACTAAGTAATTTTTTCTGCGAATCTAACAAATTGTTTTTGAAAGACGATGAAGTTTTTCTGTCAACGATTTAGCTTCTGCTATCATGTTCTTTTTTATAAAATTTAAAATTTTCAGTCTTTCCGCAGAAAACAGTACGTATGCACGCCGACTTAATTGACTTTCAGACATGATGAAATTAACTGCTAATTTGAAATTAACTGAAACAAAAAAAATAAACGCAGAAACAGATACTGCAAATTTAGAATGCTTGAACCAATACGGTAGGCGGGAAAATCTAAAGTTTTATGGTTAACCGCCTATAGCAAATGAAGATGTGACAAAATTGGTGGTGAAAGCAGGGAGTTGTTGGGTGTCTGGGTGTTGAGTAAAACCAGTCAGATGTTTTTATGGCGCACCGGCTTCCTGCCAAAAATGTAAGCGATCAAAATTCAAGTAACGAATGCAATGCTGATTCCGTCCCACCGCCACCGCCTTTTATTGCGAAATTTGTGAATCGTACTGCGTGTAACGAAATCTTTAAAAATTGCAAACAGGCAAAAGCAATTGACAAAGCCAAATTTCCAGTGAAAGGTATGATAAACTTGTAAGTGAAGAAAAATTTTACTCGACCCAGAAAGCACCTGCTGTGATTTGCAAAAAAAGCTGCGAACGCATACGCTATAAATACATTTGGACAAAGAACGGCAAAATCCTTATTTGCGTAATCGATTCTGAACCAATTTTTGAGATTTGAAATGAAAAGGATCTACGGAAATTATAAATACAATGAACTAAATGTCTGTGCGTACCAGTACTTTTGAACACTTGTTGTTGGTAGTATTAAATGCACTTTAGTCAGAGATGGGCACGAGCTACTTCAAAAGTAGCGCCACTTCCGCTACCGCTACTTGCGCTAAAAAGTAGCCTCGCTACCCGCTACTCGTCTTCAAAAATAGGCGCTATCGCTACTGCTGCTTTACCACAAAAGTAGCGGCGCTACCCGCTCCTTTGAACAAAGTGTAAACCATTTTTGCAGTGACTTAATGAGCAATTGAGTATATACGAAGACAAATTATCATTGACTGTCATGTGAATACGTAGCTAATGGACTATACATTTTTGAAACCAGTATATTTTGGGTTGGGGCTGACTGTTTTTAAAGTTTCACGTACAGTACTTTTAACAGAGATGGAGTCGAGGACACAAGGCTCGAGGCCAAGGACACAAAAAGAAACGAGGCCAAGGACAGCCTTTTCCAGGACAGACCCTCTCGAAACCAAGGAGAGGAATGCTCGAGGCCAAGGACCAAGGACACAGCCGCGAGTGTTCTCAAAAAAAAAGGTCTTCAAAAACGTTTTTCAGGCAATCTCCAATTTATAGGCGTGGCCAGAATTTTTGATTGGTAGGGGGGCCCAAACCACAAATCACATGCAATCACGTCATCAAAAATTTTCAAAAGAGGAACTTTTTGTTGGACAAAGATATCATAGGGTGGAAGATCTGAAATCGTTGCCGGTTGGCACTTAACCAAGATTTTGCAAAGGGAGAGGGCTTTAAGTAATAGTTGAAAAGTCAAATATCTAACTTTGGAGACGTGTTGAGAAAACTAGCGTATCTCAAATGTATTACAAATGGGGGTCTGGGGGCCCCGCCCCCAGCCGTTGGGCAATTTTTTGTAAGTTTTTTGGAAAAAAACAGCTATTTTAATGCCATTGAATCACATTTCGCACGTGTTCAGAGCCATTTGAAAGCACTGGATTTTTGAAATTTGAAAGCCAATTGAAAAAATCAAATTGTTTAGTCCTCCTTTTACTTGCAATTTAAATCCAAAATACGTTTAACATCTTGCATTCTTGTGTTAAATTTTAATTGTAAGTGATTTGGTCCAGGTAGGGGAAGTAAGGTGCATTGTTTCTTGCTACATTTTAATAGTAAATAATAATCCACTCGAAGATTTTCCTTTGAGATTTTTGTTTTGTCGTAAAAATAACCACTTATAGGAGTATATGTTCGGCAGGGGGGCCCAGCCCCCTCAATTGAAGTACAATGGTTTGCTCAATCAGCATTTTCCGTGGCTAATTTTTTTTAAAGTATTTTGTGCGTAAAAACTGGCGAGGTGGAGGTGAATTATTGAATTGCTATTGAAAAATGGTACAATAGATGGTTACGCCTACTAACAATGTTATTGCCGGGCCGGATTTACATCGCGCTGAGCCCCTGGTACTTTGGAGATTTTCGCAAGATCTTCCTGCCAAATATAGGTTAAGATAAAAAAAAAGTCTCTCCATCTGAGCGTGGGCCCCTGGCACTGCTCCATAGAATAAATCCGGCTCTGGTTGTTGCATTACGTTTATAAAAAGGTTACATGAGGGCCTAGGTAGCAACTTTTAAGAGAAAAACACTTAATTTTACCCGGGTTATACATTTAAATTGGTTGGCAAAAATTGAACTGAGAGGGACCCGGGGCTTTGGTCTTCAATATTGTTGCTAGTTACAGTTGTAAGCGAAAAATGCTAAAAAAAAACTGAAACTGAAGAAACAATAGGCTTTTTTGTCACGTTTTTGTCATTGGCGAAACTTCGATTGGGGAGGGGCCTGGGCCCCTGCCTCCCCCTAGCTAGGCCAATGCTCCAATTGAGAAAAACAAAAAAGGTGTTGGCAAATTTTCCGCGAGGTTTCTGGTGTTTTACAACAAAATTTCAACGGTTAAAAAAATAGTGCTGTCCTTGAGCCGAGGACAGGGCAATTTTCGATGACCTAAGGCTTCAAGGCCAAGGACTGGAGGCTTCGAGGCCAAGGACTTGAAAATGTGTCCTCGAGGCCAAGGACGTCCTCGCGGACTCCACCTCTGATTTTTAACCTCATTTGTTTTAAACTATAGTTGGAGTATAAAGTGACATAAATTTCATTAAGTATAAAGCGGCATATGTATTTTTGCTTAGTCAAAACTTAACTTTTGCCTTGAATTAGATCATTATTTAGCCTATACTGCTAGACAAATCATTAAAATCAACAATGGCAGTATAGAAAGAATCATGAGAACTCCATTGATTTTCTACAAATGCGTTGAATCCGATAGTGTTCTTTAAATTTTTTTCCTGCTAAGCTACCTTTGGTTCAAACTTGTTTTTAAATTTTGAGCGAAACTGAGTTTCGTGTTCTTATAAAATTAGTATTCTTCAATTCAAAAAAAAAGTAAATAATGAATTATTAACGACGTTTTTGTGATCAAAAAGAGAGCGCTTATATTATTTAGCAGAGGTGGGCACAAATAACATTATATCAAAAGCGCAGCGCAACAAAGCGCAGCGATCTTTTCAACCAGTCAAAGTGCAGCGCAGAATGCGCAATTGAATTTTTTTAATTTCTGAAGCGCAGCGCAACTTCCTCAATAAACTTTTTGATTCAGTTGAAGCGCAACGCAATTCCGCAATTGCGGAACTAAATTTTCGTACCAAGTTAAAGCGCAATCTAACTTCCGCAATTGAAAGTTCACAACACAATGCAAATACGGCATTTTTTGCGATTTTAGGCAAAAAAGGGTACATAATTTGCACAAGAAGACCGACATTTATCAAAATTACGATCGAAATGGAACAAAATTAAGTTCAATGCATAGAATTGCGCTATTAACCGAAAAAAATTTTAAAAGCGCAGCGCAATTAAAGCGCAACAAATTTTAAAGACTGTAGTCCGCAACGCAACTTCCGCCATGTTTCAAAATAAAAAATTAAAGCGCAACGTCCGCAATTGCGGAGGTTGCAGAAGTTGCGCTTTGCGCTTCTAATTGCGCTTTGCCCACCTCTGTTATTTAGATTGCTCAAATTAAAGCAATGGTGCTTCTTATTTTTCATTAATTATATTTATTTATTGTTGAAACAAAAACAAACGCCTAATCAACCAGGGGCGTCGCCAGCTTAGTGAGATCAGGGGGGCAAAGCTGAAAACCGGGGGGGGGCAAAGTTTTGACGGTAAATTATTGCAGTATTTTAAGAGTTAAGTAGATTGTTTGTGTGGCGGGGTTGTAAATTTCGTTTCGCCTTTGAGTAATACAGCTATTTGGCGTTGATCAAGTTCATAGAACCATTTTCAGCTTTATTTTACAAACTAATTACTTAGGTTGCAATGAAACGATTACTAAACCGTATATTTATTTAATGCCTATCTGACGTGCATGATTGTCTTCGTCTTTTTTACACATGAACAGCATGGGATCATATCGGTTATTATACCACAGTGGTTAAAGCAAGACACAAACTTGCAACAAAAATTTTAGGCATATTCTATGGCTAACGCGTTGGTAAACATATAAAATTAATTTAAATAATAAGAAAAGTTAAGAACTGCGCATGAAAAACTACCTTGAATGATTTTTGAATAAATGCAGAAAGCAGACTGTCTCTGACATATTGAAACATTGACAAAGCTGCTAACTTAACAATTGCTGAAAAAATAACGTAAATCTTCTCATTTAACTAAACATGATCACAGCTAGTAAACGACTGGAAACGACTGACGACAGGAAACTCCAGAAAAAATATGAGCAAAATTTAATATCGGTACCTCTATGATGAATACTGTAGCTGATAGTATACAATTGTGTATTACAAGCCAAAGCAGAAAAATGAACGATTTAGTATTTATACTTGAATGTCTCTTCTGTTTCTGTATTGCCTATAACTTCATTAAGACAGGTAAGTGCCGATCCAGAGGGTGCATCCCCCAAAAGAATTTCTGCTGTATCCCTCCCAATAGTTCTCATCGGTACGGTGTGTAACTTTGGTGGTACAACTTGCAACGTTACTAAACGATGCATTTTATTCTCGAAAAATTGTCGAAAAAGCTAAAGATTCCGGACCCCGCTGGGGAGCTCACAGTGCCCCCCTCCCAGACCCACTAGTTGGCTTTAAGGCCGTCTCACCATAACTTTTGTGTTTGAAAATTCTTAATTGCCACCAGCACTCCTTCCAAACCTTAGTAAATGTTTCTGCGGACTTCCTTGCTGGTATTGGCAAAAATGAGCGTTGAACGTTGCTCCGAAAATCTCCAGTTCGAGCATCATCCCTCCTACCAATGTTCAAAATTATCAAAAAATAGACGAATTCCTTAAATCATCCCCCAATGGTCAATATGGATCGGCACCACTGATTACTGTATCGGTAATGCACCAGTACTGTATTACCTCTGAAAAAAAATCATCACAAATAGCAGCACCAAACAGCCAACACGGTACTATAGGCTACTAAAGTTTACTCAAAACCTCAGATATCAATGGTGTTACTAGTGCCGAGAACACTGCTTAGTGTGTCTTGCTACCGGTACTAATCGATCTAGTTAAACAAACTATAGGGTAATGGACACTTCTTGCAAATCTGAAAATCAGAAAATTCCCGAAGTCCAGCTATCAAAGAATTGGTCAATGGATTCCGATTTGGGGGAGTAATGCAGTCTGTTTCTCTGTTAGCTCAGACTTTTTGCAGATCGATTACTCATACTGCTGAACAAGATCCCAATCAAAATACAGTATAGTTTGAGTTGCTAATCTAAGGCCTTCCACTTCCAGACATGGGCTTGTTAACTCAAATCACTTTTGCTAAGTTTGCTTACCCGTAGCCTACGTTTGCTACATAGCCTAAAAGTGCAACTGACCGATCGAATTCTTATCTTTTTTTTTCCGGAGGCATTTGGCGATAGTCTATTTTTCTTTCTGTAACTATTGATTGCACGGTACATTGAGGATTGTCTGTATTATGCGTGTACCACCGATCACCAACTTACAGCCTACACCAACGTACTGTACATTATCTTCAACAGTCACAACACCTGACTTGTAATAAGGCCTCGCCTATAAGTGCTGCTGTATATGACATCGTAATCTACGATGCCACGCCTACCACACAGTACACACAAACTGCTGGTAGCTGTATTATTATTACACCGTACTGAATTGATTTGTTGTTGTTGTTGAACCTGACCCAAGACACGAGATTGTACTGCGTACCGTACCCTAGATTGTAATATAGAGGTCACGATACTTAGTTGCATGAAGGAAACAAAAAATATATTCAACTAACGTTTATTAACAAAAACTTTCACTAAAATCGATTTGGGCCAGGGGCCATCTTCAGCTTATTCAAATACAATCAATCAAATAGAATCGATGTCAGGATAGGGGATGGAACAATTAAAATTTCCACTATTTCAACTGCGAGGGCGACGCTTACTTTTATGAAAAAATACAGTGGGAGGGCAAGAAATAAATCGGGGAGCAAAAATATAAATCGGGGGGGCAATGCCCCCTATGCCCCCCCCCCCCCCGCTGGCAACGCGCCTGTAATCAACCCTGAACATTACTATGCAAACAAACAAACAAAATAAAATTGTTGAACTGCAATTACTAATCACAGCAACAGAACCTCGCAAACATTTTTTCAAAGTTTATTCTTTTGGTTATATATATATTTTTTTTTCGTTATTTTATTTTGATCTTCAACTAAAATAGACCTTGTTTATTTTTTTGGTTTTCAACTAACATTGACGGAAAAAGTTATCGCATTTCGATCAATGTATTTTTTGGTTTTTATCTAAAATTAACGAAGAAAAAGTTACTGCAGTTCGTTGTTTTTAAACTGCACACCAAAAAAACTTTTCGTGCTCTCTCCCCACTAACACACTACTCTTGCGCGGGGCCAGCTTCCAATTGTCTAATGCGGCCTAAGCTAAGCGCAAGTCTCTACTCTGGTGCCTAACTGTATCTTTGCATTTTTGTAGTTCGCTTTTGCCTTCTTAAAAGACCTACTATTAGTTTATAACAACTAACCTATAGCTGTAGTATACGCTACTCCTATTCAGATATAGCTGCTACCAAACCACGGCCATGTGGCCATAGTTTAGTTTAGACTTTAGAGGACAGTGATCCCTCGTACAAATCGTTGGAAATTGCGAAAAGGATTCATCATTACAACGTCACAAACAAAGTTGTTTTGGCATTCTCACACGTACTAACAGTTTTGTGAACTAAAAATAAGAGTTTACTAATGCGTCTGTTTTTGATTTTATTAAACATATTACAATAGGCACGTGAAATAAGAAGCGGTAGAGGGATGGCTCATTTTCTTAAAGTAGCGGCTCTATCGCTACTCCTACGTGCCCCAACAAGTAGCGTCGCTACCCGCTACTTGGTTTCGGCTGTAACGGTGCTACCGCTACTCAAAAAGTAGCGGTAGCGCCGCTACTACAGTTGCGCGCTACTGCCCATCTTTGACTTTAGTTTATATTTGTACTCTGATTTTTAGATATGATGAAATACCCTTGTTGGACTTATAACAACCAATAAGCCTTGCAAGACCAATCAAAAATCAATCCTTTAATGCGACATCTGCCAGGCACATCTTTGTTGCACAGGCCTAGCAAATGGGAAGTTTAATGGGCTTGGTGACCAGGGTGTCGAACCGTTTCAAATAACGGTTCGGGTTCAGGTTTAGCTCCGGCTCAAAATATTTTAGCGGTTCAGGTTTGGTTCGGGTTCACTTGAGCACCATTTTCGAGGTTCAGGTTTGGTTCAGGTTCACTCAAGAAAAATATTACTGGTTCAGGTTCGGTTCGGGTTCATTGACTTAAAATTTAACTGTCGTTACTCGTTTCGTCCAGAAAAAAAAAAGGAGAAATTGTTGATCCTGTAGAAGTTCACCACTGCTCTTATTGTGCGTGTACCAGCGTCAGCGGCATCCGGATATGGAAAAAATATATTCTTACTTTTGTTAGGGGTTCAGGTGCGGTTTGGGTTCACTTGAGCACAATTTTGAGGGTTCAGGTTTGGTTCAGGTTCACTGAAGTAAAATTTTGCTGGTTCAGGTTCGGTTCGGGTTCACCAAAATGAAACGGTTCATTCGGGTTTACGGTTCGGGTTCAGGTTCGGTTCGACACCCTGTTGGTGACTCACCAGAACCGTTTTTATGCCCAAATTGCTCTAAATGTATCTTTCCCTTTCAAACTCTGACTAATGAAGAGCTTCTACAAGAATTGCTCGAGCAAAACAATGATATAGCCTGTCATTCAAAGACCTAAATGATACAATACTTGAATGCAATGATTGCGACATTACTACTCAAAAGTTTAAAGAAACTAATTCCAAAAGCAATGACCTGTTTTTATTGCACATTAACATACACAGTCTAAACAAGAACTTTGAAAAGCTTGAGAACCTGATGATGCAGATTGGTAAAATACCAGACACAAATAGCAATCTCGGAGCTGCTCGGAGACTAAATTAAAATCAAAATTTTCTTTGTTTTTACAAAGATATACCAATTCCTTTACCCAAAGTCCGTAATAACATAAGTCATGCGGACGGGATTTGACAGGAAATCATGGATCTCAAAGTGGTTCCAAACAGTGCATGATATGGAATGGAATGGAAGGAAAATTTTGGTATAGATTATGGAAGACGCCAGAATGGAATGGAATGGAAGACAATCTTCCATACTTCCATACCAATTTCACACTAGATTTTGCACTTGGCATTTACTGACAAAGTGATGACTAAAAATATGTGGAAGCGTTTAGCAGCTAATCATCTGGAACAAATTAGTAGGATAATACGGTCGTGAGCTTTGCACAAAAAGTGTAGGCATTGGATCATCACATCACAGAATATGTTCATTGCAATTTGCAGCTGCAGTGATGCTGACAGGTTTAATTTTTATTTTGAGAATGACAATTTGCCAAGTGACAAAACTTTTCTATCGTAACAAAGATTTGTATTTACTTTTCTCTCCTCGATTGAGCTTAATTCTCTGTTGTTGTTTTTTTTAGTTTAAATTTTTTTTTCCGGTATTTTTGTAAAATGTTTTTTGCAGTTTGGCTATGCTAGATTTCATAGTTTGTGTGATTACAAACTTACAATCATTAAACCTTGAGCATGCGGGTAAACGTAGTGTCTGTTGATTAATTGGCTAATATAGGCGTAGCCGGGAGGGCCAGGGGGCGCGCCCCCCAATTGAAATGCCTCCGATAATGAAAATAATGACAACAAAGCCAATTGTTTCTTCAGTTTCACTTTATTTTAGTATTTTCGCGTACAACAATAAGAATTAACAATAACAATAATATTGACGACCAGGGGGCTCCCTTAATTCAAATTCTTGCCAAGCAATTTAAATGCATAACCCGAAAGAAATTCAGGATTTTGTTCCTAAAATTTGCAACCTCAGACCCTTATCTAACCGTTTTATGACCGTAATATTCTAATCTGATTAGTAACCATCTATTGCACCCACTTCAGATAACAATTGCCCTAAACCTCGCCAGTTATATTAACACTAGAACGACGGAAAAAATGATACACCGTTAACAACGAATGGTGTCGAAACCGACACCTGCATGTATCAAGCTAAATTTCGTGTAAAAATGGTTATTTGAGCGAATTGTGTAACGTGTTGTTTATGCAGCATTTCACGCATCTACAGTACGATAACAAGCGGTCTAGATGTTTTTATGACCAAGCACAGTTTTCACAATAATTTGAGTCTTAGTTGACGTTAATTTTCCTGCGAGATGCATTCTTTGCATTCAGTTAGCTTCCAATCACCAGTACCACATTTTCTGCAGGTTGGCTTTCGGCAACGCTGGCAAATGGTTACTGTGTTATTCTTGCACTGTTTTCCCGCACATTTTCGTCGCTTTCCAGAAGGCCTTTGGTAATCTTCCTCAGGGTCGTTTAGTTTGCGCTTTTTATTGTTTGATGCATAAGCACTCGTCAGCTCTTCAGAGAGCTGCAGAATAAAAGCAGTACGGCTGATCCAGCTGCCTGAAGCTTTTCTGAACAAGATCCATGAGTTTAGGCCTGCCATATCTAATATGTTCGTCCACACTGCCGTTGGCCATCTTCTAGTTGCTGCATGTGTTGTGTAGAGCATAACCATTTGGTCGAATACATCTACGGCAACAGGCGCGTAGCCAGAAATTCCCAATGGGGGGCTGTGTGTTGGGGGTCTGGAGGTCTGGGGGCGAAGCCCCCAGCGCTCGAAAATTTTGCATTTTTTTGCAAAAATCATTTTAGGGCTATTTTGATTAAAAAATAATGCTTTTTAAACGTGGCTTAGAAATTGGCGGTGCAAACATGATTAAACTGGTGGCATAAATGGGTTGTTTGGGAGGTGACTAATGGTAAAGTGTCTGTTCTCTTGTTTAGATGCTGGTAAATTATAAAATCGAATAGTTCAATAAAACTCATACGGAGTAATCTATTTCGTATACAGTTCTTAGAGATAATAATTGAGGGGGGGGGCTAATGAAAAGAGATTAGAGAGAAATGATTGGTAATTCACTAATATTGAATAGCCCCCCCCCCTATTCCTTAATTTATAGTATATTTGTTGATGGCACTTATGTTTAGCATTTTTACACTTGCGATCAAATTTGATTGCTTATTTCTTAACATTTTTCAAAGTTTTCATTTATTTGTTGTATTTTTGCGAAATTAGCCCCCCCCCCTGAATATACGTTTCAAAAGATGTTTTAAATCACCACTTAGTCCACTCCAGTACATAAAACTGTCTCAAAAGTGCTAAAAACGTAGTGTTTTTCCCATTCTGCATTTTGGTCGACATGCCAATGGGGGGGCTACAGCCCTCCCTGCCCCCCCCCCCCCCGGGCTACGCTACTGCACGCCAACTATGTTATGGTTGTAAAAATGAATACCAAGTGGTTTCTTTTTTTCTGTGGTGTCTGTAGCTGGAGAATCATGCATTGTTGACATAAGATGAACATTTTTCTTTTGCTTACACTGGTAATTTACGACCATGCACTTTTTATCATCATTGAAGAAAAACTTGCTAGAAAACTTCTCATTACCTCCTTTGGTTATTTCTTTTGGTATTCCTTTGACATTAGCACGGACAGTTCCAACAAGTGTAGTGCCCTGTTCTTGCAGTAACTCAGCAACTTTCACAGTATTAAAAAAATTATCCGTGGTAATATTTTATCCTTTTCTGTGAAAAATTTTTGTACCGGTAATCCTCATTACTACATCTTCAGCAAGTGGTTTTCCATTTCGCTGTTCCTTTTCAAAGCCCCAAGGTAAGGTAAAATACTGCAAACAAACTTAGAACTGACTTCCGCTAAAACCCAAAACTTCAAACCAAATTCGTCAGGTATGTTGGGCACATAAACGATGAATGGGCACCTATTTTTCATGGGAAACAGCTGCTCGTCAATTGTTAGACTCCATTCCGGCGAGTAGTTATAAAGAGAGGTAGAAAAGCTTCAAATATCTCTAGGATATGCACAAATTTATAATTTTTTGTTCTCTGCCGTCGTCTATCTTTATTGTCAAATCGAAGAAATGTTTTTATGTTTACAAAACAACCCCTTGCCATTGTGTTACAAAACATTTTCGGACCATACTCTTTGTTCCTCTAGAACTCAACCGGATGTCGTTTGTCATATATTCCTCTGATGTATTGCAATCCTATAAATGCTTCGAATTTTTCCAGAGATAATTCGAAGTCAGATTTTCGTTTTTTGGCTTCTCTTGTGGTATGTGCTTGTATAGTTTTCAACATCGAATTATCAATAAATAATTTCCAGCATTCATTGGGAATAGCAGCAGCTTTGTGTCAAAAAGCAGGATTGACTGCGGGCTTTACGCGTACAATGTTGCATGGATTTGTGCGGACTGATCTTGCAGATAGCAGAGGAGTTCAAGTTTCGCCGTTTCTTGAGAACTGCACAGGAGTATTACGTGGTGATTCTTCATCTTCATCAGATGAGCTACTTACATCACTGGGGCAATATACAGTATATCTTCTTCATCACTGGAGATGTCGGAAATACTTGAAACAGAAGGTTGATCATCGGAAATTGTCTCCTCATCTGATTCATATTATCAGAATCCTCTTCAAGCATTTACTGAGTTTCTTCAGCAAAATACTTTGAACGCAAATTATTGAAAGACATACTCTTAAACATATGTAACTTTTTTTACCGAAACTTCAGTATATTCAAGACAGCAATGCCTGTAACTTATAAAAAGAGAAAACAACTGATTACATACTTCAAGGATGCAGAAAACGGTGATATAGAATAGGTGTAGAAACTGGTGTAAAAAAAGAGTTTCATGCTTTATCTGATATTTTAGGGGTCAGGGGTGTGACCTCCAAAATTTTGTCCACATACCTATAGCCGAGGTACATTTCTCTCTTTATGATCCCGGCATACAGGCACTTCGGTCAATACAAAATAAGAGTAGGCTAATATAAAAGCTTATATCTGTCTTTTACTGAACACTCAATCACTTTTAGACATAGCAGCTCTTGCAGTTTACCCTCTCGCTTTGATTAATTGTCAAGTCTACATATGCCTGAAGTTCTCAACCGTATATTGGCTATACATGGCTTGCAGTGCGATGTACCTATTGTTGGCCAGATGGTAATACTGACGATGAGCCGGCAATTTACCGCAAGGCGTTACACCTGTTTGGCGCCGAATTCTCGCCTAGTATTGCGACATTTTATCTTCGTGAAACAGCACGGCAGTTTGGAAAACATATTGATCCTCATGTCTCTGAAGTTGTTTTGAAAAGCTTCTACGTTGACGATTGCCTCTGTGGAGCAAACTGTGAAGAAGCAGCAATTGCATGGCTTGGTTAGAAACTTGCGAGGTTTGTTGGCATTGGGAGGATTCAAACTGACTACATGGCTTTCCTCGAGTGACAAAGTGATGGGCATTATCCCAGAGGAGGAGTCGAAGGCTGCTAAAAGCGAGATGCCCTCAATGACTCCTCAGTCACCTGTGCTAGGCATTAGCTGGGATGTAACAATCGACGAATTCTTTTTCACTACAGATTCGCCAGACTCTCCAGTAACCAAACGCGGCATTTTAGCCATTACGAATTCCCTACGACCCTCTGGAATTGGTAGCACCAGTCGTATTGTTAACCAGACT
This sequence comes from Trididemnum nubilum, assembly GCA_963965965.1. Lineage (NCBI taxonomy): Eukaryota > Metazoa > Chordata > Ascidiacea > Aplousobranchia > Didemnidae > Trididemnum > Trididemnum nubilum. The sequence goes on along the minus strand of CAWYPQ010000617.1, from coordinate 205,205 downwards.
TTTGTACAGTGAAATATGCCGCGAGAAGTTTGACTGGGACGAGCCTGTCACCGGAATTTATGCTAAGCGATGGCTATCGTGGGTTTAAGGCTTGACTTCTCTTGACGAAGTCAGAATTCCACATTGCTACAGGCCTAAAGTGGAAAACTAGACTCTGTGGCAATTGCACTTTTTTCCGACGCTTCGAACGTAGCCAGCGGTACCATTTGTTACTTACGAATGATTTTTCCTGATTCGTCGTCTAAATGCACCCTGATTATGGCAAAATCACACAGTAGTGGTTCTGGCCGAATCACGATTTCACGTCTCGAGCTTGAAGCTGCTCTAGACTCCGTCAAGTTGTCGCGCATAATTAAACAGGAATTGGAACTCCAAGAATGACAATGTTCCTTTTGGACGGACTCGGCAATTATTTTGCGCAGTCTGCATGCAGATTGCAAACGATTTTCTTTATTTCCACGCAATCGTCTGCAGAGAAAATTGTCACATTCTAAAGTGCATGATTGGGAATTTGTCAGCACTAACATTAACCCAGCTGACAAATTACTCGAGGCATGTCTGCCTCAGCTCTGATTAGGGATGATTTATGGTTTTCTGGGCCGCAATTTTTGCAATTGAGTCCTGACAAATGGCCTGTCGTACTGAAAGTGAAACCGACTGAAGAAGATGTTACGATTTACATGTACATAAGACCGTGGAAGCTTCCGTTAGCAAGGGTTCTTGCTTAGCTTCTGTATGTAGTTCTAGCCCTTGTTGTTTACGTACCGGCGAGCAGAAATCTACTTTATTGCATCCTACCTGTCAACTGATTACGCAATTTTCTTCATTTTATCGGTTGAAGTTGTCCATTTGTTGGCTGAATAGGTTTAAAACTTATCTTTTGACTAAAGTTCAGAGCAAGGGCTTAACCCGACCTCCCGTAGTCCCTTTTATGGTTAACGAACCTAGTAAAGCTGAAAGCAATGTCATTGGGTATGTGGAGCGGACATGCTTTTCCGGGGACTTAACTTTCGTTTTTGAGGGTAGACACCTTCCTGGGATATCTCTGTTGCACAGGCTCAATCCCATTGTGACGGATGGCTTGCTTCGGGTTGGCGGCCGGCTGGATAGTGCTCCACTGCCGTACGACATAAAGCATCACATCATTCTACCAGAATGTCATTTTTTGACTGAGATAATTATACGAGATGCACATGAACGAGCTGTCGGCCACTGTGGCGTTAATGCCACATTGAATGTTCTATGCCAAAGGTTTTGGATCTTGAATCCTAAAGTAGCTGTGCGTCGAGTCATTTCTACGTGTGTTACATGTAAACGAGTTCACCCACGCATGCAATATCAGATTATGGCAGACCTTCCGCTTGCCAGATTTCAAATCAGTGAGCCTCCTTTTTGTCATACAGGAGTGGATCTGTTCGGCCCTTTGACTGTCAAAGTCAAACGCTCAAACGTGAAGCTTTACGGGTGTCTTTTCACCTGCGTAACCACGAGGGCTATGCATTTAGAGTTGGCCTACGACCTTTCCACGTCTTCTTTCATACATTTTCCTCGAAGGTTCCCTTCTAGAAGAGGAAGTATTAAGCATTTACATAGTGACAATGCTACAAATTTTGTTGGATCCGAACGAGTTCAGTGTGACAGTTGGAACGAACTTCAAATTCGTTCATTTCTCAGGCCCCAGAAAATTGAGTGGTTGTTTAATAACTCCACCGCGAGCCACGCTGGAGAGATCTGGGAAAAGATGATTCGATCAGTAAGAGAGATCTTGTTAGCTGTGATGCCAAAGAAAACTCTCACAAACGATGAACTGCACACTGTATTGTTGGAGATCGAGGCGATTATCGTCAATTCGAGGCCACTCACTGACGTACCCATAGAACCTAGCAAAAACACACTTCTCATGCAAAACCATCTGTTACGAGTTGATTATGACGTTGCCTTTTTACCCTTTCAAACTAATGAGGATGATTGTTATTCCTGTTAACGTTTTTGTTTGGTTCAGTTCACTGCGGACGAATTTTAGAAGCGTTGGTTGGTTGAATCCCCGGGGAGAATCCCGGACGGTTGAATCCCGGACGAACGATTTTGACGGGGAGCAAATGGCATAAAAAAGGAAAAATCTTCAGCCAAGAGATATTAATCTCCTCAATGATACTTCTCTTCGTGACAAGTGGCCTTTGAGTAAAGTTGTGAAAACTTTTCCTGATAGATATGAAGACGTGAAAAGTGTTCTTCTTAAAACTATTAACGGATCTCTAAAACGACCCACGTGTAAGTTATGTCCAATTGTGCTTCTTGAGCGCACATTTGATTCTAGTGAACACTAAGTCATTATTAATGTATTTCAGCTTGCTGGGTCCAACTTTGGCAAAGAAGCAAATTGAGCCTTATCTCGCAGAAATGAAACCTCTCAAACCATTTGTTAATTTCTAGGTTAAAATTCCAGTAACGTTCATCTACATTATGTCTAGTGAGAGATGTGCCAGTAATCACGTCACCATCACCAATGCTTAGATTTGAACATAAGGAATTAAACACATTGTAGGTCAAATTAACGTTATCCCTTAGCTCGTTAACACTACCGCAATTGTCAGAAGCCAATACTGTCTCAGCTTGTTTATACAATGCTCCAAGTGAAGCCACAACTCTATCAACACTTTTCCCCGAGTCCATGCCAAGTCTAAGGAAGCTCCTCAGTTTCATAGATAAGTAACACAAACACTATATCACAGGAACTCTTAGCCAACACAGCAAATACAACAAAATACTAACAATTGATAGGGAGAATATGCAAAGCAAAATTAGATTCGCAAGCACCGAAGAGGTTCGTCCGAGATGTCACACCACAAACCGGTAAACTAAAACGAAGGGATTGTCCTGATACAGTCTTTTTAAACTATTAACGGTTACTATAAGTTGATATGGGAGAGAGGCAAAAGAGGCTCAAAATTTGGCTCAAAAGGACAGAGGTGGAGTCGAGGGCACAAGGCTCGAGGCCAAGGACACAAAAAAATATCCGAGGCCAAAGACAGCCCTTCCGAGGACAGACCCTTTGTAGAGGACACATGCGCAAGTGTTCTCCAAAAAAAAAAAATAATTAGGTCTTCAAAAATTTTTTTCAGGTGATCTCCAAAAAACAAAGTCAAAAAATCTCCAAAAAAACAAGGTCTACAAAAAATTTTGACGCGATCTACAAAATTTTAAGAATTCGAAAAATAGTGCTGTTCTCGAGCCAAGGACAGGGCGAATTTCGAAGACTTGAGGCTTCGAAGCCAAGGAATTCAAAATGTGTCCTCGAGGACTCCACCTCTGTAAACGGAATGTTACAGTAAAACTGAAAAACAGTTGAAAGCTGAAAACAAAATGTACCCTGCAAAACATTGCAATCAAATCTTTCCACCAAGTCACCCTCCGCTAAGAGGAATTCTAAAAAGGAAGAACTGGACCTTTGAAACCAGCCTCTAGTGCCCATCAGTGGCCTTTAATTTTTTGTAATACCGTTGTATTCACCGAGTTGCTTTATCCAGGAGACAGCAAAGGAACCTTTCGGTCTTCGAGTTAAGCTGCCACGTCTTGTCTTTCACACACTGTGGAGTCTTTACGCTGTCTCTTTTTATTGCTGAACGCTAAGCAAGGAATCAAACCCAGATCTAGCATTTCAGTAGGAGACGCTTGACCACTGCCAGTGGGCACAAAACGTTTAAAAGACCACTAAAACAAAAATTGGTCTAAATGTTGTCTATTTTGCAAAATGCACAAAGTTGAATAGACGTTTTTACACAGACGTTAAATATGAGCAAAATTAAACAACGTGTCAAGATTTAAGAGTTACGTATATTCGACTTCTTTGCAAAGACGTGTTTTCAACTATACGCATTTTTGAAAAATAGAAAACGTTTAGACAAAAATTGAACCATCTAAATTACGTCTTCTGCATAAATCTAGACCGTGTTTAAACGTCTATTTGACTGACTTTGTGCCCACGGGGTGATTGGTGCAAATATTTTTTTTTCTTCATCCAACAAAAACTTCGCTACCTAATAGCCACCACAACACTCATGTTATGCCATACGTTATGTTTTTTTGTGAGGAAGGTAGAAAAAAATTCACATTAAAATTATCAAAAAGACAATACTACTAGAGATGGTGCGGATAACAAAAAATGCATCCGCATGCTGCGCTGTGTTCGCAAACCCAGTCCGCATGCTGCACCGCACCACATGCAAACACATTTTAGTTCTTGCTGCACCGCACCGCAAGTTATCTACACTTTTAAATATCCACCAACATTAGAAAAAAATTAGGTCTCTAGCTTACGACATACAAAAAAATTGATTTTTGGGATATCATTTTGGACAATTTTCAGAGGGGTGGCTCTCTCAAACCATGTCAAACTTTTTTTTTAACATCTGCTGATAAAAAGAAAAAACTAATGCTCTAGCTTGAGCCAATCAAAAATTGATTTTTGGGGGTCTATTTGGGGCCGCTGGGGGCGATGGTACCCCCAAAATATGTCAAAACATTTGTCGCTTAAAGATCTACTGATATAAAAAAAAAACTATCACCCGAGCTTGAGTAAGCAAAGCAATTAATTTTAAGGGCCCCATATTGGGGGTTTTCTGGAGGAGTGGCCCCAAAAAATTTTGGGAGACAAAATTGTGTTTGCAGCTAAGCAACTTTACACAAAAATTAGATTTCGATATGTTGTGGTTTAGGAAAAGAAAGCGAACAAGACTTAGAAAGCAAAAAAAAAAAGAAAAAAAAAAACTCATCGTGGCCAAAAGTGGGTTGGTAGGGATGAAAGGGAATCTTAAGACCTATAATAACCTTGTGAAATATTTTTTGCCGTATTTAAGCCGTTTTTCAATAAGACCATTTTTTACACCAAACTTTCGAGGTGGTTTTCGGGTCCTAAAACTGAAGCCATGTGACTCATTGCCTCGAAATTTGGCACAAACATTTAACTTATTAGTATCAAACTACAGTTAAAATTTCATACAACTAAACCTAACTGTTCTTGAGTTATAAGTAAAAGTCTGAAACCTCGCACTTGTTACTTTAAAAATGGTCAAGTAAAAACAAAGGAACACTTGACGCGAGGTCAGTCGTTTTGGTTATACTGGTTTTATCTGCCTTGTGTGTGTTTTCTATCAATTTTTCTGAACCGTAATTTGGCATTGAAAACAATCTACGTGTCTATCTGATGATTCATGAAACTACTGTACTAATCCTGAACCAAAAGCCCAAATACTGGTATATCACGTTCTCTGCATGCTGTCAACAAGCTACAGTACTACACTCATATTTTAATTGTCTAACTTGATAAGAACAACTCTGTTGCTTTTATATGGGTATTATATAAGCCTATATATGGGGATTCAATATTGGGTAAAGTAAACTACCGGTAGCTTACTTATCCGTGAACCTGGAACCCTCTAATCATCCGCTACTACCACGTAGGCTATTCTGTCATTGCAACTTTGTGTAGCCTACTCTTCTTACTCCACCATATACCAGAGAGGCTACAGACATTTACAATAGGACTAAAAGCCTAATGCTTTATGCCATGACCTGTTGACGAATACTATAGGCTACACTGAACTAACTCTGTCACTCTGAAATCCAAGCGTTGTACCAATACCATAGGTCTACTGCATACAGAGCATGTGGCTAGGTTATGTGCCTCTGCTCTGATGCTTGTTTCCTCCAAACCTGTTTCATCTACATTTTTTTTTGGTCTGACTTTGTTCCATCTTCTCACCAAACGTCCTAAACTTTTCCTAGTCTAGCCTACCAAAACCAAAATCTTTTTGTTGGTGTCAAGAAACATGTTCAGCCAATCGAAACTAAGTTTGTTGTAGCCAAAATAGCCTATTTTAGGATGCTCCGAATTCTAAAAAAATAAACTTGTATCGAAAGCACCTTTGACTGTTTTAGTAGCCTATACATATGTATTGTCACAACATGATATTGTCATTGACTTCAATTCATATTATAGTTGCATCATGACTAACCATTGTTGGACATAACAAAATAATTCACTAGCAGTAATTGTAAAAAAAATGTAAAAAATTATAGTACGCGGCGCTGCGCTGACGCTGTGACGTAATACAAATTTTGGTTGCCACGGTGCGCGGCGCGGTGCACAAACAACAGCGCGCGGCCGCATACGCTGCGCTGTTGCTATCTCTAAATACTACTACTCGTGATGCATAATCTGACCCAAATTTAACCGAAACAACAAAGAATTGTAATAAATCGGTGATTTCCGTCATCCAATTCAGCACAATATTATGGCCACTCACAGAATGCGCTGTTAAGCCGTTACGCTAGTAAGCGCCGTTTTGTAGAGTGTAGACACCTTCGACGTACCAGCGTAAAAAATTTTGTAATTTTGTACGCACAGTGTAGACAGGCCCTAAAACCTTGCTTTTTTGAGTTAAATATGTGACTTACCAACCAGTTGATCGAACGGTAACACGTTCGTCTCTGGAGCGGAAAGTCTGAGGTTTAAATTTCGGGCCGGTCAAATCTGACACAGTTTGCCAGCGGCTCGCCACCGCTGCAACATTTTTTCGAAATGAGCTGTTTTGCGCGGGTGCAATGACGCGGAGATGGGCCCGCCGACTCGTTACACGCTTTGGCGTAATACAGCGAGTGACTTGGCCCAGGTGACGTGAAGCAAAGTACATTACCATCTGCAATATTTTTAGCAGCAAATAATGATTCACTCGAAGATTTGCCTTGAAGATTTTTGTCATGAAAATAATCAGCTTTAGGAGTAATGTTTGGGCAGGAGTTGGGGCCCTCTTAATTCAAATTCAATAATTTGTTTAATGAGAATTTCTCCTTGCTAACTTTTTTCAAAAGTATTTTGTCGCGTAAAAACTGACGAGGTGGAGGTGGATTGCAGAGGTGCAATCTTCGAAGATTTGACTTCGAACATTTAAAAGACCTTGGCCTTGAAGATCACGTCCTAGGCCTTGGCCTCGAAGCCTACAAGTTCTCAAAAATGCCCTGTCCTCGGGCGAGGACAGCTCTATTTTTTGATTTGTTAAAAATGAGCCAAGGTCATGACCTCTTTTTTTCTTCGTCTGCATTTCACAAAAATTTGCCATTTTATGCGCAAAGACCTTTTTTATTTTATTTTTATTTTGAAAACGCCTGAAATTTCGCGGAAAATTGCGATTTCTTGGCGCGAAGACTTTTTTTTGGAGACCACTTGCGCGTGTTGTCCATGATCCTTGGCCTTGAGCGTTCCTGTCCTTGGCCTCGAGAGGGTCTGCTGTCCTTGGAAAGTCGGTCCTTGGACTTAGTCCCGGATTTTTTTGTGTCCTTGGCCTCGAGTCTTGTGTCCTCGACTCCACCTCCAGTGGATTGTTACTTAAAATTGGTACAATAGATAGTTACTAATCAATAATCATGCTATTGCATTACGTTCATGAAAAATTTTGTTTTTAAATGAGAGCTGAAGCTACATGTGCATGGGAACGACAATTACCACAGCATTTTTACATGAGAATTAATTCTACATGTAAGTTGTAGCGCGAATATTGCTTAAAAGACCATTATTATTGGAGGAAATAGAGTTAACCTAGTTGATGGGCAATGATGTCACTTACTGTTAATGACTGCTTTTTGCCACTGCATTGCTAATCTTTACTCTTTTAAAGAACCTGTTTAAAGAAAAACTTGCAAGTAATACTTGTAATGAGGAAGCCTTTAGAATTGTCGTATTTTTGCTTTTCTATTTGAATTTACATTGGAATGGAACGGAGATGATTTAACAGGCTCAATTTACGTATTTAGTGACTATTGTTGCTCCAATGCACATGTGGATTGACACTATGGCTGCTATAAGCTGTTTAATAGGGTGGAGTGAAAAATTTTTTGTTTTTCTTTTGAAATACAATAGTAACAAAAAGTTGCTCCGCAGCAATGCTCTTAAAATGGTGCAAAAATGTATCAAAAATTTCAAAGGCTTCAGGTGCTCCCAGAGCTGTAAAAAATTGATTTTTTGCTGATTTTTTTCAGATTTTTGCATTAACCAAAATCGTAATAAACGCACTTGCCTCGCGCATTTTTCGCAAGCAATCACCTCAAAAAGCCTTTTTGCGATTTTTATTTGCAATAAAAAATATTCATTCGCAAATTGAAAACTTGCATGTGCCCAAAAAAACACCGGAAAATGGTCATTTTTTCTATACTTTGCATCAAGTTTAGTTAAAATTAAAAAATACAATAAAATAAGAATTTTTTTGCAATAAGAGTGTTTACATACTAAGCTTTAAAATGGTACTTTGAAAAGCGTTGCTACTTTTATTCTAACTAAACACTGCGGTCCGGTCTATAACACTAGACGTAAAATTGTGATCGTATAAAAGGAAATTTTCAGTTTATTTTAAATCAGAGCTCATCTAACTACGGACAGCCCACACGCTGATTTCATCCGGCCCGCCAAATGTTGCCGAAATAAAAGCTAAACTAAAAAAAATTAGGAAAAGTTTACCAACTTTTTTAAAAAGACTTACGTTTTTAGGCCACACGCAATCTATTAATAGTTTTTTGGTTCCACCTCTTCTTGTGACACCACTAATTTTGTTGTGAAAAACACCATTGTTTCATTAGTGCAATATCACTGGTTTTAAGCAGACTTCAAAGCATAAGCAGGATGATTGGGACAGTACTAGCACTAAATAATTAATTTTTAGGCTGTGTTGTAATACTGTACTCTTTAAATGACTACTACGAAAGAAAAGCATAGATACTGATTGTTGGGGGTTTAATGAAAAATCGGAAGAACAGTATTTTTGTGGAAGCCAATTAGGGTACAGCTAGTTGTGTGGTAAGCAACGAAAGTGTTTCTGTTTTGAAATAGTATAATCTTTGTTGGTGCAATACAGTGACGCAATCAGGGAGCGCTGGCCAAATCACATAGAACATTTAACCCTAAAATACAAGCATTTGACTTGCATTTGGACTTGACCTGTAAGTAAGTGCGGAGGGGGCTGAGCAAATTTAATCCTTTCAAATAACTTTTGAATTTTTGAAATTTAGTTCTTTCAAATAGCTCTAAAAACGTGTGTAATGTGTTCCAATTGGCGCTAAATTGGCTGTTTCTCCCGAAAAAATTTGAAAATTGCCGAGCGGAAAGGGATCCTCCCCCAGACCCCTTTGCGTGATATGATTTAGTTGCACCAGTTTGTTGAGCACGTTGCCTGATACACTTTTTGAACAACCTATGTTGTTTTTTGGTTCAAGCCTCACTTTTCGTTAGGCGCGCTTGGCCAATATCTGTTGAAATATTCAAATCGCTTCACATGACGTGTCTTTGGCTTTGTTTCTTGTATAATAGAAACTCCTTTGTTAAAATCGTTTGGTCTTAGTTCGTTGTTGATTTGTTGCTTGTTGAATTTGTACATTTTTTTTTCAAAAAGGTGCCTACAAGTTTTGTGTTGCCATATATCACGGGTAGCTTGTAAAATGCTGTTTTCATAGCATTAAGCCACCACAAATTGGGACAGCATAAATCAAATTTGAAAAAGATGTAAAATGTTTTTTCGAAGAACACAACGCCTTGTCGTGCATTGCAGCTGGAGGAAAGCTATTCCAGCAACTTAACAGCGATTTCCATCACAAAGTTGCTATACTACCGCTGGCTTTGTTATTTACATTTTACAGTGGCCTACTGCGCTCAATTCAAATCAATAGATAATCTAAATACTTGTTTATCTAATTGCGATTTGCACCCGGCGCACAGTCGTTAATCTCGCAGTTATCCGCCCATCAGAGAAAAAAGTTTGATGATCTCTGTTTTAACCCGAATCTGCCCAGCGTGCCATATTTGGCACGCTGTATAGTAGAACAATACTTCTGAAAAATAATTGTTGCTTCAAGCACTGCAAATACAGCAATTGTGTTAATCTTATTAGCAAACAATGCCTTTGTCACCAATAATGAAGTCACAGTGTTTTGGTCAATTTAAAGTGATCACTGAATCATTCAAAGTAGAACTTCGTTTTCAAAGTGAAAAAAATGGCGGAAAATGAAAGATAAGTTTATGATTTGTTTTATTTTTCATATTTGAACTGATGTTAGTAATGAAATTTTGCTAAAACACAAAGATAATGCTTCTACCTAAAAATTGTTGAAACTGAAACATATGGTACTAGTAAATATTTGATGCAGCAACGCTCCGTTTTGTCTGTGCCACATGTGCTACGCTGGGCACTATCAAGTACTTCAAAAATGACTTGCTTATTTTTTGCAGATTTTATACAACTCACGATATAATATCGATGCTAGAAGATGAAAACGTGGCCGCAAATATTTTTATCGAACCAAATGGTGGTGATGTTACGGATGAAGACTCGGGGGAGGAAGATGGGGGTGGATTTTTGAACAACTTATCAGGAAAACAACTCAACGCTCCGGCTGAACTAGTCATTTCTAGCCAAAGATACAGTTCGATTGGTGCATCTGCTCATTCACTAGAAACGCCCAGCTGTTCAGATTCGCATACGAATATTTCCGACAGCATCCCTCATCAACATGAAAACGAAGAGCCTAAAGAGAATAGCTACCAAACCCCCAAATGGAGAAAAAATACATCTTTTCCGGAAGTAAATGTGGTATTTCCGGAAAGCAGATTACTCAAAATATAGAGATTTTTCTCCAGCTGAACTGTTTGAATTATTTTTTGACGATGAGTTATTTGAGTTAGTGGTTCAACAGTCCATTCTGTATGCGCATAGCAAAGGAGAAACAAATTTTTTTGTCACGAAAAACGAGATAAAAGTTTTTTTAGGAATACTGATGGTATCTGGATTATGCCCTGCTCCGTCTCGGAGACTCTATTGGAAAATAGATTCAGTTTGCCAAAACAATTTTGCAAGCAATGCAATGAGGCGAAATAGATTTGAAAAAATTATGCAATATTTTCACTTTGCCGACAATTCAACATTAAATGAAAGCTCTGATAAATACGCCAAAATTCGACCATTAGCAAAACTACTACTTACAAGATTTGGACAACATTTTCAACCGGAAGAAAATTTATCTCATGACGAGGCTATGAAAGAATACTTTGGAAGGCACGGATGCAAGCAGTGCATCCGAGGAAAACCTATTCGATTCGGTTACAAGGTTTGGTGTTTGAATACTTCTGAAGGATATTTGGCAAGCTTTGATTTGTACCAAGGGAAGACGTATGAAGGAAATAAAGAAAATGAAGAGTTGTTTGGAAAGTGCGGGGCAACTGTTTTAAAAAATCTAGACTCTCTTCCTGCTAATAAGCAAAAATTACCATTTAAGCTCTATTTCGATAATTTGTTTACATCATTGCAGTTGCTACAACATCTGAAATGTTCTGGGTATGGTGCAACTGGTACCTTGCGAGAAAATCGTGGTAAAAAATGCCCTTTGACCCCTGTTAACAACATGAAAAAGTTGCCCAGAGGCTCTGCGGAATACGTGACGGACACTGCAAACCAAATTGTTGTATGTAGATGGATGGATAACTCTGTCGTCACCATTGCGTCTACTTGTCATACGAACCAGAATTCAAGTAAGGTGTTCCGTTATTCTCAAAAAGAAAAGAAACGGATTCAAATTGACTGTCCAGAAGTGATCAAAAAGTATAACAAGCATATGGGGGGGACTGACCGACAAGATCAAAATATTGCGAAATATCGCATATCGTTTCGGGGTAAAAAATGGTACTGGTGCATTTTTACGTGGCTTTTGGATATATCAATTCAAAATGCTTGGATCCTTCACAAAAAATGTGGAGGAAGCATGCCTCAATTTGATTTCAAAGAATACATAGCTTTATCTTATTTGCAACGATACGGTACCCCTCCGCAACTACCAGGGCCTTCATGTCCAAAGCGTAAAAGGGTTATAGATGATGTTCGTTACGACGGTTTTAAACATTATCTCGTGGAAATTCCAAAACGAAGGCGATGTGCAGGGGAATTTTGTTCAAAACGGCCCTTTACGCAATGCTGTAAATGTGACGTAGGTCTTTGTGTAGGATGCAACTTGGACTATCACACAAAATAACAAAATGCTAATTTTTGAAGAGTCACAAACTCTGCTGTTTGATTTATTGTTGGTTTGTTTTGTTGTTTATTCAGTTTGTTGTTTGTTACACTAACTTTTGATGTTTCTGCAATTACAGCGTAAGATTTCAACCAACGTTGAGTGGTTTATTTGGTTAATGATATTAGTTTGCTTCTTATACTTGGTACGCCTAAGCACATCGCAAGTTGTTAGTTTTATAAACACGAAGAAATGATACATGTTGCAACGAAAAATGTCATTCTACTTTCACCAATAATAAAGTTTATTTATTATGACGTCATAATAAGTAAAAAGTGGTAAAGGTAATGATGCCCCATTGCCCCTCTCTTATCTCTTTCACTGAAACGGGATAAACCACTGCAACAGAAATATGCATGCAAGTATTCAAGTTGAGTTATAATAATTATTATCAAATCAAAACAACGCTAAAAAAAACAATTAACGTAAATCACTTATGCCCAGCGTGCCAAATATGGCACACCAAATATGGGGAGTTACAAAAATGGGGGCTCAAAAAAAATCGCATCATGAGTTTAAACTGACCAAATTCAATAAATATATTAGAAAGAAAAGTCATTTTTACAAAAAAATAATTCGGGGCAGATAAGGGTTAAACAATAAGTCCGTAGGTCAGGCGCACAGCCTTTCCATGGAGCAAGCTGCCACTTGGTTAAAACAAATTTTTACGAGAATGTTTAAAAAAAACGTGAACATTTTTCACGTACAGTATTTTGTGACATTCTCTTAAAAATATAATGAAGAACTTGCATATTACAGTGTCAGCTTACAACATTTTTTGCTGGAAAATATGATTTTGATGGCAGGAAAAATTTCACCATAGCGTAAAAAACAGATTAAACCGATGGCAAGTTAGACCAACAATCACTATAAAAGAACACATTTCACTTTTTTTTAGCCACGCTCTGCTTATTTTTCTCACGTTGCTCCCAAAAATGGTTCTACTGAAAGGGCAAGAAAAGAATTACTCAAAGAACTGAAATCTACATCGATAGAGCTGCGTCATAATCAAGTACTAGGATGCGTGGAACAGCAGTAAATTCTGAAGTTAAAAAGGGGTAATCCAAATATTAAAAACAAGCTCTTTGTTGTTGGCTAGTGTGTCAACTGCAAACAAATAATCTGCTTTTGGTTTATCTTTTTCTTTACGTTGACAAGCCATAGAAATACCTTAATACATATGTTTTTTTTAAACGAGCGTATTTTTTGTTTATTTTAACCAATTGACAGCTTGCACGATGGAAGGCGATGCCCCTGGCTTATACCGACTTATCGTTTAACAAAAAAACTCTTATTTTATTGTATTTTTTAATTTTAACTAAACTTGATGCAAAGGATAGAAAAAATGACCATTTCCGATGTTTTTTTGAACACATGCGAGTTTTCGATTCACGAATGAATTTTTTTTATTGCAAATAAAAATCGCAAAAAGGCTTTTTAAGATGATTGCTTGCGAAAAATGCGCGAGGCAAGTGCGTTTATTACGATTTTGGTTAACACAAAAATCTGAAAAAAATCAGCAAAAAATCAATTTTTTACAGCTCTGGAGGCACCTGAAGACTTTGAAATTTTTGATACATTTTTGCACCATTTTAAGAGCATTGCTGCGGAGCAACTTTTTGTTACTATTGTGTTTCAAAAGAAAAACAAAAAGTTTTTCACTCCACCCTACTGTATAATTCTTTTTTTCGTTGTTATTTTCGATCTTAGTAGAAGTTATGATTGTGCAGTGTTCCGGACGCACCCTTTGGCTGTGTACAAGATCTTTAATTAATTGTTATTATTTCAATGCCTTACTGTGACGTAACAACTACACTTGACGCAGTATGTGTTTAGCAATAGCCGATAGGCAGTTGACGGGAGACTAGCGTCAAGTAGACCCAGGAGCAAATAAGTTGTTCTTTGCTCGGAAATGCTTAAATAGGAAGGCTCAAAAAGGCCCAATAATACTTGAATTGTTACTGAACATCAGTCGAGGATAACTCTGTTGCTCAAACGTAGTGAAACAATAATTTGTGTACATCTTGGTGGATTTTCAAGTTTAGCCTATATGAGTGTGGTGACGACAATTAGTGAAGGTTAACATCGTGTTTGGATTATTATCAATAGCGAAAGGATTTCCTTATAAATTTTCGAGTGAATCTAGACTATCGTTGTAGAAGTTTAGTAGGTCTGCTGCTTCGACGCCAAAAACCCGGTCGATAACTCAACATACGTTCGCCAGCATTCGCGACGGACCATGCAGATAATGACATTGAGTTAGTGGACTCGACTCTTAACCTCCTAACTAACATCTTGGTTCAATGAAAATACTATAATAAATTTCAAGTCACTGGGTGACCCAATCTTTTCGGTAATTTTTTATCGTTTATGCATATTAGCGTTCGTTCCTCGCAAAAAAACTTTGACTCTCTTCAAGAACTTTTATGCTTACAACCAAATTTGCCACCCTAACTGAAACTAGACTAAAACAGCAATTATGTTAATTTGCCAGGATACTCAATTATACACAATGACTCACCTACTAATGCAGGAGGAGTTGTACTTGTCTAAACAAATTCAATACGAAGTACTTATGGAAATCCACATGGATATAAGTGGATGGGAAAACATTTGGGTCAAATTAATTGATTTTAATGTAATACTTGCTAACATCTATAGGCATCCTAAAAATAATTTGTAAAACTTTATAAATGCAGCTAATTGCAATCTTGAAAGATTGAAGTGCAGCAAAGTATTTTTAATGGGCACTATAATATTAATTTGAAATTTGATTCAAGTGCTGGTAGTTCATCTCATCTAATTGCTGATTATTTTGATATGCTCGCCAGTAATGGATATTAGGGTTTTTCAAAAAAGCATTTTTTAAAAAAAGTCTTGCTGCAAAAGGTTTTTCCTTCGCAATACCCAAAAAAAATAATATTGACCAGTTTTCACAAAATTTATTTTCATTTGGTAAAAATTTATTTCGAAATTTTAAATCAATAGTGCCATCATTTGGAGTTGAAATTGTATCTTTGCTCGCTTACTAAATATTAAATGGAAAATGGTTACATGGTTGCCTCTTGTCTGTACAAAATCGTTTTAGCACAAATAATATCAGTCATGTACAACATCTTTTTAGGCAATCTACTAATCATAGTGTGCTTAAATAGTTGTTAATACACCAAACTGAGTTGAAATCGATATTTGTGCCTTTGCCAATAAAGGGTTATTTGACAGTGAAATAAAATTATTCTGTAATCACCTAATTTTTGTAAGCACTTTTTAAGATTTAATATTAGCTTTTGAATTTTAATGAATACATACTGCAGATTATTTTACTGTACAATTTTATTGGATTGAGTAAATAGAAATGACTACCACAAAAGCGCAACTGATATTTGGTTGATTGGCAATCCTAAATCTGATCTTGATAGCAGCTGCTTACCGACCGATGGTGATGTCATGCGTGAGTTTTTTTCACATTTTTAAAAATCAAAATAACACTACAAATGATTCCGCAAAGCAAACGATTAAAGCAGTAACTGAAATGTGATTGAAATCGGGAATTCCTGTGAAAAGTTGTTGGCTGCATTCAAAACAACTTTTGAATATTTTTGAATCATGGAAAAAATTTTAAAAAAGTAAAAAGCGCTATAGCAGCACCGAAAGAAACAGCAGAAAAAGATTTCGTGAAAGTTTGGTAATATTGTTAGAGTTTGCTGCTAAAAACGCTGTGCAACGCATTTCTGGTGATCGTCTAAGAACCGAAACACTTTTTCACATGACTAAAGAAACGCTCGCAAAACGCAAATGTCCACTTTGGACCATGAATCAAGAAAAAAATGGCAAAGAAAACGTCAAAGAGTCGAAACTGAAAAACTCTACTTTAAAACTTTTAACTTGGTTCGGTTCTCACCAAATTAAAACTTTAAATTTTTACACAAACGTAGTAAACTTTTTTTGCAATCAATTTTGGGATCTTTTGTTTGGAAACTTTTACAAAGTTTCTAGAAGTAGGTCTTAAGTACTTAATTAATCGACGTTTTTCTTTTGGTCTTTAGTTTCTTATCAAATCTTTCATTCTCACTGTAATGTGCCGAAGCGTGTAACAAGTCGGCGGGGCCCATCTCCGCATCATTGTGCCCGGGCAACTCAGCCCCTTTCGAAGAAATGTCTCAGCCATGGCGAGCCGTTGGCAAAAATGTGTCTGATTTGACTGGCCGAAAATTTAAACTTCAGACCTCCCGCTCTAGAGACAAATGCGTTACCTTACATCAACTGGACGGTCGCTCCTTCTCGTCCGGCTAAATATTGTTTCTTTTTAACTTTTGCTGAATTTGTGATGTATTTATTTATGTTTGTAACTACTGTCGTATTTTTGCGAGCAAATCAAACTGAAAACAATGGAAGCAACTTAGTCGATCTTTCAATTTTTTTTACACAATTCACTAAGTGTGCTTTGAAATAAATTGTTACTCAATGAAGGTATTTTGGCAGAGATAGAAGTATTTACCTTGTAATTGAACTGTTGTTTAGGGATGCTTATGAACAATTGAACATGAACCGAATGCTTTATTATTTGACTAGCCAATCATACAACTTTTTTAAATGAGGTAGTTGCTCTAACAGAAAATTGCAAACTAGAGGCATTTTCCAGTTTTAGTTGTTCAGCGAACAACAAATAAATTTACCACAATTCATAGCAAAATGCAATCATTGCGTGTGTAAATATTATTTGCTGTAGCAAACATTTAAATTACGCGATTGCGTGAGAAGTTGGATGTGGTTCGAAAGGATGGAAGTTTAAGTCAGTGTGAATAAATTTGCATTTGTTCTGCTTTGTGTCTATACGTTCGAATACCATCGAGAGCAACAGCTTTTGTAAAATTAGTTACGGAATTTTTGAAAAAAAAGGTCGTTTTTTTAAAAGATAAATGAAATTAGGATGAAGCAACTTTAGGGAAAATTAATCCAGAAAAGTACCAACAGATATTCTATTGCTCGTTTCAGGTTTTGCTTGAGCAAGTTTAATTATAAGGCCAAGAAAAGTTTGGCTAATGGCCTAACTTTGGGCCTAGCATAACCCTTAAAAATTAGAAGCTAAAAACCAAGATAACAATATATCTAGACATCAATGTAGAGAGCTTCAGACTGTGAATTCGACTAAAGATTTATGTTAGGCTCTTATAACATGTAACAATAGGCTACAGCTTTAAAGCTCCTGTTTGGCTAATGCTCAGGCGTCAAGCGCGCAACGAGATTGCTAAGGGATGGGGGCTTGAATCCAAAGCAAAATTTTCTTGTATGAAAACTGTCCCAATCGAACAGGCTGTTGAGCAATATAACGCAACTCAAGTTTTTACCAACGGGAGCATGGGGGCCGAGCCTCGAGCAGCTGTAAACCATGGCTTGGGCCATTACAGGCAAGGCCTCAGAGACAAGTTTGTCAGCGAGTGCTGAGATGAGACTGAAAATTACGATTGTGTTCCACCGGAAACGAGTGCTATGATCAATGATCATGCTATTAGTATCACTAACACTAAATGAGTGCGTGGTAACAGCCCATCTCCTACGGCCGCGTAGTCTCCTTGCGACGATAAAGGCTCCCAAAGCAATAATTGCGCCATTAGCGGTTTCCGATTGAGATGTTATCAGCGAAGTTTTAACAATCGAATAAAAGCTGTTATAAAACCGAAGTCATTTATTTCATGCTTTTGAGATGCGCTGACTGAAATACGTGTACGCGTAATTCCGCCTATCAATGAATTACCTTGCGTAAATATGTACGCGTATTTTACACGCGTATGCGTAAATACGCGTGTTTGGTAAAAGCCGCTTTAACTTGGTTGGCAAAAATTTGAAATGAAAGGGTCTTGGCCCCATGGTCGTCGATGGTAATACTTTTTGTTGTTGATTACTGTTGTACGTGTGTATTGTTCTACGCAAAAATGCGAAATGAAATTAAAACTGCGTTTGGTTGTCACTATTTCTATCATTGGTAGCATTTCAATTCGGGGAGCCCCCCGCTTGGCCACGCTTATGGTTGTTCGATGCTCTTTGTCTTTTGAATGTGACTTTTGTGCGTTCACCTTGTGGCAATAAACTATAGCACTACTAATACTGAGCATAGGCGTAGCCAGGATTTTTGATTGGGGGGGGCAAATCACATGCAATGACGTCATCAGAAACTTCGTAAGAGGATTTTTGTTTTGGGCAAAGATATCGTACAATGGAAGATTAGAAGCCGTGGCCTGGTGTTGGCACGTAATTAGGACTCGTTAAAAGGGGAGGGATTAAACCAATAGTTAAAATGTGAAAATATCTATATTGAGAGACGTTTTGAGTGAAGAAGTGTACTGTAATTCAAACCTATTATTTCAGGGCTATGGGAGTCTGGGGGCGAAGCGTATTTACGCAGGGTAATTCACTGATAGGCGAAAATACGCGTTCACGCATTTCAGCCAGCGCATCTTAAAAGCATGAAATAAATGACTTAGGTTTTATAACAGCTTTTATTCGATTGTTAAAACATCGCTGATAACATCTCAATTGGAAATTTTTTGTAATTTTTTGAAAAACAAACGCTGTTTTAACACCATTGGATCACATTTCGCACGTATTCAGAGCCTCATTTAAAAGTACTAGATTTTTAACATTTGAAAGCCAACTGAAAAAAGTTATTTGTTCAGTCCTTCTTTTGTTTGCAATTTAAGTCCAAAACACGTTTAAAATCTTGCATTTTGGGATTAAATTTTGTAAGTGACTTGGTCCAGGTAGGGGAAGTAAAGTACATTGCCTCCTGCAACATTTTAGCTGTGAATAACAATCCACTCGAAAATTTTCCTTAGAGATTATTGTTTCGTCATGAAAACAATCAGGTATAGGAGTACATATACGGCCATGGGGCCCAGGCCCTCTCAATTCAAAAAATGGTTCAATGAGCATTCCCCTTACTGTAGTTGATTTTTTGCAAAAGTATTTTGTTGCATAAAAACTGGCCAGGTGGAGGGAAATTGTTATTGCAAAATGTACAATAGATGGTTACGCCTACCAACCATGTTATTGCCCAGGCCGGATTTATGTTGAGTTGGACCCCTGGCACTTTGGGATTTTCGCAATATTTTTCTGCCAAATACAGGTGAAGATTAAAAAAAGTCGTATATGAGCGCGGGGCCCCTGGCACTGTGCCATCTGTTAAATTTGTCCCTGGTTATTGCATTACGTTCATAAAAAGCTTACATGAGGGCCTGGGTTAGCAACTTTTAGGATAAAAACCCTTAATTTTACTCGGGTTACACGTTTGAATTGGTTGGCAAACATTAAATTGAGGGTTCCGGGCCCCCTGGATAAATATTATTGTTGAAGGCCCATTTAAATTGGGAGCCATTTAAATATTATTGTAGGGGGAATTTTTAAATTTGTTGGCAAAAACTAAACTAAAGGGGCCCGGGGCCCATGGATCAATATTTTTGTTGGGGACCCATTTAAATTGGTGGGCAGAAATTAAATTGAAGAGGCCCCGAGCCCCGTGGATCAATATTATTGTTGGGGGTCCATTTAAACTGGGGGCCTTTTAAATATTATTTATAAGGGGGCCATTTGAATTGGTTGGCAAGAATTAAATTGAGGGGGCCCGGGCCTCCTGGATCAATATTGTTGGAAATTATTGTTGTATGCGTGTACTGTTGTATGCGAAGATGCTGAAAGAAACTGAAACAGAAGAAACAATTGTCTTTTTTGTGGCATTTTTATCATTGGTAGCATTTTAAAAGCATGAAATAAATTCGGGCCCCCTGCCCCCCCCCCCCCCCCCTTGGCTACGCCTATGCTACTGAGATTGTTTATTGGATTGGGGTGGCAGATGAGATCAAATATAAAAAAGTGGATGAAAAATATCAACTCTCACGAAAAGACAAGAAAGTAACAAACAATCTTAGCTGACAGTTAAGCCTATTGTTGTACTGTAAAGTAATGCATGGCATGAGGAGAAAATGAATGCCTTACATTTTTGCTCAAGACCGAACAAATCCATCCAAACTGTGTTGGCTACGGCAAGGAAATGAGAATGTTCTAGAAATAGAGCTTTTATAATTTGTTGTGTGCTAAAAATATTTATCGTAAATGTTTATCATTACTATGTGCGTCATCTTCTTGGATGACTTAATACGAGATGCTTTGCACTACTGTAAAAATAACCATGTAAAATAAAGTGTGGCCATGACCCGATGTGGGCCTCGCTCTTTCGTGGTCTCTCTATGAACCGTACTGCGATTGTTTATACTATTGTATTCCACTTAAGATTTTTTTTTGTTTGCCTGTGCTGATACTTGAGTAAATTGACACTGACTGACTATTGTACGCGGACTATTTGGCCAACGCATTTTGCACCAGGAGACAGAGGGGAGGCAAAATGTCTACTGCCTAAGCCCAAAATTAAACCTAAACCGTAAGTCATAAAAGATTTAAATTGACAGGGTGACTGTTCACAAAATTTTTTTTGAAAATTGATTTTGTGTTGATGACGATGATGCTGTATTGTTGTAACCTCATGAGCCGACTTTTGGCAAAAATGACGTTATTTAACGTAAATGACACCATAAGCAGTTCAAATCTGGCACTTAGATTTATTTCTTTTCTGACTCTGAATACTGTAATAAGATACGTGGACTAAAGTGATTACGTCACAAAAATGTCTGATGGCGTTATCTATGGACCAAAGAATGGCTAAAATTTGATAATTTTTAACCCAGAGATATATTACAGAAACAACAAGAGGGGAACATCTTTGCCCACTACCAAGGAAAATATGATTGAATCAATTTTCGAAAGATTCGTCACACCAAACCGACAATCATTATTTAGCTTTTAAAACTCTAAAGTCAGTAAAAACTCGATAAATGGTTTCGTCAAAACCAGCAAATTCCAAAGCACGACTTTTTTGTTCATTCAAAACCATAGATTAATACCACCTATAGCAAACTTGATACGTCAAAAAGTTGACATGGACGAAAACAAGTAGAGAGTTAAAATTCTTTTCTGCAATTCATTGTTTTGCAAATTGCTGAAGCAGGCCGCGCTAAAAACAAACCGAAAGTCGACGCAGAAATGCATGCAGCTCGTCATCTGAACTGGCATCAACAAAATTATCAAAAATAAGTGTTTTTCACTATATGTAGTTTTCAGGTTGGTTCAGCAAGGCGATTTAAAAACAAACCGAAAGCCAAAATTAAAATGCAGGTTGGTTTAAAAATATTGGAGTAAAAATATTTTAATACGCATTCCAAAAAAATGCGGCAGTTATGGTTTCAAAATGCGAGCCTAAAAAATTAAGTGAGTCTAAAAAATAAACTTTTGAAAGCAAATTTGCGATAAGAAAATGGAAACATTGCAAAATCGAAGCCAAATGAAATTCAAAATTAGGCTCAAGAAGAAAATAGGGTACCAGCCCCACAAATGGCACTCAGCAAACACACTATATAACTATCATAAAATAAATAAAGATTAAAAATTTAAATAAATTTTGTAAAACAAATTAACAATAAAAAACTCAAAAAATGGTTTTTGTAATTGAATCAAACTGTCATGAAAACATGAAAGAAGGAAAGAAGTAGCCTTCTCAACTTTTTAACAACGTGAAAAATGCCATCACACTCACTAAAAACAAACTAAAAATTTTTTTCTAGATGATTGCGTTTCGAAAGTCAAACGGGTGCAAGACACTTTAGCACCGCTAAATTGATACTCCGCGCGAGGGAGACCTAAATTAAGTGCGACACGTTGGTCATTGTCCGCAAAAAATGTGATCCGGAACGCGTGAAAAATGCAAGTTTGACCGAATACCAAATATTGCCAAGTATCTTGGTCGAAATATACTGGCGTGATATGCAACCAAGGACTACCGCATATTTTTGATCTTCATTTAATGCCACTATAAAACATTAGTTCCAAAACAGGCGAAGACTTTTGTGGTCTTCAATTTTTTACCCTGCAAAATGCTACTGTTTGACCAAAAAACTGTTCCTCTCTGATTTTGGTGTTGGTGGATCTGAATACCCACACGAAACCTCGTTGGGTCTAATTTTTCTCTTCCGTCAAAAAAGTTAGGCGCACCTTTGTCCCAGATGAATGGTTTTTGTCGACAGATAATCAAACTATGTAGCGGGGCGAATGATTTGTCGACGCCAGCCAAGTCCAATTCTCTTTTACCGTATTAATTATATCCAGCAACATGTAGACGAACTCTTATTAATTGACCAAATATTGTTCGTGCGATCAGGGTCGTCGTTAAAATGACGCCTTTACCTTCTCATAACCACGCTGCCGACTTGAAACTACTAGGAACCGCACTACGTTTTTCATATTGGAGACTTTGTACATTGACAAAACTGAAACGGACATAAACATTGATCAATCGTGGATTACGTTTTATTTGTTCAACATTTGATATTGCTTTTTTTGCTCACTGCACAGTTCTAGTGTTGCAAGCATACAACACTCGTAACTCAGTATATTTAGCATAACGATTTGTTTACAACTAGCATGTATACTGTTGTAGTTACGTATATGCAACGTTATTACAGGCATGGTCTTGTATAGTGAGGCTAGTTTTGTTTGAGATCTGAGCATAGGCTTCGGCAGAAAATTTTGCAGGGGGAGCCAATAAGAATAGAGCCAGTATTAACTACTAAAAATGAGAGAATTTTTGAAATTTGGGAGTTTTAAGAGAGAGTGTGTGAAAATCCAGGGGGGGACATGGCCCCCTGCCCCCCTTTGCTGACGCCCATGGATCTGAGTACAAAATTTTCATACTTTTTGCTGTTTAGATTTTGTTTTTATTGATGATGGACGTGGGCTCAGCTCAGTCCAAATCGTTTAAAAGGTTTATGTTTTTAATCGATCAAATTGAAAAAGATAGCAAAAACTGTTAGCTTCTCTTAGTACAAAACTCACATTCACAGAAAAACAATTTTCTGGATTCATACCCTGAACCTCCCAAACGCAATACCAAATTAATTGGATGTTTGGCGAAATAATAATTTTGATTGAATCTGTTAAGAACAATGTACAAGAAAATTAATAATGAGCTATAGACAGTATCTAGAGTATTAAAGGCACAATCAAACCTTTGATTAACAGCCTAAGATATACTGTTTCGGAATCGACATTCGTCTTTTATTCCTCGTCAATATAGCTAGGACTACAGGTATGAACATTGAGCGTAGAAAGACAAGGAATTGCAAATAATTAACCAGATCATAACACAGTTTTTTTTTCAAAAACATGAAGTAATCACAAATAAATCAATTCAAAATAATTTCCAATAGCTGTCGAAGGCATGCTATACTGGAAATTATTTTGAATTGTTTTATTTGTGATATTTTCATATTTTTGGAAAAAAACTGTGTTATGATCTGGTTAATTTGCGATTCCTTGCTTTTCTACGTTCATGTTCATACCTGTAGTCCTAGCTATACTGATGAGGAATAAAAGACGAAAGTCGATTCCGAAACCGTATGTCTTAGGCTGTTAATCAAAGGTTTGATTTTGCTTTTAAGACTCTGGATACTGTCTATAGCTAATGATTAAATCTGTTTTCAAACAAACTTCAACAAGAATCAATATCCATCATCTCTGTCTTGAGGAGCTGTGGCTGCCTTGAAGTAACAGTAAATAATTAGAATATTACCCCCAACAATATATCGTTTAATCTACTCATTTCCGAGCGCGTAAATATACTCCTTATTTTCCAAGCGCGTGATCCACAAGAAAGCTGTCTACGCTAAACAGCAAGTTTAGCCAACCACCGGTAGATATGCCAGTGCAACTATCTGTGTGTGGGTTCGGGCCGCATTGATGGAGAGAACGAAAAAATTTACTCGGGAGGAGCCCTCACAAAAGAAGCAGCATCAAAGACTCATTTATCACAAAACAACAAAATAGTTGTTAAAAGGACCCTTTTTTCAAAAAAAGTAATGCTAACATTTCGCCAGGGCTTCACACCTGCATCTTCCCGTGAAATAAATTAATTTGGCGCATGGTTAGAGGGGATATTAAGACAACTATCTTCATAGCATGGTGAGTACCGGTATTACTAATCTACACAATTTGTAATTCTTTAAGTTTGAGTAAAGCTTTACAGAAGTTTTTTTTCCAAGTGGGCTGCAGCGCCAATCATGTGTCAACCTACAGGTTTTGTGAAAAAAATGTATTTTTAAAACTTCAAGCGAATAACGAATATACTGAAAACGCGTTCATGCTTGTGGGTTTAAGCCATTAGAGTCATTGAACATTTTGTTCTGCAACATTTGAGACTTTTTGTGAATATCCGATTGCAAGATTTCAACTGACTTCAGGATAGTTCACACATAAATACTACAAAAGAAATCTTTGTCTAATATCTATGCTATAGCGGTGAGATGTCAAATTTTGACACCATAGATTGAGAGTTCGATTCGTACCGCCACCGCCGGTTCTGGATGGAGATGTTTGTGTTGCAATTACGTATTCAAAAACTTTGTTGTGTTCGCGTGAACTTCTTGTTTGTCTTTTTTTAGCTGCTTTTTTCTTGCGTAATTTTTGAGGTCGTAAAAAAGTATAAAACGCGCGTTCTTTTTCCTTTCTTTTACTCGCGCGCTAGAAACTTGACAAATGCCGAACGAAAACAGCTCGATTCAATTTTAAAGCAGCCTTTATAAGTTATCCAATGTTTGACAAAATCGAAAATAAATTTAGATTTCAAAAAGCTTTTTTCAAAGTTTATAAATATGAAAAAATAAAAATAATTTCTTCTTTTTGACGTCGTTATGCTGCAACAAGAATTTAAACCTTTTCATCGGAAAATCTATTGGCGTTTGTTGTTTTAGTTAAGTAACAAATTCAATAATTTAACAAAAAGAATTAGAAACCGTTTTTAATGAAAAGAGAAGAAAATTAGTGTGGCTAGACTCAGTACACGGTTGGGATTTGAACCCATGCCCTCAAAAACTAGAGACATTCACTGGTTTCAAAGTCGCGGCAGCCCTTCAAAGCATGACAGGCGTTAGACCACTTTGCCACCCTAGCTACTATACGTGTAGCAAAAAACATGCAAACATATGAGAATGTTGAACTTTTCACTGCCACTGCGTCATTTTTGTTGACTTCTACAAGATTTCAAGCAAAGAGTACTAGGACTTTTCCTAAATTTTGAAATTTTTTTCAAAGTACCAGATTGAACTTTAACCTGTTTCATTTTCAGACTTTTTGTTTATTGTTCTGTTTGTAGCCAGCTTCAACTTTATTTTTATTCCATTCCAGATTCATTTATGTGTTGATAATTATTAACCAGAATGAAATTGATGTTGTTTCTTGCATTTGCAATTTTTTATTCATATGCATCTACTAACGAAAGTAAGTACAATATTGTATATGTTTCCCAAGCGTTTGGAAACCTGGATAATTCTAACAGCACGACACCAATTTTGCAAGTTTAGCTTAGGTTGGCTTAACGATAGTTTAAAATTAAATTTATTCAAATTGAACGATTAAATATGGTTGGTTGATTAGCCCAGTCGGATTTATGCGGTGGAGTGCCCTAGAGCCCAAGTTTAGTGGAGCCCCATTTTTGATGATACAAAAATTAAATCAAGTTTCGGAGCAAAATAACGGGACGATGTGAAGAGCTTAGACAAAAAAACAGAGCCAAGATAAAATGAAGCATTCTATTTACGAGACGTTTCGAGATAAACTAAAGTCATTATCAATCTATAAAAATCATGACGTTAGAATTGTTGAAAGACCATCAATATAGAACAAAATGATAAACCAAAGGTAATAGTGAATAACCGGGTCAAGGGTAAAATCTAAAAAAATTTAAAACTAAACCAAAATAGAAAAGAATGGAAAAAATTATGATAATTTGCCACAGATAACTCAAATTTAATGAATTTACGCACAACTAAAACCCTCTAACCATGACGGCGAAAAATAAAATAAAAAATTACAAAACTTACCCTGGTATCAAAATTGCAAGTAAAGACCTAGTAATTAACTATCTCTCTTTTTGAATCTGAATTGTACGGTCAGTAAAATTTGGGCGCTAAAATGAAAAATCTACTGGTCAAATTGGCTACTCACTTACAGTTTAGAGACAGGGCTAATAACTGAACTAATCACGTACGCCTATGGAACAGTAAAATATTCAAAAACTAACAAATTCAACAAATTAGAACTCTAAAATTTCTCTCAGAAAGTAAGTGTGCTTACTAAACTTTGCACTTTTGCATTCAATCCTAAAGGTAGTAAAGTGATACGCAAAAATATTCAGTAATGTTGATAATATGACATCATAAAGAGACAAGAACAAGGAAAAGAAAAAGGCCTGCGACAGACATAAATTCCGAAAGAAAAGGGTAAAAAAAACAGAAAAACTACGAATGGAATGGAAATAAAAAATACAATACTTAACTGTACCAGCAGCGCACGCAGGATTTTAAAAAGAGCGATCCAGCGACTTCAGAAAATTTGAGAAGAACAAAGATCAGAATGAGAAATTGTTTCACCCAAAATCAGTCCATTTTTTTGCCCAAAATTAGGTGAAGAGCAAAAACAAAAAGGTCTTCACTCAAATTTAGTCGGATTTTTTAGTCCCAAACTTGGGTGCAAGCCTAAAAAAAACAAACGTATAAAGCAGACCTATTGTGTGATCAAAGCTTCTGCCCAACTTGCAAAGGGGGATCCATGCCGCAATGTTGCATACTATTCTATGCTAATTATACTATCCTGCGACCCAAAGGAGGGGGCCCATGGCCCAATGTCCCCCCCAAAATACGCCCCTGAACAGTAATTACACAATGTTCAAGTCACGTTAGCTGTTGAATACATATAGTGAAAATGAAGATCCACCCACATTAATATCCGGTTGATATTGCTGAATTAAAACTGTAATGTCGCTTTTATTAATAACTCTTTGGTGTTGTAAGCTGAACATAAAAATTCTGGATCATTAAAATCGATAATATGGTTGGGATTTTCAAGGAGATGCTTGGTGAGATCTAATTGCTGGTTGGGAATAGCTGCAGGATTATGCTCGTGTAAACGTGACTGCAAATTACGTCGGGTCTGACAAATGTAGATACTACCACAGGAACAAGTTAGTTTGTATTCAACATTGTGACAATAGAGATTAGGTTGCAGCTTCTTATGCTTGAACATATCACCAATTTTATAGCAATCAGCAATCATGCACAACGCTTAAACTTAATTTTCCTGACAATTGGCGTCGAAAAAACGATTTTAATTCTTTGCTATATGAAGCGATGTATTACTGCCAATAAAAGGTAATCGTAAGATTAAACAAGTTGCTTGCTTATCATTTTCTTTGTACACTGAGGCGCGAAAAGCGGAAACTTGGGCAGTAAAGAAATCCAAGGAGAAGTCATGAGAAGAGTTTGGTCGTCGATTGGATTCCAACTATTTTTCGGCAAACAAAGTATTTTGGCAGACCACCCGCCGTTTACGTGGCAAAAGATCGAGTGTCACGTACTCCATCAAGGATTCTGCAGGTAACATTCTAACGGATCAGAATGAAATCTTTTCACGATGGAGAGAATGCTTTGATGATCTTTTGAATCCTGTAAAGGCATGGACTCGTGACACACACGAAGTGACACATCTAGGGGAAGAGGAAATTTTCACTGCGGCAGAAGTGGCAACTACAATTAAAGGGATAAAATCTGGAAAAGCTGCTGGTGAAGATGAAATCAGACCCGAGATGTTGAAAGCGCGTACTGGAGAAGGAATTCTCTGGTTAACGCGAGTGTGTCAAGTTGCGTGGAAGTTTGGCAAAACTCCCAGAGATTGGCAAACAGTTGTGGTTATTCCGATATTCAAGAAAGGTGATTGCAAACAATGTACAAACTACAGAGGGATATCACTCCTCAGTTTGCCATGGAAAGTATATGCCAAACGCCTTGAAAGGAAATGCCGAGAAATAGTGGAATCAAAACTGGAAGATGGTCAGTGCGGTTTTCGTCCGGGTCGCAGCACCACCGACCAAATCTTCACTTTGAAGGAAATCTTCGAGAAATCTTGAAAGTATGGCAAAGACCTCTTTGCATGCTTTGTCGATCTTGAAAAAGCATATGACCGAGTTCCTGGTGATAAACTTTGGAAGGTTTTGCAGGAGTATGGCGTTAATGGTCAATTGCTGCGCGCCATTTAGTCATTCTACTGCGACCGGAGGTTTGTGTTCGGCTAAATGGAAAGCAATCAAAGCCGTTCCATGTGGGCGTTGGACTCCGGCAAGGGTGCGTTTTGTCACCTCTCCTTTTCATTGTTTACATGAAATGGATCGACAAATGCAGCCAAGCTGATGAGTATGCCACGATTGGAAATTGCAAAATCAGTCGTATGCTCTTCGCTGATGATTTGGTTCTGCTTTCTTCCACAGAATCTGAACTCCAGCGCGCATTAAATAGCTTTGCAGATGCATGTAACACCGCGGAATGAAAATAAGCACGGCCAAAACTGAGGTACTTCATATGTCAAGAAACCCTGATCAGTGCGTATTACAAGTGAATGGATCAACACTGAAGCAGGTAGAGAAGTTCAAGTATCTTGAGGTTGCATTTGCGAGTGACGGAAGGCAAGACGAAGAGTACTTTGTCATGAATCTTGGGTAATGAATAGGTAAGGCTAGTGCAGTAATGCGAGCTTTGCACTACTCGGTTGTCATGAAACGAGAATTGTCGAAAAAGGCAAAGCTCTCAATTTTCGCAACAGCCTTTGTCCCCATTCTCACTTATGGTCATGAATCTTGGGTAATGACCAAACGAGAGTGCGATCACAAGTGCAAGCGTCCAAAATGAGATTTTTACGAAGAATTGAAGGAGTTACACGGTTTAACAAGATGCGTAGCTCTTAAATTCAAAAATCTCTCAAGATTGAGCCGTTACTTCTCCGAATTGAAAGATCTCAGCTTAGATAGTTTGGCCATGTAAGCAGAATGCCTCAAGAAAATCTTCCAAACAAGCTTTATTTGCCAAAGCAAATGGGAGAAGACCAGTCGGACGACCTAGAACTAGATGGACCGATTACATTGAGGATCTTGGATGGAACCGCTTGGGACTTCACCCAAGCGAAATGATGGGGGTGATGGAAGACCGTGAGGTGTGGCGGCTTAATCTCGAGCTGCTGCCCCCGCAACCCTAACGGAAAAGCGGGCAATGAAGAAAGAAGATGTTGAGATTAGAATGCTTGTTGATTAAAAAACGACATATTTGATTTTGAATGAAGGGTAATGGATAGCCATTTCTTACTAACATGTCCGTAATTGTTTCAAATTCGGTATGCATTGCCTTATTCGAACTGCAAATACGATAAGCACGATCTCAAAAACACGACATTAAATTACGTTTATCCTTGACAAGACATAAACTCGACCACTTTAAGTACAAATCAGGGATGGTTTTCTTTTGAAAGACTGTTGTTTCAAACTTAACATCAGCTCTCCCGACTAAAACATCTAAATAGGGTAGTTAATTATTTCGAAACCGACATAAAGGCGCAGACAAAAGGAAGCAGGACATAAGGGCTCAGGACATAAGGGCTCAGGACATAAGGTCGCAAGGACATAAGGGCGCAGAGACGTAAATCTGCAAGCTGTGCTAACATTTTCGTGCTTCGGAAATAACATTGATTGATTAGTATTTAAGTTAATTTTTGAAAGTCAAGTTTTGAAAAAAGTTTTTTCAGTTCGCTTTCTGTTTTTAATGTTCAGTTTTCGCACAAAGCGCAACCCTTAAACCAATGGTTTTCAACCTGTGGACCATGGCCCACCGGTGGGCCACAGAAGTATTTTGCAGTAAGCCACAGAGTATTTTGGTTTGAAAAAGTCGTATTTGCACGATGAGCTATTTATTGATTTGGTTTGAAAGCTGACAGAAAAACCGTTTGAATATTGGTGAAGACCTTTTTTTTTTGAGATCACCTGATTTTGAGAGAAAAACCGCATCAATATAATTCAAGACTGATGAAAATTTGGATCAATCCGTTTACTGATGTTTCAAGCTTCCAAAAAGCCCCCCCTCCTTTGCGAAATCCTGGCTACGCTACTGCTCAGGATAGTGGAAAATTGCAATTGAGCAATACTTCGAGAATAGGGCCATAGAAAATTTTTCAAAATGAAAATGGGCCACGGTTAGAAAAAGGTTGGGAATCACTGCCTTAAACTGGTATTTATTTTTTCATCATTTTATCTGCCTTACGTAACCGACGAACGTCAGCGGTTGTTTTCGAACGCAATCATTTAACTGTATTCAAACGCCGTCATTAAAGGATTGTAGTTAATTTGTTAAGCAAACAATAGTAATTATAGTCTTTTGTCCCGCTGCGAAGCAAAATCAATTCTTTTATTTTCTCGCTCTACTAAGCCGAAGGCGTGTAAAGGAGTTTGTGAAAAATAAAATATCAAGAATGTGACAAGAGAATTTTAACCCTATTCGGCCCAGGGGGGGATCGATTAGCTCCCCCCCTTCACTTGTTTTGAAATTTTGTTATGAAGCAGTCAAGCCACAATAATCAAATTTCTTGACTTTTCCTAAAATTTACTGCTTCAACTGTCATTTGTAAAACCATTGTCGTATGACAACTAGATTCGGAGTTATTAAACGTTTCTCAAGGTCGACCCTGCGTTTCTGGCAAAATTTTCGAAAAATTAATTTAATCCTGTTAGTCCCAATTGTTCCGTCGTAATTAATAATTTTACGCTGTTTCGAACGTAAATCCAGTGACCATTTGAACGGCTTTTGTTTTTATCGATGTTCTAAAAGAGCTGTGACAATAGATTTTCATTTACTAGTTTGCCTGGGGCATTATAATTTTCATTATGATTTCAAAAGCTCGCAGCTGAATTTCTGTGATAATTTTGTATAGTTTTACCGAATTTCAAACTAAGCTTTATTTTTAGCATTTCGCTAATAAGTAAGAATTGCGATTTAGCAAAATAAACGTATTTATTGATAAAAGAATTAGAGGCCAACATAAGCGCAAATCCTTTTGTTTTTTGCCTGTATTTTTTTTCACGTTGCTGATATACGAGTAGTACAGTAGTCAAAAGTGTCCATAAGTTATCAAGTGTGCGGCATGTAGCATGAATTTCGGTAGTCTTTATGTTGGAAATTTGTTTTTGGTGACTAAAAAAAAAAGAAAAATGACGCAAATTTTAAATAAATTTTTAGTTTCTGCTAAGTGGCAGTATCAGTAGAAAGATGTTCATTTCATTTTTCACAAAAACATACGCATAATTTTGACTGCCTAAAGTTTTTTCATGACGCTCAAGTGATAACATCCAAAACAAAAATTTGCCCGAGTGTCTTTGCGCGTGACGTAGCAGCACACTGATAACTCAAGGTTATTATTACTAAAATCTTTGTGTAAAAAATGCTTTTCGAAGCAATACCCAATAACTATAGTGTAAAATGTTACCATTTTTTAATAAAATTCCCATCAAACTAAACGATAATTATTGGGTATATACAATGTACGTCGTAAAATGTGCTATTTCATGTGGTATATTCTACTTGCTACCGCATTTATTTTCGTATTAGATGCTACTACAGGCCTACAGCATGGCATACTGTTGCAGATATTACTGAGTTTCACATTGATTTTTCATTTGTGGTCTATAATGATTGGTGGCAACCGTGGCATGCTGAATTTGAAAAATTTATGTTGTTTCGTTACTTCTCAATTTTCGGTTTTATGTGTGCACATTCACAACCAACAAAAAATATGTTTGTAGATACAAAATATAAAAACGGAAAGCAAATTCTCTACTAGCAGACTTTGCATGTAACAATCCGATTAGCTAACCGTTTAGTAAATGAATTTATTCTGATTTTTTTTGTAAATAAGATATCTAAATTCACTGATGTCGTTAGCAAATTTTTTAATGTTTCTAATTTGCTGCAACTGTCTAACGGCTTTATCGCATACAAACAATATCGTTGGTTCTGGATGTGAGAACCAGGGGCGTATTTAGGGGGGACATGGTGCCATGGCCACTCCCTTTGGGTCGTCAGTGTAGTATAATTAGCATAGAATAGTATGCAAAATTTCGGCATGCCCCCTATTTGTAATTTGAGCAGAAAGTTTGATCACGAAAACGGACAAAATCTGACTAATAACCTTTTTTTTTTCTATCTTCACCTAATTTTGGGCAGGAAAACGGACTGATTCTGAGTGGAGAAATTTTTCTTTTGGTCTTCGTTATTCTCAAATTTCCTGGCACCCCCCCTTTGAAAATTCTGTATACGCTAGTGGTGAGGACAATAGGAGTAGAATAGCATTGAAGATTTTGATCAAAGATGAGAACTGGCAAATAAATTTCTAGCCTTGGGATTATACTATCTTTTCTAATGTTTTTTCTAAACTTATTCAGCACTAATCCCAGTAACAACCAAACTTTGCAACAATTTGTTATAAGCCATCTCTGAAATAAAATCTGAAAGATTATCAAGACAAAATCGTTACGTTTGAGAATTAGACATTCTTTGTAGAATGATACAAACAGTGATAAAAAGAATGGTATTTCGATCAGTACAACCATTAATTGTAATTACAATGTTGGAAACAATTGTAATTTTTGCTTTTTAGTTCTGAAATCATTTATGATAATACACTAGAAGGTAAGCCATTTGGGTACTATATAAGATTTTGCAAAATCTTATGACGAGCAATGATCAACTTAATTTAGGTTTTCTTATATAAACGTCATAAAAACTACAGAATTTTTGAATTTTCGAGAAAAAATTACTCTCCAATATTAGACAACGTAATCTTTCACAACGTTAGCAATAAAAAAAAATTATTCGGACGCCAAAACCTATTACAGTACTCCAAATTATCCAAACTATTATTCTAAAAATGAACCAAGAATCCGACTACCAAGTTCGACCAATTTCTTTTTTTTCTTGTAATTCAAAAGTCCGTGAAAAATCGTACAAAAAATAGTTTGAAAAAATCAACATTTACTACACTCCGTGCGACACATTTTGAAAGTTTTTTCGTAAGTTCGAAGTAACTGCATTTTTTTTTACCAAGTTGTATACAGACAGCGAAAAAATCGTACTTTTTTTAGAAAAGGCTGTCGTTTGCCCACCTATCTACCACACGTGGTGAAAGCTTCACACTGCCCACTTTATTGCTAATATTTAGCCGGGAAGCTGGATGTAAATACAAACTTTTTTCAAATTTTGGTTTGACCAGAGCGGTAATCGAACCCAAATCTACTGTATCAGCAGCAGACGCTCATCAACTCGACTAATGATAAAAATGTCTTTATAAAAAAATTTTATAACAGTGTTGTTGTATAAAGAATGCTATGCTGCACTTTTGATTAGGTTTAGCATTGCCAGGTATACCAGAATGAGAATGAAACCCATAGTACAAGTTTTCTAAGTGAAAACTCTTACTATATTATATTAGACTGCGAATCTTCAGCTTACCAAAAATTACCGTACATCAAAATTCAACCAATTTTATTGACGTTTGTTACAGCTATGTTATATACATTTACACACAAAATGTAAATGAGAAAAATTAGAGGTTTGATGCTTGTTCTTTTATAAACTTTTGTACAAAAAATACCATATTTTGTAGTGTTTAGCAAAAGGAACTACAAGAGTAACAAATATTCAGCTTGCAATTAATATAGCAACAAACTAATAATTTAGATATTTTAGCACAATAGAAATAATCTTTTAATTTAATCCGTAATTATCTCGGAGTTACTGAATAAAACTCCAGCTGCGATGCCGCGTCACGGCAATCAAACGCTTATTAACATTGTGCAGATAAAAGCGAACCGATCGCTTCTGATAGTCCTTGACTTATGTTCAAATTAATTGAAGATCAAGGTTGCAAACATAAGGACAAAAAAATTGGACTTTTTGTCAGAAAATTGTGCTTCTCGAGAAGCAAAAACGGATTTTTTATCTTTTGTAGTTCGGGAGTTATTAACGTTTGAATTAGTTGTGTCGAATCGATCCCCCTGGGCCATTAATCAAAAAATTTTGCCTGGTCCGAATAGGGTTAACACTTACAAATCAATTTATCGGAAACGATCCTTACGCTCTTCCACAATCTATGTAGGAATTCTTAAGAGGCATTAGCCATAACTATCAAATGAATCCCTGGATACTGTCATTGTAGATTTTGTGTTGACTTTTCTGTATTTTTCGCCACGATATTGTTTGATTTTATTTGCTTTCAATAAATGCTGTAATTTACTTCACTGTGATGAGGAAGTAACTTAGAATATTTAGAATTCATGCCTATTCAAAATTCTTTTTTGTCACACTTATTCTTGAATCTTGATAATAATTTGTTTCCTAAAACTGGATCAATTTTAATGTTCCATAAAACGAGTAATTTTTTTTGCATGAACTGGAAACAAAATTTCTATAGAGTAATAACCTCTGCGATAAAATCAAAACCACATAAAATTTATAGCTTAATTGCAAAAATGTTTCTATCTCGTATTTCAAAACTCATTAAAAAGCAAATATGTGTGGAGCTATTTTGCTCTCATGTGTTTAGCGCACGTCTCCGCATATTTCACACACGAAATCAGTCAGTTTTTCGAAAAAATTGTAAGAAGTAAAATTTCATAACAAAACAAAAAAAAACGATAGATTTTTCTAAACTCTGTATATCGACTACAATCAGTACATGTGCATATGATTAGAAAACGCTTTTGCTGTTTGTCTCTGAAGTGGGAGGCCTGAGATTCAAATGTTGGGCCAGTCAAATCGTACACGGTGTTGCCAACGGCTCGCCCCCGCTGCGACATTACTTCGAAAGGAGCTGCGTTGCCGGACGCAATAACACTGAGATGGGCCCCACAAACTCCTATACACGCTTTCGGCTTAGTAGAGCGAGAAAATAAAAAAATTGATTTTGCTTTGCAGCGGGATAAAAGACAAAATATTATTGTTTGCTTAACAAATTAACTACAATCCTTTAATGATGGCGTTTGAATACAGTTAAATGATTGCGTTCGAAAACAACCGCTGACGTTCGTCAGTTACGTAAAGCAGATAAAATGATGAAAAAGCTTGAAACAACAGTAAACGAACTTGACCCAAATTTTCATCAGTCTTGAATTAGATTGATGCGGTTTTTCTCTCAAAATCAGGTGATCTCCAAAAAAAAAGGTCTTCACCAAAACTCAAACGGTTTTTCCGGCCGAAAACAGGTGACCTCAAAAAAAAAAACAGTCAACTCGCCATTCACCGCAACTTTCTGCAAGCTTTCAAACCAAATCAATAAATAGCTCATCGTGCAAATACGACTTTTTCAAACCAAAATGCTCTGTGGCTTACTGCAAAATACTTCTGTGGCCCACCGATGAGCTATGGTCCACAGGTTGAAAACCACTGGTTTAAGGGTTGCGCTTTGTGCGAAAACTGAACATTAAAAACAGAAAGCGAACTGAAAAAACTTTTTTCAAAACTTGACTTTCAAAAATTAACTTAAATACTAATCAATCAATGTTATTTCCGAAGCACGAAAATGTTAGCACAGCTTGCAGGTTTACGTCTCTGCGCCCTTATGTCCTTGCGACCTTATGTCCTGAGCCCTTATGTCCTGAGCCCTTATGTCCTGCTTCCTTTTGTCTGCGCCTTTATGTCGTAGATCGTGCTTATTTTGTTCCAACTTCCAAGCAAAACTTTCGGACCACCTGTTTGTAATGGATAATTATTTTTTCATGCTTTTAGCGGTTGCGATACCCCATCTTTGTCTTGTGCAAAAGGTAAAAAGTTGTTTTTTTGAATCCTGGAAAAAGTTTCCAGAGATAACGTCTACTTTTGCAAAACTGTCTTCCATCAACAGCTAACTCTCCTTCACAAATATCTGAGTCTGATTTTCAGGCACTGGAACAGTTTGACGCGCGCCTGTACAGTTCTACTCTCAAGACAGGCGAAGTCAATATTGCGAGAAGAATTCTGTTTGCTAAAGGAGGAAGAACCGTAGAAAATATATCATCAATGTTGCATCTTTTGAAACAGTACATTAAACGAGCAGCTTTTCAAGCCATTAAATGAAGACAGTGTTTGATTAAAAATCCATCTTTAGTTTAGGCATGGGGTTGGCAAGCAACAGAGTCGGGATATCCTCCGGTAAAACTAACTTGTCGGACGCTTTAAACGTTTGTCGTGTCCTACTTACAGTAAATGCGGGTGCAGGATATATTATAAGTGTGCAAGGAACGAAATTGTACGCACAAAAGTATGTGCTTGCTTGGGAAACTGTACCAATGAGCAATGAATGGTAGCAAAAACAATCAAGAAGGCAGCCATCATCGACGTATTTTGAAGCAAACTGTGCTTGCTTTACATTAATTACCCCGAAAGCATCGGTAATACACAACATTACATTCTAAGACATTATTTTTCCTATTATCCAGGGGTGGAACCAGAATTTTGGAAAGGGAATCTCGCTATTTGCATTAAAGAACAGTCAAAAGAATGACGTGCAACGAACAAAATGGCTATTATTTTTGACGTCAGATTTGACAACGACACCGTTTTACAACGTTTGGCACTATAATTTCAATCTGAAACCGTTGTCTCGAAACCACCCTTGATACGGCGCAAGCTGCCTAACAACCCAGGATGCACCTTGGAGCATAGATCACAAGTCAATGCTTTGACAATTTTCACTTGGTTTCCCTTTACTAATATATTATGTCTGCGTCCTCTTATTGTTCCTACACAAAGCACATCTTCCATGTTTGTCGACTTTGCAGCAAAGGACAAAACATTGTCATATGACATCACTAGATATAATGACGTCACCAAATAACATCATCTGCTATTATAGCAGCTATTGTACTGTATCTTGAATTAATACGCTGATTACAAAATGTAGTCATTAAACTAATTCTTTTAAAAAACAATTGTGCTTGCATTACATTTTGTTGTTTTGTTGCAATTTTTGGCAAACATGACGTC
Organism: Trididemnum nubilum; assembly: GCA_963965965.1. Taxonomy (NCBI): domain Eukaryota; kingdom Metazoa; phylum Chordata; class Ascidiacea; order Aplousobranchia; family Didemnidae; genus Trididemnum; species Trididemnum nubilum. Next base: position 168,123 of record CAWYPQ010000617.1, on the reverse strand, counting down.
ACAAAATGACGTCATCTGCTGCAAGCAGCTACTGTATCTTGAAGCGATAAGCTGATTGCAAAATGTCGTCACTAACTAATACTTTTAATTAGAATGTATTGCTATCGTTTTGGCAATTTTTTTTTGGCAATTTGGCAATAATGGAATTTTTGGCAAACATGACGTCATAATTTCGTCACAAAGTGACGTAAATTATGCTACGCAAGATTTTCATCCAATAATTGACACAATTAACAGAGTTTGATAGCATTGAGGGACACCACCAATCTGAGCAATATTTTGCTTGCTATTATACATTTTTGGCAAAAATGACGTCATGGCATGCGAAAATATTTTAGATAGGAAAAACAATAAAATAAAATCATAAAATCACCAGTTGGGCCAGTAAGCTTGTTTAGAACTACAAAACTTTCTTTAACCACTAGGTGGAACTGGAGCATAATTTTATGGGCTGTTTGTAGGAGTTGCGCAAGCCTGATGTTTTGGCCCCCCTTCGGAAATCGTTATACTCACGCTGGGGAAGGTTTGTGCCAAATTTCACACTTTATTCCGGAAGTGAACGATTTTCGACTTAGCTCCTCTACTATATACATTCAAAAAAGCTTCACAACTTCTAAAACTGTTTATATTTATGCTTTTTGTTTTGTTTCTTTCAGAAATAATAGTGGTCAAAATTGATCACATTTCTGTCCTGGGAAACTACAACAGAAACTCTATTTGAGTTAGACCTACAGTACCGTGTCTATTTTGGTTGGCTGTATAAAACTGAGTGAAACATAGCCTACAATGTTACTTTCTTAAAGAATGGCGGTGCTGACTATGCTTTAGGTCTAGTTATTGAAATCTATTAAACTGCTGTCCTAACTTAACTATAGCTACAGCAGCAGCTTACCAAAACCATATTTGTTATATTTTGCTGTGCAAAATGCGGAGTTTAGTGCAATCTATTTAGCAGAGGTGGAGTCGAGGACACAAGGCTCGAGGCCAAAGACAGCCCTTCCGAGGACAATTCAAAAAAAAGTGCTGTCCTCGAGCCGAGGACAGGCCAATTTTCGAGGACTTGAGGCCTCGAGGCCAAGGCTAAGGCCAAGGACTTGACCTTCGAGGCCAAGGACTTCAAAATGTGTCTTCGAGGACGTCCTCGAGGCCAAGGACGTCCTCGAGGACTCCACCTCTGCTATTTAGTACAAGCTCTATAAAACATAAACATTAGTAAATCTACTAGCAATATACTATTACTAGATTTGTAAATTCTTGCATTTGGCTACCAGGAACTATTTCTAGACCTGATGGCAATACCATCAAAAGCACATGTTTTCCCATCACGAAGCTGGAATTCCTACAATTCGTTAATTACAAATAATTGAGGAAGAAAAGAAGCCGGTAGATGAAATGAAAAATTTGTACAAAAGCAACTTTAACAGAACAAACAGTAAAAAAGCAAGCAAAGCCATTGAAAACTTCAAGGAAAATTCTCTCTCTCTTCATTGCCCTCTTTTTCGTGAGGGCTGCGAGGGCAGCAGCTCGAGATTACGCTACCACAATTATTCACGGTCTTCCATCACCCCCATCATTTCGCTTGGGTGACGTCCCAAGCAATTCCATCCAAGATCCTCAATGTAATTTGTCCATCTAGTTCTAGGTCGTCCAACTGGTCTTCTCCCATTTGTTTTGGCTAGTAAAGCTTGTTTGGATGATTTTCCTGAGGCATTCTGCTTACATGGCCAAACCATCTAAGATGAGATCTTTCAATTTGGAGAAGTAGCGGCTCTGGAGATTTTCGAATCTCAAGAGATGTGCACCTTGTCAATAATATAACTTCTTTGATTTTTTTGAGAAACCTCATTTTGGACGCTTGCACTTTGATCGCACTTTTTCAGTCATTACCCAATTTTTATGACCAGTAGATGAAAAGGGACAAGGACTGTAGTTTCGAAAATTGAGAGCTTTGCTTTTTTTCGACAATTCTCGTCTCAGAGCAACTGAATAGTGCAAAGCTCTCTGTATTGCAATTGCCTTACCAATTCGGATATCCAGTTCTTCATCTTACCTTCCGTCACTCGTGAATGCAACCCCAAGATACTTGAACTAGTATACTTGTTTCTGTGTCATTTCATTCAATTGCAACAAGCACTGATTAGTGTTTCTTGGAACATGAAATACATTAGTTTTGACCGTGCTTCTTTTTATTCCCGCAATGTCATAACAACTGCAAACTAGAGATGGCAACAGCGCAGCGTACGCGGCCGCGCGCTGTTGTTGGTGCACCGCGCCGCGCAGCGTGGCAACTAAAATCTGCATTACGTCACAGCATAAGCGCAGCGCCGCGTACTAAAATTTTTTTACATTTCTTTTACGATTATTGTTGGTGATTTTCTCTTTATGAACAACAATGGTTAGTCTGGATGTAATTATTATACCGTATGAATTGAAGACAATGCTTGCTACTAAAACAGAAAAAGGTGCCTTCAGATCAAGTTTATTTTTTCAAAATTCGCAGCATCCTAGAATCGGCTATTTTGGCAACAAGAAACTTAGTTTTCATCGACTGAACGTGTTTGTTTTTTGACACCAACAAAAAGATTTTGGTTTTGGTAGGTTAGACTAGAAAAGGTTTAGGACGTTGGGTGAGCAGGGGTACCGATCTTCGTTGAGCATTGGGGGGAATAACTTGCAATTTTACCCCAGTTTTGCTCTATTTTCAACTTTGAGGGGGATGAACCTCGACCACGATTTTTTTCAGGTGAGCAAATAAAAGGGAAGACCGAAAAAAATGGTCTTCACCTAAAGAAAGAAAACTTTGTTCCCCAAATTCTAGTGGAGACCTGCGCTCAAATGCACACCAAAGTCAAATTATTGGGGGGATGCAGATGCAGACTATACTCAAATTATTTGGGGGGATACAGTCAAATTATTGGGAGGCAGTGGCGGATTTAGGGGGGACATGGGGGGGATGCATCCCCCCCACCAGCCTAAAAGTAACGATTTTGGCCGAAAAATCAGCCTCTGTTTCGAATAATTCGACTCCATTTCGGGGTGCATCTCCCCCCACCGACCTAAACGTAACTAATCCGGCGAAAAATCAGTCTCAATTTAGGTGAAGACCTTTTTTTTTTTTTTTTTTTTTTTCTTTGGAGACCACCTGTATTTGGGCGAAAAAAATGTTTGAATTATTTGAAAAAAACGATTGAAAAAAACGATTTTGGCCGAAAAATCACTCTCAATTTTGGTGAAGACCTTTTTTTTTTTTTTTTTTTTTTTTGGAGACCACCTGAATATGGGCGAAAAAAACGTTTGAATTTCCGATTTCGGCCGAAAAATCACTCTCAATTTTGGTGAAGACATCCGAATTTTTGAAGTTTTGTGCTTCAAATACCCCCCCACCAAAATTTTCTGGATCCGCCACTGTTGGGAGGATATATCTCCCCATCCCCTCCCCCCCGGGTTTCGGCACCCCTGTCAGTGAGAAGATGAAACAAAGGCAAACAAAAGTAGAAGATACAGATTTGTTGGAAACAATCATTAGAGTAGAGGCACAAAACAAAGCCTAGCGACACACCCTCCCTGTACGCAGTAGGCTTATACAAGCCCAGTGGCGGATCTAGAAAATTTTGGTGGGGGGATTTGATTGAATCTAGAAATTGGCGGATCTAGAAATTCGGATGTCTTCACCGAAATTGAGAGTGAATTTTCGGCCGCAATCGGAATTTCAAACGTTTTTTTTTCAAACATTTCAAAAAAAAGGTCTTCACCGAAATTGAGACTGATTTTTCGGCCGAAATCGTTAGGTTTAGGCTGGTGGGGGGATGCACCCCGAAATGGAGACTGATTTTTCGAAATGGAGGCTGATTTTTCGGCCGAAATCGTTACTTTTAGGCTGGTGGGGGGGGATGCATCCCCCCCATCCCCCCCCTAAATCCGCCACTGTACAAGCCCAAGGATAGACAACAGTTTCTACTACACATGCGCTTGTATTTCAGAGTGAAAGAGTTAATTTAGTATAGCCTATTCGTCAACAGGTCATGGCATCAAGAATTAGGCTTTTGGTCCTATGTCTGGAGCCTATCTCAGATCTGGTAGACCTATACCTGTATGTAGTAGATTACGAAGACTAGGCTACACTTATTTCCAATGGCAAAATAGCCTACCGGTACGTAATAGCAAAATTTATTCCACAATCCAACACACTTGTAAACGGCAAAGGTATTAGTACATAGGGTAGTTTCATACAAGTGTAGTAGCTTTTGATAGCATGCAGAGCACGTGATACCTTATATTTCATTAATTGAGCTACTGGTTCAGGATTAGTACAGTAGTTGCATGAAATTATCAGGTAGACTGGAACTAGGTAGATTGTTTTTGATTGCCAAAACATGGTGCAGAAAAACTGATAGCAAGCACAGGCAAGGCAAATTAAACCTGAAAGCCTATAACTGAAACGACTGATCTCACATCGCATGTTTTTTAGTTTGTACTCGGACGTTTTCAAAGTTAACGAGTGCAAAGTTTCAGACTTTTACTTGTAACTCGATAATAGTTTGGTCTAGCCTCATGAAATTTTGACAGCAGTTTGAGATTCATAAGTTATTTGTGTGTGCCAAATTTTAAGGCAATGAGTCCCGTAACTTCAGGTTTAGGACCTGAAAACTACTTCAAAAGTTTGGAATAAAAAGCGGTCTTATTCAAAAACGGCTTAAGTACGGCAAAAAATATTTCACATGGTTATACGTTGTAAGATACTCTTTCATCTCTACCTACACTTTTAGCCGCATTAATTTTTTTTTCTTTTTTCATTTTTTGCTTTCTAAACTTTGTGCACTCTTCTTCTCCTAAACCACACAGCATCGGTATCTAATTTTTGTGTAAATTTGTTGGGCTGCAAACACTATTTTGTCTCCTGAATTTTTTTGAGGCTTCTCCCCAGAACCCCCCCAAAAAACTTTTTTTTTTAATTGCTCAAGCTAGGGTGATAGTTTTTTGTTTTTATTGATAGATATTTAAGCAACAAATAGTTTGACATAGTATGGAGGTACCACCCCCCCAGGGGCCCCCAAATGGACTCCCCAGAAATTAGTTTTTTGAGCGACTCAAGCTAGGGCATTACTTTTTTTTTTATACCGGCAGATGTTTAAAAAACAAATATTTTGACATGGTTTGAGAAAGCGACTTTCTTGAAAACTCTCCAAAATAATACCCCTAAAATCAATTTTTTTTTATGTCATAAGCTAGAAAGCTAATTTTTTTCTGATGTTAGTGGAAATTTAAAAGATACTTAACTTGCGGTGCGGTGCAGTGCAGCGTGAACTTAGTTGTGTTTGAATGCGGTGCGGTGCAGCATGCGGACAAAGTTTGCGGATGCAGCGCAGCATGCGGGTGCATTTTTTGTTATCCGCGCCATCTCTACTGCAAACCTATTTAATGTGAGCTGCAGGCAATATTCTGCAGAAGCAGAATCAAATCATCAGCACAAAGCAGGCAACTGATTTTTCAATTTCCTATTGTGGCAAACTCATCAGCTTCGTTGCATTTGTCGATTCAATTAATGTAAACAATGAAGAAGAGATGAAACAAAACCCACCCTTGTCGGAGTTCAACGTCTATATGGAAAGCTTTGATTGTTTGCCATTTACTCAACCGCGAAACTCCAGTCAGCACCATAGGATGAATTAATGGCATGTAACAACGGACCATCAACGCCATTCTCCTGCAGAACTCTCCAAAGTTAGAAAGGCAATCATAGTATACTTTTTCGAGATCGACAAAGCACGCAAAAAGATCTTTGCCATATTTCCCAGATTCCTCAACATTGAAAAAATTGAACACAGAAATAAAATTTTAGTCATCAAACGAACGCCGTCACATGGTTGAAAATTGAAGAAAAAACATTTTTGCATAGCATGGTGTTTGATAGAAAAACCAGTATTGAGAATGGGGGGAAAACTTTGGCTGTCAAAGAAAAGATACGGAAATTATGACAGCTTATCAATAAGATGCTTTTTGTTAACACAGCTGCCTAGAATAATAAAAAAAGACTGACATTGGGTAAAAACGATAATGAGTGCTTTTCAGTTAAAATTGGAGCCAGATATGAAATTGATTATTAAATTAGAAAAATATGCCATAATTTGGTACTAATTATGCTTGTGGCAGTAGGTCTTTAATGCAACTTTTGATAACTTTGATTTGAGAAGTTCTCTTGTTTGCTATTTACTAAACAGCAACTCCAAAAACAGTAGAAATGATTAAAAGTGTTAACAGGTTCGACTTATAATACATTCAAACTGAAAAAACATTCAAACTGAAAAAAACTTCTTTTTTTTGAAATGGCCAAAATTTTCATGTTACTGTGCGAACCTAAACGTTGATAAATCTTTACGAAACTTGACCGAAAGGGTTTTTGTGCGAAGCCTTCAACTTGAGCCAAGGTAAAAGTTGCCTCTATAAAATTTTAAAATTTATGGGGTGGCTGCAACACCCTAGTGTATGCTACAAGCTACAGATGCAGCATCACCAATTCCCTTTCAATTTCTTCCAGCCTCACAGCAGAAACCCGTGCTCTACAAACTGACTTGATTGGTGTAACAATCGCCCAAAAACGTACCGCTATCAGCCAGTACTCTACCTCACTGACTACCAGTCTGTCCTTTCTGTCCTTTCCTCAGTCCCCTCGTACCCCCAATCGAATGACCTCCAGAGATAAAATGTGACAAAAAAGTCTTGTTTCTTCATTTACAGTTTTGTTTTAGCATCTTTGCTTACAACAGTAATAACGAATAATATCGACAACCATGAGGCCCGGGCCCCATCAATTCGATTTTGCCAACCAACTGAAATGTATAACCCGGGTAAAATTAGGAAATTTTGTTCTGAAAGTTGCTTCCTAAGGCCCTCATCAAACCTTTTTAGGAATGCAATGCAATAACCAGGGCCGGATTTACCACATGGCACAGTGCCTGGGCCCCGTGGTCAGATGGTAAACTTTTTTTTGGTCTTCACCAATATTTGGCAGGAAGATGTTGCAAAAATCCCCAAAGTATACCTCAGGCAACGCGCAATGTAAATCCAGCCGCGGAATAACATGATTAGTAAACGTAACCATCTAATATACCATTTTTTCAATAACAATTCATCTCCACCTCGCCAGTTTTTACGCACAAAATACTTTAAAAAAAATCAGCTAAGGGAAATGCTCATTAAACAAAATATTGAATTACAATTAAGAGTTCTTGGGCCCCTGGCCGTACATATACTCTTATAACTGATTATTTTGACAACAAAGAAAATCTCAAACGAAAATCTTCGAGTGGATTATTATTCACTGCTAAAATATTGCAGGAGGCAATGTTCCTTACTTCCCTCTATCTGGGTCAAATAAATAAAAATTCAACAAATTGCAAGATTTTTAACGTGCTTTGGACTTAAATTGCAAGTAAAAGGAGGAATAAACAATTTGATTTTTTTGATTGACTTTCAAATGGTAAAAATCTAGTTCTTTCAAATTGCTTTGAACACGTGCGAAATGTGATCCAATGACATTAAAAAAAGTAGCTTTTTATACCAAAAATTTACTAAAAATCGTATAGCGGCTGGGGAATTTCGCCCCCAGACCCCCTTCTGTGATTGGTAATTAACTGATACTGAATAGCCTCCCACCCACTCCTGAGTTTATAATACATTTGTTGATGAAACCTATGTTCAGCATTTTTACACTACCAATCAAATCTGATTGCTTATTTTTGAACGTTTTTTAAAGTTTTTACTGATTTTTGAGTTTCGTATTTGACAAATTAGCATCCTTGAATATATGTTTCAAAAGATGTTTTAAATCCCTTTTAGTCCATTCCAGTGCAAAAAAAAAAAAAAACAGTCTCAGAAGTGATAAAAACGTGGTAATTTCGTTATTCTACGTTTTGGTCGATAGGCCAAGCTAGGGAATTGGGCTTTGGTCCCCCCCCCCCCTGGCTACGCTACTGTATGTGAGTTAAGTTTTTCAACTGACTTGGATTAGGAGAAGGGGAGACTGAGCTCTCTTAGCTTTCTCTCTCTCGAGCAAACAGGTGCAACTAAAGTGTATTATACAGACCGGGGTCTTGGGGAAAACCCTAGCTACTGGGCAATTTTTGTGATATTTCAGAAAAAAATAGTCATTTAAACGCTATTCGAATCATATTTCGCATTTTTTAGAGCCATTTAAAAAACTGAATCGATACAATTTGAAAGAACTAAATAGCTCAGCCCTTTCAAACCCCCACGCTACTAACAAGTCAGGTCCAAAACTCTTTGTAATATAATTAATTAAATGCTGAATAGCCCCCTCCCCATACTTGATTTTTTTTTATTATTAAGCTTACATTAAGTATTTTGGCATTGGGCAATAAATTTTGACTGCTTATATTTTTAGCCATGTTTTGAAGTTTTTATCGATTAATTTGTAAGCGGTATTTTTGAAAAATAAGTTGATACCCCTCCCCCCCAAAAAAAGGAATAATAATAAAGATTTTAAAAGTGGTTTTGAACTATTTTAGAGGCTATATTACTGCAAAAGACTGCCTCAAAAGGGCAAAAATTGTGGCATTTTTCTTATTGTGCACTTTGGTCTATAAGCCAATACAAAGGTTCACAGTCCCCTAGCTATGCTATTGATAACAAGTTTGGTTTGATTTCGGTTTAGTGCCGTTGCCAGAGAAAACTAAGTGAGGGGGCACTAGCCGAAAGTGGGGGGCACCAAAATAGACTGAACTTTTGCACATAAAAATTGATATTTTACGGCTACAAATTATGCACTATTTTAAAAATTTCGTATTCTGGTCTGAAAAAAGAGACATATAATGCCAGCAGCGTTTCTTAGCTAGTTTCGTATGCGGCCCATATCATCGCTTGAAAAATCCGTCTGTAGCAGTGAATGCGACCAGAAGCGCAACCAGAATTTTGCTAAGATTAAGGCGACTTGAAACCAAAATAAATTTTTTTCCACAAAAATTGTCTAATTTAGGCCCCGTTCTGAACAAACTGATGCAACTCAAGCGTATCGCAGAGGGAGTCTGGGGGCAGAGCCCCCGGCCGCTGGGAGATTTTCGTGGTTTTGCGGGAAAAATAGCGATTTTAACACCATTTCAATCACTCTTTGCATGTTTTTGAAGTAATATGAATTACTTCAATAAATTGCTAAAATATAGAGTTGATTAAAAGAATTAAATGGCCTAGCACCTTCTAAACCGCTTATACTTATAGTCAAGTCCAAAACACGTTTAAATGCTTGTATTTAAATTTTCTAAGCAACTTGGCTAAAGGCAGCTGAAACCTCTTTAGCCCCTTCCCCTGGTTGCGCAACTGACTGCGACCTAAAAAAAATTGATTGTGCTCTAAAACAAACAAAAACAACTAGTCTTTCAAAGAATGTTTTCACGTATTGTTTCAGGACACAATCACTAACGAAGTACCGGTAACGGTACTATAAACTTACTCCCCCTGATTCCGCGACACATCCATAAAGGCGTGTTAATAAGACAGATTATTGCCTCACATTTATGTGCAGCAGTTGGTGGCCAGCAATTTCGCAAAGAATGGAGAAAACTTCGAACGAGAATTTTGTTTGAACGTTACTATTCCTTTTTTCATTGTTGCCTGTTGTCTTGTCGTTACGTGATGTTCCAAAAACGTATTTTGAGTAAACCGAAATGGGGGGGAGCACAAGCAGTTTTTAGGGGGGCACGCCTCCCCCATGGCTCCCCCGTAGCGACGGCACTGTTTCGGTTTCTGAGCAAAATTGATTTAATGGTGGAGTAATGATTATTATTTGAGTGTTTATATAAGCACAGCGTAAATTTGAAATCCAAATAGCTGTATTGTATTTAGATCCTGATTAGTGCTCAATGACCAATGCTGAAACGTTCGATTAACATTTCTTATTGATTATTTAATTTTAACAATCTAATGCTTAATCCGATGGTATTGCTTACCCTCGCTCTTAAGAAAATGCTGTATGATAATTTACGTAAAATGGGCAATCCTGCTCCTCTTGCCCCCGCCTTCTGCACCTAGGCAAAAAAGGTAAAAAAGCTTCACTAAGGGTTGTTTTCTTAGTTTAGATAGATATACTTAGACTAATTTTGCAAAGTTAAACATAAAAAAAAACTTTACATCTTAATTTCCAGAGGGGGCAACTGCCCCTTGCTTCTCCCCCTGCGGGTGCCCCTGCATACAGTAAACTATAGCTTCTATACTGCACGAGACAAACAAACTTTGGATTGTTTGAAGAACAAAAGATCAAACTGCAGTCGTTATAAAGCAATTTTCCGCAAATAACTCCAACAAAAATTAAGACAATTACTTCACAATCTATTTTACGAGCATTCCAGACAAATAATATAGTTTAACCTAAAAACAGTATAAACTTTTTCCTTTTATTATCTTACTGAAAGTTTCAGAGCACGCTCTAGATATATTCAAAAAGCTTAATTTGTTGGTTTAATCATTTTTCCCTTGTGGTCGTCACAGTAGCGTAACCAAGGGGGAGGGGGGTGGGGGCGGAGGGGGAGCTCGAATCCTCCCCATTGGCCTGTAAAGTATGCAAAATCGCACGTTTTTGGTGCTTTTCAGGCCGATTTTTGCTGAAAAAATAAAAACAGCCTCCCCCCCTAAGGAATTTGGGTGGCGAAGTTGGGAAGTGGTTGCCGTGAATCGGCCGGAAAAACCGTTTGAATTTCCGATTTTGGCCGAAAATAGCCTTTGAATTTTGGTAAAGATTTTTTTTTTTGGAGATTACTTGATTTTGGGCCGAAAAAGCGTTTGATTTTCCGATTTCGGCCGAAAATAGCCTTTGAACTTTGGTGAAGACCTTTTTTTTTTGAAATCACCTGTTTTTGGGCCAAAAATCCGTCTCAATTTCGGAGAAACCGTGTGATTCTGTTTCAAGAGCAATCAAAATTCGGGTCAAGGTCGCTTGCAGTTGTCTCGCTTTTTTAAAAATGCCCCCCCCCTTTTCAAATCCTGGCTACGTGCCTGGGTCGTCATTACTAACTCCGATCTCACCTCAGATTTCCCAGTTACACCTGCGACACCAACTGCTGCGGAGAGTGTAACTCGACCGGGAAATGCTTCAGCTACAAGATCATCAGCTACACAAACGACGAGGATCGAAGGTACACAGTGGTAGTAAAATTGACACTGCTCCTTCTTGTGCTGTTCCGTACTGCTAAGGTTTTGTTTGAAAACCTAAGCTTGAAATTATGAAGTTGTAAAACTCATGGTAGATTTTGTCGTCGCAACTGCAACTTGCAAACTGCAAGATGTCCATGAAATGACGTAGGTGTTGATTTGATGAGAGAAAATGAAAACCATATTTGGGTAACATCTATTGAATTGAATTTACTGCACAGGGTAGCACGTTATCTTTTGTTTTAGGATTTGCCGCAGCGACTTCACGCGCAGTCACATCTGCAGATTCTACGGAAACTACAATTTTCTCGTTTCAACCAACAACTTTGACAGCGAATTCGCGAGGTTTGATTATGAAATTAAAACAAAGGTCTACAAACAATAAACGTGTCCTAATTTACAAAATTTTAGAAAATACATTATAAAAAGTTTCAGCTGATTATCAGTTTTTGCATACCAACGTGGTCCGCTTATAAAGCCGTACCCATGCAACAAACTTGTGGTGCCACTTATGTAACAAAATAAACTTGCCTATATTTTGCTTCACGAGATTTTACCTACCATGCTGATTGTTCATTTTAGATTTCACCGCTACAACTGCAACACCAACTGCTACGGTGAGTGCAACTCGCTCAGTAACTACTCCAGCTACCATAGAACAAACAACATGGAGTGAAGGTAAGCGCTGTAACTTTTAACAACGTGATTCCGTCTATAAAGTTTGCTTCATTTAAACAAAATAAGCAAACCGACTTACGATGCACCCGCACTCCCGCAGTCTTTTAGCTCTGTAAATGTTCGGTATAAAAGTATACAATGCCAGACCATTATAGTTGCGTTTGTTGTTCACAATTCTAAATTTTGGGGCATATTCAATAAGAAAACTTTCCACTTTTAAAGCAAAATTTCGCTTCTTTATTTCATCACTGCAAGTTTCAAAAATTCGTTCGGGTACTTAATTATTTTTCATTTTTTACAGTACCAAAGATATTTCCTCAGCCACCTTTCGGCCAAACTAGGAAAACTCTAATGTCTAACAATAAAGGTCTAAATTCGATGCATCATGAAAACTACATTAAAAAATTAAAAATTAATTTACCACACGCAAAGATTTATAAGAAATTTAAATCATCTCAGGACAAGTGCCCCCCCCCCATTATTTTTGCGTAACGCAAAAAGTAATAACATTTTTGATTTCCAAATTTTCCAAATCATCACAAAACTAGTTCAACCGTTGAAATTTATAACTAAAACTTTTGACGCTATATAGTATAAAAATTTTAGGCATTCAAAAACACTATCGTTTTTAATATTAGTAGCAAAGCAAAAACGCCGGTCCCAATGTAGTTTTTATAAGATATTTAAGTAAAAAAGTGATCGTTTTGAATACAATTCCATGCAAGCCGCTCTCAAACGTTCTTTTCCAAGACAAAAATACTTTTTGAATTCCAGTCGGAGGTATTTCTGTCCACTTGCCTGAAATTGTTTGTAGCTCTTCCTGAAATGCAGTTATTTTCTTTTTCGGCAAATTATTTGTAAAAGCAAGTTATTTGCCGAAATCAATGAGATTGCAGGGTGGGGACTGAGAGGAAGTGTTGAAATGGTGTTCCATCCTGCTGAAAAACCAAAATTGTCATTTTCCTTGGTAACATTTGCACCAATCAGACAGAAGCTTCATTCAGTAGTTTTATGCTCACTCTCTCTTCATTGCCCACTTTTCCGTGAGGTTGCGGGGGCAGCAACTCGAGATTAACTCGCCACACTTCACGGTTTTTCATTACTTCCATTGTTTCGCTTGGGTAAAGTCCCAAGCGATTCCATCCAAGATCGTCAGTGTAATTGGTCCATTTGATGCAACACTCGAAATTAGACTTACAGTTTGTGTGGCTAAGAACTTACCGTTTGATTTAATTGTTATTTAAAAAAAGAGGTTAGTAAATTCTTAGTTCGAACTTGTCATTGATATTGCTGGATAAAGTTTACCTACGAAGTTTCGGAGAACGGCAGTACTAAGTGCTGAACAATTTGTCTGACTAGCTGCTCTGCAATTTGTCTGAAATAGTAATTTAGTTAAAATCAGTGGATAAACGAACTCCAAGGTTCAATTCGCTATAATAAATTGATTTCCAACTCATAACGGGACGAGAAGTTTCGCTTTTCCGAAATTTCCAGCTGCATTCTCGTTAGTGGTTGTTGTACATTGTGGAGTGAGTTTCGATTATGTCGATCGCCTTTACCGGACTTGTAGTAGATTGTTGCGCCTTCTTGCGACAGACCTTTTCTAAATGACCTGTAATTTTGCAAAAGTTACAAATAGCGTCTTTAAAATGACAATCAGGAGGTACTTGATTAGTCCTACCGCAGCGAAAACATTTGACCTTAGTTGGATAGAATCCGGGCTGTTTGAAACGGTCTTTTTGCTAAGCACTTATTTTATGAACGGACTGCGTTGGTTTCGAATCATAAATCGTCGTTTCTTTGGCGACATTTGCTGCATCCTCCATTTCGACAGCGATTTGAACTGCACGAAAAAAGGTTAATTCGTCGTCTTTTACCTTAAACAGTGCTTTCAAAAAAACTGCTTTGTTTTTGATCGAGCAAGTGAAGCGAGCACTCGGGGCTCCGTACAAAGGATGCTTAATAGGTGTAAAATCACAAGTAGCGGCAGCTTGCCAAATACATGCAGCTAAGTCTAGAACTGACTCGGTCGGTTTGCGTTGCATCTCACTCCAAAACTTGAAGCTTTCCCGCACAGCAAATCTCTTGGGATCGAACTGGTGCTTTATGTAGGTCTCAGTTTCGGTCTTAGTAAGTTCGTTGATGCTTTTCGGGGATGTCTCCTGAGAAGCTAAATTTGACAACAGTTTATAAGTAATTGAAGCCTGATTAGTGAGAAAAATCTGAGTCTGTCGATTGTTGGAAACAGAGTGAGCGCTGACAAACTTACGCCCAGTAATCTGTTTAGAGCTCCGATGACGGGTCGAACTGCACAAAACTCGGAGTAGCGCCCTGCAAAGAAGTACAAGCGACAGTGATAGTTTTATCTACGGCACTCAAGAGAGCTTCCGTTTGAGCCTTGTGAAGGAATTCTTGCCGCTCAAGTTCTTGATTCTCCACAGGCATATCTAGACAACATCGGGATGCGAAGGCCTTTTTCGCGATTGACATTAGAAGGGCTATTAGCGCGTCTGCGGTTTTGCCGCTTTTGTACTACAATTTGAGTTTTACTTATAAAGCAATAGCAGTCAGTTGCGAAAATACTAAAAAATCTTGAAATTAAATGATTTTAGATGCAAAACTATACAAAAAAAACTTAAGGCAAGTATATCAAAATTATAACAGGTAATGATACTTCGCATACAAGTCATAAAAACTTTTATCAGTTAGACAATACATTCACATTAAAAGAGTGTGTTTAAGTTCATTCCACTACGACAAACTTAATGGCAGACCTTCAGAAAAAAAGAGTCACTATAATGCAAAAACACAAGTGAGAGAAATGCACAGAATACTGTATGTACAGCATTAAAAAGTAATACATTTTACGTCTAAATTAAATAAAAACATTTACTATTCAATGGTAGTCACAAAATTTTACTTAACAATGTAGCTATCAGCAAAATTCAACATTAGGATAAGCTAATACTGGTTTCAAAAAATATCCAACGTCACTCAACAAAAAATAAGCTCGTCATAAAAGTACTTTCAAAATTAGTTACCAAAAGTTTTAGCAACCTGAATGCTTAGAATTAGGCTGGTTGCTAAGCTTTCTTGTAGTTCGCTGCATTTTTGCAGGTGGCTCTGATTTTCTGCAACTTAAACGTTTTATTCGTTCTTCGCAAAGCAATGGAAAGCGGTTTGGAAAATCAGTGCAAGGTTTTCATGGTTTTGGGAACAGCGCTTGTTAAGGTAGCAGCTGATGAAGAAGAAAGACGCAAAAGCGCTGAGTAAAAACACATCGCTGTTTATCAGATGACAAAAATTTGATTCGATTCTCGCTATCTACTAAAACAGCATTGTAAGCTTGCACACCCAAAGTTGTAACAGCGTAGCACAGCTCAGTTTTGGCAGACAGAAGTTGATTACCATCGTCAAAAAGAGACATATAGTCTTTAGGAATATATTCCTCAATTTGTTTCTGTCTTTTGCTATCAGCCAGCAAGAGAACTTTGCAATCTGTGCAATTTCTTCGCCGACAAATACTGCAGCCAATATAACCAGTGTCAAATTAAGTTACATTAACATTCTCGAGAGATATTTCATTGAGATTATTTATCATCCTCATTTTGCAAAAAAAAAGGTGTAAAACCATTCAACTTCAACAGCATCTGTAGGGTTGCAGAAACCTTGCTCATTGCTACCAAAGGATATTGCAGAGGCTTCCTCAAGCACTTTTTACTGAAGCAAGCTCAGTTCTTTTTCTTTTTAGCTAGCATCAGTTGCCGAACGGAAATAAAAACGTTTCTATCACTGGCCTGGCGAACATTAAAAAAAAATATCCATTTTTGGCGATGCTCCTCATTCTTTGGAAATCGAAACATTTTTGGATATTTTGATATAACTGCTCAGATAGATAACCAGATTTGCATCCTGGGGCGCAGCATGTATTCACCATTGAAATAACAAATAGGCCTACTACACATTACTTAAAATATTAAACTATGCCGGTATTGATATTAACGTTACGGTTACACTGCAACAGCATGTATGTTTTGATCACAATTTAAATGCTTTTTTGTTCAAATTTAAAGACAGCAATGCAGGTAGGACTAGGACTAGAATAAGCAGAAAAAAACCTTACACTGATAAGCTCATCAAATCTAAAATTAGTTTTTCAATTTATCACTAAGTTTTCAACTTTTGTGGTCCTACTCTCGATATCAAGTTTTTTCTAATGCCGAAAGTTTCAAACAATGGCAGGTATCTAGACAACTTCAGAGTTTTTTTAGCCTAAACTGTTTTTGTAAATGTATTGTAGACCTTGCAGTACTCTGTACAGTAGTCTGCAAGCTATGGTAATGATTTTAACAAGCGAAAAGCCTAGACTACTGCTTGCACGTACAGTTACATTCACTCAACAGCTTTTTATACTGTACAGAGTACATACTTCCACCAGAGGTGGAGTCCTCGAGGACACATTTTGAAGACCTTGGCCTTGGCCTCGAAGCCTCAAGTCCTCGAAAATTCCCCAGTCCTCGGCACGAGGAGAGCATTATTTTTTGAACCGTTGGAATTTTGTTGGAAAGCGCCAGAAACCTCGCAGAAAAGTTGCGAAGACTTTTTTTCGTTTTCCTCAAGTGGAAATCGCCTGAAAAAAATTTTTTAAAGACCTTTTTCGCCTGAAAAAATTTTGAAGACCTTTTTTTGAGATTGCTTGAAAACATTTTTTGAAAACCTTCTTTTTTTTTGGAGAACACTTGCGCCTGTGTCCTTGGTCCTAGGCCTTGGCCTCGAGAGGGTCTGTCCTTGGCCTCGAAATTTTTTTGTGTCCCTGGCCTTGGCCTCGAGCCTTATGTCTTCGACTCCATCTCTGACTTCCACGTTACTAATAACCAGGCTACCGTAATTACTTTCTTCTGAACTATACTGTACCAGAAGAGAACTCTGTCTACACCATTTATAGAAAATCTACCATTAACAAAACTAACGGCGTTCTTACGACTGCTTTGGTACACATTTGCTTGCCAAGCTTGACTTTAAAATGACGCTGCAGCTTCGTGCGGTAGCTGTTTGCTCCATCACTCGTCTCTGAGCGATAGCCCATATATTGTCGTAAGAAAAAGGCAATTGCTGAAAGCCTTCACATCCACGGCCAGCGAGAGGGGGTTCAGGGGGTACATCGTACCCGGGCTCAAGGAGCCCAGAAGAGTTCAGGTTTCCGCGTTAAGTTTTGGTATCGCACCATAGCATCGTAATCAAACTTGCCTACAGCAAAAATATCAGTCAGCCTATTCAGTATTGGTAATTGATCGCTGTTTTTGCTACACAGCCTTTAGGGCATCCAATAGTGGCCGATTGGATTAAAAAAAGAGGAAAATGTATCAAAAGCCATGCACTTGCACCGAAATTAACGTTTTGTTACATTTCTCTGACTTGAGAGCCCCTAATTCTACGGTATAACAATGTATGAGGGCCCACATTTCTAGAGATCCAAAAGCATTTCAACCTCAGAGAGCGGAGTCAAAGTTGACATGCTATACTACTATCATTAGGTAACTCACTCTATCTGCATGAATTTATAATATTTGGGTTTGTGAAGTCTATGATTGCAGATGACTTCTTAAAACTTTTATCAGTAAAATATTTGGGTTTTGCAGTATTAAAGTCATTATATTGTATAATATTGCGCCAATGTCATCATCCCCTACTTCACATACTTTCTTTCATGTATATTACGTTTTCTGCTGGTCAATTTAAGCAAGTTTGGTGCTGGTATGTTGATCAAATGCTGTATTTTACCCTCGAGAAACATAAAAAGTGCTAAAGCTTCCGGGGCTCCGCCCCGGACCCTGCTGAAGGAGCTCACAGCGCTCCCCCAAACCCCCTAGCTGGATTTAAACCAATTTTATGTCTAGTTGTGTTTTTCATAAGTCCTAACTGTATGCGAATATCGTTATCCCCTCACTTTTAAATGAAGATCTACACCCATCCGACAAAAAAAGATTTAACGGCATGGGCCCGATAAGGCTTGCGGGGCCCAATAAGATTTGGGGGCCCGGTATCGACCTTCGTACCCCCTGGAGAATTTTCTCTCTGAGGCCCTGTTCACATTCCGATGTTGTCTAGAAATTCCTGATTCTCTATCTGCTCGTTTTGACTCGAAATCTGTTGTTGCATTAGCTCAATCAGTTTCTCCATGCTCGAACCGTCCATCGCTCGTACATTCGTCGATCACTCGTTGCTCGTGGAAAATCGTCGCTCGAACACGCAGCAGAACTACTACGTCGAACGTGGCTACACCTCCGTCATGCATCATCCAATCCTCGTCGCCAATAAATCTGTTATGTTTTTGGAAATAAACATAAAGATTAAACAAGTTATAGCTAGTAACTAAAGTGAACTGAACACATGAAAAATGGCACTCGTTTATATAATCAAGAACACGGCAAAAACACTGCAGACAAATCGGAAAGCAGTTGAAACAAAAAAGCTTTGATTATTTTAGCAAAACAGCGCTCTAGTACAGGAAACACAGGTTAAAAGTTAACGCAAAAGTTCACGAGGTCACAATAGCAAGGAATGAAACACACGCAAAACTCAGGTTCGAATCGCTAGTGGGTTGTTCCATTATATTTCAACAAATGCCAAATACCCATGTTGGAAATTTTGTATAAAACGTTTATAGATCATCTAGAATAGGATGGCACAAGGTAAACAAAAAAAAATTTTTGAAATCGGACTGTCCGTTAATAAGATAACAAAAACCACCTCTAGATGTCAGATGAGAGTATGTAAAAATGCAAAATTAGTTTTGTGGCCCTTACTTCTTGCAGAAAGTTGGTTTTTGTGTCAAAATATATGTTTTGGGGGATGGGGAATCTAAATTTGGGGTTTTGGATAAGATTAATGTTGCTATAAAATTGTGTTTTGATAGTTTTTTTAGGTTCTTAAGGGGGTAACTTGGGGTCAAAATTGGGGATGAAGAATTGAATAAAATTTTGAAACAAAAATATTTTTGGGTAATGTAAAGTTTGTTCTTTCTTTTTGATAAAGAATTTAGGATGACAATTGATTAGCAATGCGCGTAAACAGAACAATTTTGTTTTGCTGTTATATTCAGTTTCCGAGATAGGTAATGCTACAAAAACAGCACATGAAAATTTCTTCATTTAAGTGAAATGAAAGTATGGATACGTAAACAGACAAATTTTGAGTATTTTGGTTTTACCATACAATGCAGCTGAGCAAATAACAATACAGCTGCATGTAACATGTAACGAACAATAGTTGACGTATTGGCCACAAATTATACATAGCTTTATATTGGTCTTGCTGACCAATATATGTAATAAATGCAAGTCAATCACCAGATTTGTGTCATTGTTGCAATGGTGTAATTGGTGTTTAGTACATTTTTGTTTCAAAATACAATTTCAATCATTGCAAAAGCTTTGTACAGAGTGTTTCAAAACTAACATATCAATATACTGGTATTATTTCAATACAAGACCGGTATGTTTCTTTTGAAACACCCTGTATAACTTTTTTACCTAATTTAGCTCAAAAATATCGTGGCAAATGTGCGAATGCTAATGATAAAATATTATACACGTAAGTTCATCTTCAAACCATTGCTACTGTATGTCATTTGAAAGAATAAGAAACTAATATTGCAAACTTGTTTATAGTACAATTTCACTTGGAATGAAGTTAAATGACTGGCCTGTTGGTCGAGCGGTAACGCGTTCTTCTTTGGAGTGAGGAGGTCAAATCTCGGGCCAGTCAAATCAGGCAGTGTTGCCAACGGCTCGCCACTGCTGCGACATTTCTTCGAAATGAGCCGTGTTGCTTGGGCGCAATGACGCGGAGATGGGCACCGCAAACTCATTACATGCTTCAGCGTAATACAGCGGGTAAAAAAAAATTTTGATTTTGATTTGACAAAGTTAAATGACAATTGAAATCTCATGCACAAAAGAATATGAAGGTCCTGGGAGAAAACAGCGCAACCAAGCACACTAAAAATTACTTAATGCATGAGTATTGACTTTAGTGAGTAAGCAATTCAGACGTTTGATAACATGGTATTTTTTAATAATTTCTTTGTTATAGTCTACATCTTTTTCATAATGAGAACAATCTGAAAAGTTAATCCTTGTAATATTGAGATACAAACTTTAATTGACCTTATTTATTAAATCAATACTATTAATAGTCTATGTTTATTAATTTTTTTCAGTTATTTGATAGTTATTGCGTTAATTTTTATTGAATGGCCAAAAAATTACAACATTTTGCTCTAAAAGTAACTAAAAAACTCAAAATATTTTGCATGCAAGCTCTAAAATAATGCGTGCGAAATTGGTGAGAATGATCAAAATAACTTTAATTAGTTTTAGTTAGCACTTTATATAACCTAACTTGCCCAAACAATTACTAATTGATTTCATATGGTGAAATATAGCCTAATATAGAAATCATTCACGGCAACTAAACTCGTAATGAAGCACTGGAGAGAATGATCTCTGATTATTGCTCAATAAGGTAAATTTCTTGATTCTGATACATAGGCTAGACATATTTTTGTTGTATAATTATGAAACAACTGTAATTGTTGGAGCAATCAATATTTGTATTCATACAGAGCAAGCAATAAATTCAAAATTTGAAAAAACCAAGTAGGAATTTTTGGAAGCTTGTTTCAAAAAAATGCAACATAGGTGATGAAGACTACAATTGCCATGAAAAAACGAAAAAGCAATGAAAAATATTTATTGTCAAGACTTTTAGGCACATTGCTTTTTTTTTATTTTGTGCAATCCTTCATTTCCATTTTCGGGCCTCAACTTAGCCCCCAAAATTAGGAAAAAAAACTTCAAAAAGCAGACTCTCCTGAGAAATTATGAAAATAACCTGAAATTATGAGTCCTTGCCCCCAAAAACATGTATTTGACACAAAAACTAAGTCGATACCTCTAGTAAAACTCGTAAAATCTAAATTTAAGATTTTTTATACTCGCGCTTGCCATCTAGTGGTGACTATCCATATCTCAACAACCATTACGCCGATTTGAAAAAATTTTTTTGCTGACTCATCAGTACGCCAGCCTCTATCTATAAAATGGTTAATTGACAAACTTTTTTTGAAATATAATGGAATAACCCTAGTGCACAATACGAAATGAAATAACGCAACAGTTTTGTTGAATAATATTTTTTATCATATTTGGTTTCAGATCGAATTTGGCGTGAGATATTGCTAGGTAAGTAAGCTTGGTGTATCAAAATATAATAAGCTTCAGTCCTCTTTGTGGATTGATTGGTTGGTGCATCTTTATCCTCCTATCACGAAAGAGCGACGGTGCGCTATGCTTTGGACGAATCCGCACCCGCTTAGGAGTTGACCATTTTCCAAGCTTTGCTGTTGACGTTTTGACTTCTTCCCACATATATTTGCTGCTTGTTCGAAGCCACCAAGCAGAAATAATTATTGTAAAGCGTCTTATCCAAGGACACAACAACGTGACCAAGGTGCGGGTTGAACTCATAATCCTGCGATCAGAGTCGTCGTAAAAACGACGCCTTTACCCATTTGGCCACGCTGCCGACTGATTCTGATTGTTATAAGACAGATCACATTTTCTCATATAAGCAAGCTGAAAATAATTACCTGACTTCGTTTGCGCTTTTGCTATAATTCGCTTTATTATTTCAGAACGAAAACACTGGAAAGTTATTGCTAACAAATTTTTGTGAGTTTTCAAACTTGCAAACTTTGTGACTAATGCAACTCTTTCGAACGCTCTCCAAAAATTATTTGAAAGCACGACGATTTGTCGTAAGATGGGTGTTGATGGCACAGTTAGCTGTGGGCTCTAAACAAGTTGAGATAATAATTAAACAACATCAGCCAACTCAGAGAGATCAACAAAGAATTGAGAAGCAGTATCTGAGTATTGATGCCATAACAAACCGGCAAATTTCAGCCGTTTTCTAACTTCTTGTTTGTTTTGAAATTTTGCATTTCCTGTAGTTTATTCTTTTACTGTGGGCTTGCTGACAAAGTTTCCACTTCTAAACGATAAAATCAGGTTCGATTCCGAGTTGCGTGGAACAGAATACCCAACAGTTTTGTGTTCAGAGCTTCGCTGCTTGATGTTTAGCAACAATAGAACAGTGTGAAGCGTTTTCCGAGTGGTAGACAGTAGGGTGGAGCGAAAAATAAAAAGTTTTGAATTTAAAAACGTTGTCTTGATAATTATATCGTCGCATCAAAACCAAACTGTGCTATGTCCATTTTTGCCAATTTTATTTTTTTGCATTTTTTGTTGTTTTATGGACATAGGTCTTTTTTCAGCTAATTTTGGTAAGACTGGTCAAGTACATGTGTTTTTAAAACAATACTGGTCTATGTTTGCCTTTGGACATAAGTTTCTTGCCAATAGATATATTGTTGAGGTTTATGTCCAATATTGGACATAGACCATATCGTGAAGTTGCATGATTGCAGAGTTATATGCCTATACACATACACAGTATCCTTTATGCATCGATGAATTCCGCTGTTAAAGTTCTCTCTTTTTCTTCTTTACCCGCTTTTCTATGAGGGTTGCGGGGGCAGCAGCTCAAGACTAAGCCGTCAAACCTCACGGTCCTCCACTACCTTCTTCACTTCACTCGAAAGCAGTCCTAAGCGATTCCATGCCAAGTTCTCCACACAATCCTGCCACCTTGTTCTGGGTTGTCCTACAGACCTCTTCCCTCTCATTCTTACAAGCAAGGACTGTTTGGGAAGCCTTTCCTGAGGCATTCTGCTTGCACATGTTGTTTCAGATTGACAGCATTATTTTGCAAAATTGCATATTTCTTTTTTCATTTACAGTACAAGTCTGAAGTTGTGAAGACAGATACTTTTGGTGATTTGCTTTTTAGACACTCGGTTAATTGGTAGATGTTTGTAGAGTAGCATAGATGACATAGAAAAAAATGAGCAAAATTAAGATAGATTCATTTGTGTTTACTGAAGCTTGGCAATTTGGTGAAAAAAGTGTAGAAGAAAATGAAAGATGCTCGTATTGTGTAATGGGAAATAAATGGAGAGATGCTCGTGTATATGGCAGAGTAAAAAGAAGACCAAGAGAAAGATAGATTGTACTTTGGAGTGTAGACAATAATGTAACAACTATTAGTAATGAAAAATTATGCTTGGAGAACAAAATACCAAATCAACAGAAACTATTTTTTAACAATTTAGAAAACGAAGAAATTCTAGATAGTGACGATGATTCTGATTATGATGCAGCAGCCGAAGTGGAGCAAAAGTCTACCTTAGAAAAAGAAAGTGAAGAGCTGACTGCAAGAGTAGACGTTTATGATCATCATGCTGTAGAGAATGCAAGCTCAAGTTCTGCAGAGAAAACAGCACAAAGCTCAAATACCGGTGCCCCAGAGAATATAGTGCAAGACTCAAATTCTGAAGCAACAAGTACAGAACTAGCTGAAGGCGAAGAAGTCCATATATGTTTGCTTAACAAAGAGTAATTTTTAGAGAAAATTACAGGAAAGATGGAGACACTGTTAATGGGCATGCTATAGCAAAAAATCAAGCTCAATTTTTTATTACTAAAGTGCTGAAAAATTGCTCAAAATGGCAAAACTTCGACAGTGATCTTTATAGCGGCGGAGCAACAATTTTGTGGAATCTTGCACATACCTCAAAGCAGCAGCACACATCACCTTCCTTTCTTCAGCTAGGTACTGAGGGAAGAAAACCAAAAGCTCTGACTGATCGAAAAATATACCCTTCAAAGTGGAAAAAGAACGTAAAAAAATTATGGCTAAATCAAGGTTTTCGAAAGTATGGATCTTCAGTTGATACTGACATTATTCCTCCATTGCAAAATGTCAAACTAGCTTGTGAGAATTGCAGAAAAAATTGCCAAGTAAAATTTACAGAAGAAGAAAGATTGGATTTAAATGAAAACTTTTGGAAATTGGAAAACATAACTGCTAAGCGGCTATTGATGATTAATTATGTGACACTGACGCCAAAACAGAGAAACAGAAAACGTGATTCAATGAAAACAGGAAAAAGACGAGAAAAGGATAAGGTTCGTGACTACAAGTTTCTTCACCCAAACAATGGAAATTGATTGATATGTGCCAAGCCTTTTTTTTTTACACATTTTGAATATCAGTAAGAAGATGATAAGTGCAGCACTTTCAAAGGTTACAGCAACGGGGTCAATGACCCAAAATTTGAGAGGAAAGAATGGACGACATAACGCTATTGAAGAAGAAAGAGAACGCCCAGTGATTGAGCACATACAACAGTTTTTAACGGTTGAATCGCACTATGTGCGAGGAACTGCTAACTATCAGTACCTACCAGAAGAACTTACGATAAAACAAATGCATCGCATGAACAAAAAGTGGTGCACGGAGAAAGGTATTGAAACACAAGAGAGCTATGATTTCCATCGCAGAACGTTTCAAACTCGCTTTAATTTGAAGATGCACAAACCAAAAAAAGATGTATGTGATTTATGCACTGCTTACGAACAAGTTTTGGTATACAAGCTACGTCAAGCAAAAAAAAAAAGTGCAAGAGAATACAAAGCACAATTAAAAGAAGTTGGCGAAAAAGAGGAAGGTAGTGCGGTGGCAGCTTTTGATTTAAAAAAAACGTTGTTATGTTCCTATGGCCAAACTTCATTTTTTTACTATTTGCTACGACTTCGAAATTACAATTTTACCATTACCGACATAAACTCTATGAAAACTGTATGTTGCCTATCATAGGTGGGCACAAGTCCGTTAATCGTTAATCCGTTAATAACGAAGCTAACTTTTTCATTAACTCGTTGATCCGTTAAAAAGTTTTTTCATGTTAACGGACTAAATTAACTTCCGTTAAGTGCAGTTAACGGACTAAAGTAACTTCCGTTAAGGTCTGTTAACTCCGTTAAGGTTTTTATCGTTAATATCTTGCACCATTCATTCATCGGACCAGTACAAACCAGTTTGCACTTGTAACACCTGTTCGTATTAGCACGAGTTTTATAAAAGAAAGCGAAGAAAGGAGCTCTTTTTGGTAGCAAATAATAAGCTGCAGTCTCATAGGTCTATTAATTATCGCTGTTCACAGCTTCCAAAGATTTTCCGATCGCAGCTTCGTTGGGCATTTGAACTTATTTTTATCTTGAAATTACATTAGACTGTAAAATGTAACTTACAAAACACAAAAAGACCACCATAGCAATAAATATTTCCTTACAATCAGCTCAACTGCGTCAATACGTGTTCTAGAAGCGAGTGAATAAAAAGAAATGTAAATTACACGCAAAATATTCATGGATTAACGGACTTTATTACCTTCCGTTAATTAAAGCTGAAAATAACGGATTAACGTTAACGGAGGTGTGAAGTTTGTTAACGGACTAGTGGTTAACGAAGCTAACGTTTTGCATTAACTTGCCCACCTATGTTGCCTATGGAATGAAATACAAGCCAAAATGGTTCGTGCGAAGTTGCCACTGGAGTGTTGAAATTTCTAACTGAGTTGGATCAACAAGGTAAAATGTTGTTCATCTACTTTGTGACCGTTGCTCTGGACAGAGCAATAACCGAACCATTGTTATGATGCTTGCTTTTGCCATTGAGGTCTTGCCTAACATTAAAGAAGTGACTTTAAATTTCTTAGTCAAAGGACATTCTCAAAACGAAATTGACAGCATCCACTCCATAATTGAAACTGCTACTAAGCAAAAGAAAATCTTCACCACAGACCAGTGGCAAACTGCTATTTCAATGTCCTTTAAGAAGAATACTTCTAATGTTGAAGTGTTTAACGGCACAAGTGTCAACAATTTTAAAGATTTATCAGTTTAGCCGTAGCTCAGCCCAACATGGAAAAAGAACCTCAAACTTAATAAAGGAGCAAATGTTGGAGAAAAACTATATTGGGCCAAGATAATGGTGATGAAACTCTGTAAAGCAAACCTGGAAATCTTTTTTTTTCAAATACAGTTACGCTGAAAATTCATTTCAGTGATGTATCATTGCTTCTCAAAACCAACAACAAGGAAATCAGCACTGCTGCAAAACATGTAGCCACAATTGAACTTAAAACGTTGAAATCTTGCAAACTTGAAAGTTGAAATTCTGCAAAGCTTGAAACGTTCCCGCACAGCAAATCTCTTGGGATCGAACTGGTGCTTCATGTTGGTCTCAGTTTCGGTCTTAGTAAGTTCGTTGATGCTTTTCGGGGGTGTCTCCTGAGAAGCTAAATTTGACAACAGTTTATTAGTAATTGAAGCCTGATTAGTGAGAAAAATCTGAGCCTGTCGATTGTTGGAAACAGAGTGAGCGCTGACAAACTTACGCCCAGCAATCTGTTTAGAGCTCCGATGACGGGTCGAACTGCACAAAACTCGGAGTAGCGCCCTGCAAAGAAATACAAGCAACAGTGATAGTTTTATCTACGGCACTCAAGAGAGCTTCCGTTTGAGCCTTGTGAAGGAATTCTTGCCGCTCAAGTTCTTGATTCTCCATCTGCTCCCTTTGATTCTCCATCTGTTCGTTTTGACTCGTAATCTGTTGTTGCATTAGCTCAATCAGTTTCTCCATGCTCGAACCGTCCATCGCTCGTACATTCGTCGATCACTCGTTGCTCGTAGAAAATCGTCGCTCGAACACGCAGCAGAACTACTACGTCGAACGTGGCTACACCTCCATCATGCATCATCCAATCCTCGTCGCCAATAAATCTGTTATGTTTTTGGAAATAAACATAAAGATTGAACAAGTTAGCTAGTAACTAAAGTGAACTGAACACATGAAAAATGGCACTCGCTTATATTATAAAGTACACGGCAAAAACACTGCAGACAAATCGGAAAGCAGTTGAAGCAAAAAAGCAATAATTATTTTAGCAAAACAGCGCTCTAGTACAGGAAACACAGGTTAAAAGTTAACGCAAAAGTTCACGAGGTCACAATAGCAAGGAATGAAACACACGCAAAACTTAGGTTCGAATCGCTAGAGCGCAATACGACATGAAATACCACAACAGTTTCGTTGAATAATATTTTTTATCAAATTTGATTTCAGGTGATATTCTGAGTGGCCAAAAGCTACTGGATGAAAGTAAGTAAGCTTGGTGTGTCAAAATATAATAAGCTTCAGTTCTGTTTGTGGATTCTAATTGTTATAAGACAGATCACATTTTCCCATATAAGCAAGCTGAAAATAATTACCTGGCCTCATTTGTGCTTTTGCTATAATTCGCTTTATTATTTCAGGACGAAAACACTGGAAAGTTATTGCTAACAAATTTTTGTGAGTTTTCAAACTTGCAAACTTTGTGACTAATGCAACTCTGTCGAACGCTTTCAAAAAATCATTTGAAAGCACGACGATTTGTCGTAAGATGGGTGTTGATGGCACAGTTAGCTGTGGGCTCTAAACAAGTTGAGATAATAATTAAACAACATCAGCCAACTCAGAGAGATCAACAATGAATTGAGATGCAATATCTGAGTATTGATGCCATAACAAACCGGCAAATTTCAGCCGTTTTCTAACTTCTTGTTTGTTTTTGAAATTTTGCATTTCCTGTAGTTTATTCTTTTACTGCAGTTTTGCGGCCAAAGTTTCCAC
The DNA here is from genome assembly GCA_963965965.1 of Trididemnum nubilum. NCBI lineage: Eukaryota > Metazoa > Chordata > Ascidiacea > Aplousobranchia > Didemnidae > Trididemnum > Trididemnum nubilum. The sequence goes on along the minus strand of CAWYPQ010000617.1, from coordinate 140,646 downwards.
TTCTAAACGATAAAATCAGGTTCGATTCCGAGTTGCGTGGAACAGAATACCCAACAGTTTTGTGTTCAGAGCTTCGCTGCTTGATGTTTAGCAACAACAGAACAGTGTGAAGCATTCTCTGAGTGATAGACAGGTGGCAGCTTGACTCGAAGACCAAAAGTTTCCTTCGATGTCTCCTAGCCAAGACCACCTAGTAAATAGACGAGATGCAAACACAACGTACTGTACTGTATGTCCGCTTGTGCTCGTAGTCAGGGTTCGGGCCGGTGTAAACCGATTAATATTATCGGGACTCTTGCACAGTCGTGTGCGACACTTGTATAACGGACATATTAAAGTTTCAACCAAATCAAACTCCTGATTATGTCACTCAAAATAATGCCTGAGTAAGCAATCGCGGCACAATGTAATATGAGTATCAAAGCGGTCCAATGTAATATGAGTATCAAAGCGGTCCAAACCGAATGCAAACTTCTGGTCTTGCTCTGCGGCCCAGACTCAATGCGAATCTGCTAACTAGATGCACCTTGTCAATATGCAAGCTTGCTTGTTGTTGACGTTTTTTTAGCGGAGCGACTTTTGCACCCGATCATCGCAGATTTTCACTTTTCAACTTTTAAACGGCAAGTCGTGTTAACAAACGATTTCGTGAGGGCTTGTTTCAATCAAAATTATCAGTTGATATCCAACGAGAAAGTGGAAAAGTTGTCCGGATCTCTGTCAATCATTTTTTTTTTCTTTGTATTCGTTGGCTGTGTATTGTCCAAAGCATTTTGCTTTATGGCAGCCTATTTCGAACGAGCGACGCTCGCATCGCGTGTTTCTTGGTTGTTACTCGGCCATTTTCAAACTAACGAGTGCGAGGTTACAGACTTTTGCAGTTACAGACTGATAACGCTTAGGTCTAGCTACACAAACATTCGGATTGCAGTTAGAGATTAATAAGATGTTTGTTTGCACCAAACTTCAAGGCAATAGATCACGTGACTTCGGTTTTAGAACCGAAAACCGCGCCAAAAGTTTAGCGTAAAACGTAGTCTCGTTCAAAAACGGCTTACGTACGCACAAAGATTTCAGATACACTTTCATTTCTACCAACGCACTTTTGACTGCAATGAGGTTTTTCTGTTTTTGTTTGTTTTTGGCATTTATTTTTGTTTAGAAAGATACTCTGCAAAATCAAAAATATGCTAGGACACGCAGCAAAATGAAGCAACAAAAATTACAGAGCAATCTTACTGATGAGAGCATGCGGAAAGACCATAGGCCATTTCGTGGAAGTAGCTCAGGGCCCTTTCAAGAAAAGGCGCTGTCGTCGAGTGTGCAACCTCCCATCATCAGTACAAAATATTTATAATACACAAATTTAATTTATCCTGTACAAATGAAAAATTACCAAGTAAATTTAGAAGTAACTTCAATAAATAAATATAATAATTAATACTATATAATTTGCGCACTTGCGCAGGGACAAAAATATATACAGTTACAACTTTTTACAATAATCTGCTTAAATAATGCCATTAGAGGGCAGATTATTCGATTTGTTAGAAAAGAGTTGGTCAAAGACAATTGAGTCTGCCCAAATCCAACATCGCAAATTATACAGCCAGGAAAACCATCAAACTAAGATATGCCTCGATGCATTCTTAAATAAAAAACAACTATTGTGCCTCTTACTTGAATATTTTTTTTTCAAAGAGATATTAGCTCTTATTTTGCAACCCTTTAATTTCTAATGGCAAGTCGTTTCAAATTTTGTACTCATTATACCGATTTGAACGTTGTGTAGCGGACATATTATGTTGGAATGGAGCAGCCCAGTTGTCATCACAAGCAAACCTGGTCGGATTATTACGGGTTTCTGATGGAGTTGTAAAGTAGTTTTTGAAACAGTTGGTTAGAGTTTTATTATCGTATTAATATTTCTAATTTATAAATTTGATCTAGATTCATGGTATACAAGCAGCAATTTTGTTTTAAAGGAACTTGAATAATTCACAATTTTAGCTTCATAGTTTTATTGAATCTGATTGTTCTTAATGTATTAGTAGCAGTATTTCCCCGAGATATGACGCCACAGTAAAGGTGTGAGTAAACTAAACTGTAATAGACTCATTTTCACACCGATTGAGGAGCATGTCGTCTTAATTTACTTAAGATTTCACTAGCCGTATGGAGCTTTTCAACAACAAGCCGTGTGTGGTCCCACAACATCAGCTTGTGATCCGTTATGACACTCAAATATCTGATTGCATTTTCGGAAAGAGTTACTCTATTTTGGGTGTTAATATGAAAGTTGCGGATTAAGTTCTTTCTTAAATTGGTGAATAGTACGCAGTGAGTTTTTGAATAATTAAGAGTAAGTCAATTAGAATTGATCCAATTTTCGAGAAGTCCAAATTCTTTTTCGCATTTCGTTTTTAGACTTTGAATATTGTTATCAGAACAAAGCAATACTTGAGTGATCAGCATATAACATGATCGGGAATTGCAAGAATTTGTCAGGTCATTAATGTAAACCAAGAATAGGAACGGCCCGAGCACGCTACCTTGCAACAGTCCAATTGAAATCGGTTATAAGGTAGATGAAATTTGGTCGTCAGTGTTCACTGTACACTGGACTCAGTTTGACCAATAAGATTTCAACAAATTGTAAGCATTACCTCTAAGGCAATAATGTTCTAACTTGTCCAGTAATGTCATGATTTATGCAGTCAAGGGCTTTCGAAAAGTCCAAAATGTCTCACGCTTTTCTACTCCTAAACCACAAAACATCGAAATCTAATTTTTGTGTAAAGTTACTGAGCTGCAAACCCAATTTTGCCTCCCGAAACTTTTTGGGCCCTCTCCTCTGGGAACCCCCCCAAAATGGATACCTAAACAATCAATTCTTTGAACGACTCAAGCTAGGGCGCTAGCTTTTTTGATATCAGTAGATGTTTAAGAGAGATATATTTTGAATAGTTTTGTAGTACCACCCTCCGGAAACCCCCCTTTATAAACCTCTCATTGATCATTTTTTGAACGGTTCATGCTGTAGGGCGCTAGTTGTTTTTTGATATCAGTAAATGTTTAAGAGAGAAATATTTTGACATAGTTTGGGGTACTACCCTTCTTTCCGGGAACCCCAAATGGACCCAAAAAAAATCCATTGTTTTAACGGCTCAAGCTAGGGCGTTAGGTTTTGTGATATTAGCAGACTTTAAAGAGGCAAATATTTTTATATAGTTTGGGTCCTCCCTAATCAATATTTCGAATGGTTAACTCTGTAAGGCACAAGTTTTTTCAACAACAGTAGATATTTAAGCGACAAATCTTTTAACATTGTTTGGGGTACCAACCCCCCTGGAGCCCCCATATTGTCCCCCAAAAAAATCAATTCTCATTACACGTGTCGGTCGTCCAATGGGCCTATTTCTCAGCAAGCTTCCATCTATAATTATGGTGTAAAGTTATTCAAGGTGTTTGCTTTACCTAGCAATTAGCTTCAGTAAAATCAGCAATAAAATCTATAATGCAAAACCGCATAGCAGAAATTTTAGTTCAGATAACACTTTTGTTTTGTTTCAAATGTTTTCAGCACAGTTTCTAAATGGCCCTTTTCAGCATATTTAAAAGCAGTTTACTTTATCTTTGAAATTTACGAGATGCAGAGATTTTATAAGAAGTTTAAATCATCTATAGTTTATACCAGTGGTTCTCAACCGGGGGCCACGGGACATTGGACAAAGAAAACCTTTTTTGGACTTCCATGAAAGTTCAGGAAAAAATCCCATCGAATTCGTCTTCAATGGAAATTCAGGAAAAAATCCATTCGGATAAAATCAGGAAAAAAAATCAATTTCGGTCTTAGTAAGTTCGTTGATGCTTTTCGGGGGTGTCTCCTGAGAAGCTAAATTTGACAACAGTTTATAAGTAATTGAAGCCTGATTAGTGAGAAAAATCTGAGCCTGTCGATTGTTGGAAACAGAGTGAGCGCTGACAAACTTACGCCCAGCAATCTGTTTAGAGCTCCGATGACGGGTCGAACTGCACAAAACTCGGAGTAGCGCCCTGCAAAGAAGTACAAGCGACAGTGATAGTTTTATCTACGGCACTCAAGAGAGCTTCCGTTTGAGCCTTGTGAAGGAATTCTTGCCGCTCAAGTTCTTGATTCTCCATCTGCTCCCTTTGATTCTCCATCTGCTCGTTTTGACTCGTAATCTGTTGTTGCATTAGCTCAATCAGTTTCTCCATGCTCGAACCGTCCATCGCTCGTACATTCGTCGATCACTCGTTGCTCGTAGAAAATCGTCGCTCGAACACGCAGCAGAACTACTACGTCGAACGTGGCTACACCTCCATCATGCATCATCCAATCCTCGTCGCCAATAAATCTGTTATGTTTTTGGAAATAAACATAAAGATTAAACAAGTTAGCTAGTAACTAAAGTGAACTGAACACATGAAAAATGGCACTCGCTTATATTATAAAGTACACGGCAAAAACACTGCAGACAAATCGGAAAGCAGTTGAAGCAAAAAAGCAATAATTATTTCAGCAAACAGCGCACTAGTACAGGAAACACAGGTTATAGTTCAGGTTACCGAGCAGTGAACCGTATTCTGAGACATATACAACGTTTTTTAACGATTTTGAGTCCATTCGAGGGTGCTGATTCGAAATCCGTCGGGTGCCACTCGCCAATCATTGAGCGTTTTTTGTAATATGGGCGTAAAGTTTGCACTTGAGCGACATCTAGCGGTGAAATTTTAAAAATTTTTTAAAATTAGTTTAAAGGATAGTTTCAGTTTGTTGGAAAACACTGGTAGATTTTCAATGGTTCTTGATGTCATCTGTAGTTGTTTGATGTGATGACATCACTAAATCTTAAATTAATTGAATTTCAAGCGTGTAGCAAAGATTATTTTAACTTTAGACAATCATGAGCAGTACTTTATAGTGCTTAAAAAAATGATATGTTTGTCCCATTAGTGCATTGAAGGAAAATGATGTCATTGATGACGTCATAGGTGCCCACAATTAACAAAGAACAAAAAGAAAAGAATACACCGGTTTCAGCAGTTTGGTCTTTTCACACAAAACTTTAAAGATTGCTAAGACCTAAACATTAAAATTACCAGCTCGTTTTCGTCGTTAATTCCGACGCACATAATCGTAAAAATAAAGTTTGTTGTCAAACAATGATTGTGGATCATAATTGCCATTAAAAATTGCTATTGCTATAGTTATTTTTTTTTGTAACAATAATTTTGGAAGATACAAATGAAGCACGTTGTGGCAAAAGTTGATAAATGACATTTTTCAAAAAATAAGTTTTTCTTAGATTTTTAGTTATTTGCTAAAACTAATTTCCTTGAGAAAAAATTGTTTTAATTTTCAATCAGTTTTTGGTAATAAACAGCTAAATATGTTGCACTTGACAACAAAGCCAGATGAAAATTTAAAACTTTAACCACGATTTACTCGAAACAGCGAAATGCGACTTATCAACTTTTGCCAAAACATGCTTCAAATATACAATCATTCGTCAAAAGACTCGAAGCAACTTTCGCCGCTTTCACTTGTTTCGTGTTGTACATTGAAAGGATTGGGGCAGTTTCTTTCGCCTTTGCGTTTGTAGAACTCTGGACAGAAAAGTCCGGCCTTGTTGCACGTACACGTCGTTGATTTGCATTCCGTTTTGCAGCCACATTTGATGAGGTTGAGTACTTCTTTAGGAGCAATTAATTGCACGTCGGAGATATATGTTGGATGAAGGATCCTTTTTTTCTCGATCCGTGGTTTAGTGGATCTAGATTTGGAGGTGCTGAGCTGCTTGCAGTCTTCCATATGGACACTTGTAAGTGAGCGCGTGCACAATGTTGTTCAAAATCAGCCATCGTAGGTGGAAGGCTACACAACTTAGGTGGTAAATGGCGTTTGGCAGCTATCTTTTTTGTAAAAATGTCTTTTCGCATTTCATAAGTGTTCTAGGAAATGATTGTCCGTATAAAGCAGTCACAAATTTTAGACAAGATGCAGTCACATCTTCTAAAGATGCTGATGGATCACGTAAAACAAGTTCATCGCCATAGCTTGTCAATTTTTTTAAGACAGAAGATTTTCCGATTCCCGCAAAACTTGAGACAGTATCACAACCACTCAGAGTATGTGCGGAAAGGAGATTATGCATAGTTCGTCGATGCTATTTGATGACCTCGTTTACATCGGTAACAAAACGGTCGTGGATGCTCGATTCCACAGTCTCATGCTCTGAACTCAATATGTCGTTGGTGCGAAAATATAGGTGATGAGCCAAAAGGACAAGTACGTCTGTATCATCAGACACTACTTTGATGAGTGAATGACCTCTGGCTGCCTCTTTAATCATGTAATGCACTACAAGAACATCAGCTTCTTCGTGGGTAATCGCAGGTTGTTGTGTTCGAACTCCAGTTTCTTTTGCACATGTGTCCTGGCCATAGGCGTAGCCAGGATTTTTGATTGGGGGGGGGGCCAAACCACAAATCACAAGCAATGACGTCATCAGAAATTTTCAAAAAGGAAAGTTTTTGTGGGACAAAGATATCATAGAATTGAAGAACTGAAGCTGTAGCCTGTTGGCACTTAACCAGGATTTTGATAAAGGGAGAGGGCGAAAACTAATCGTTAGAAAATGCAAATGCCTAACTTAGAAAACGTGTTGAGTACCGTATACTAGTGTACTCAAACGTCAACCGCCGGTGGCTATGGGGGTCTGGGGGCGAAGCCCTCAGCCGCTGGGAGATTTTGCTAAGTTTTTGGGAAAAAAAGCTATTTTAATCCCATTGGATCACATTTCGCACGTGTTCACAGCCATTTGAAAGAACTAGATTTTTAACATTGGAAAGCCAATCGAAAAATTTTGATTGTTCAATCCTCCTTTTACTTGCAATTAAATTCCAAAACACGTTTAAAATCATGCATTACTGTGTAAAATTTTAATTGTGGGTGATTTGGTCCATGTAGGGGCAAGTATGGCACATTGCCTCCTGCAATATTTTAGCAATAAATAATAATCCACTCGAAGATTTTTCTTAGAGATATTTGTTTTGTCATGAAGTTAACCACTTACAGGATTACATGCACGGCCAGGGGGCCCAGGACCCCTCAAATTCAATTTCAATAATTTCTTCAATGAGCATTTTCCCTAGCTATTTTTTTAAAGTATTTTGTTCGTAAAAACTGGCGAGATGAATCGTTGGTACAATAAATAGTTACGCTTACTAAACATGTTATTCCCTAGCCGGATTTAAATTGCGCGGGGCCCCTGGCACTTAGGGAATTTTTGCAACATCTTCCTGGCAATTATAAGTGAAGACCAAAAAAAGTCTTACCATCTGAGGGCCGGGCCCTGGCACTTAGCCATATGTCAAATACGGCGCTGGTTATTGCATTACGTTCATAAAAAGTTAAGATGAGGGCCTGAGATAGCAACTTTCGGACAAAAATCCTAGATTTCACCATGGTTATACGTTTAAATTGGTTGGAAAAAATTGAATTAAGGAGGTACGCCGGGCCCCCTGGTCGTCAGTATTATTTATTGTTAATTACTGTTGTACGCGTGTACTGTTGTACGCCAAGATGCCAAAAGAAACAAAAAATGAAGAAACAAGGTTTTTTTGTCAAATTTGTGTCATTGGTGACATTTCAATTGAGGGGTCCCCGGCCCCACTGGGCCACCCCCCTGGGCAACTCCTCTGGCTACGTCTATAATTTTGAGATAAAATCGCGCCCTTAAGTTCTTTCATAAAAAAAACAACATTTAAAGCAAAATTAAAATAACTTTTTTTTCGAAACGTGGAGGACTCGAGTCAAGTCACTTGACAGTTTTTTGAAACCTCCAGGAATTGCATGACATTATTATGACGTGGACACAGGTGGTCGTCATTATTATTACTTGCTTTTGCCCGCGTATATCCTAAATTAAAGAAATTGCAATGTCGGACAAGGACAACATTCTGGCTATGCTCTGATTATATGTATCATTGGTAGTATTTCAGTTGGGGGTTTGCCTTACCGCCTGTGTCATAGCATTAAGTTCATAATAACGTTAAACGAGGGCTTTGGGTTGCAACTTTTAGCACAAAACTTTTCGATTTTTCACAGGTTTTGCGTATGTATTGTTAAAAATTTGAATTGTGGGGCCCCTTGGTCATCAGTCAGGGGCCCCAGGGCCCTCTGGTCATCAGTTAGGGGCCTCGGGCCCCCCTGGTTGTTAGTTAGGGGCCCCGGGGTCCTCTGGTTGTTAGTTAGGGGCCCTGGGGCACCCTGGTTGTTAGTTAGGGACCCCCTGGTTATCGGTTCGGGCCCCGGGGCCCCCCGGCTGTTAGTTATAGGCCCTGGGCACCCTGGTCGTTAGTTAGGTGCCCCGGGGCCCCCTGGCTGTTTGTTATGGGCCCTGGGCCCCCTGGTTGTTAGTTAGGGGCCCCGGAGCCCCTTAGTTGTTGGTTAGAGGACCCTGGTCCTCACTTAGGATCCCTGGGGCCCCCTGGTTGTCGATTAGGGGACCCTGGTCGTTAGTTAGAGGCCCCAGGGCCCCCTGGTTGTCGGTTAAGGCCCCCCTGGTTATTACTTAGGGGCCCCCTGGATGTTAGTAAGGGGCCCTGGGCTCTCTCGTCGTCCGTAACTGCAACTAAACATCGCTAGGCTATGTTATCATAAATTTATATCATTGGTGGTATTTCAATTGGGGGGGCCCCCTGGCCCCCCCCTGGCTACGCCTGTGGTCCTGGCCAGTTGGGATAGCCTGCTTGCCTTTCGGAATCGGTAGTGAACTCATCTGATCCATAATAAGCTCGATGATCTGCAGCTTGTTAGCACTAACATTTAAAAGAACAGCTTGTTTAGGTAAGGGCGATGTCAGAGTCAGCTTATACACAAGACGACATTAATTCTTTTGCGCGAGTACGGCGGCAGCAAGACTTAATGCTTGATTCTTGATATCTGTCAAATACAACTTGAAAAACTTTTGTTCTAGTTAGATAACGCATGAAATTCATTATCGCCACATCAGCAAATGTCCATATTGTTGCAGGCGATGATGGCTATGCAACAGTGCAAAGCAGTGCACATCCGTCAAGTACTATCACTTCAGGATCTGGACTATTGCGTTCACTGCATTCCACATTGAAGTTTGTTTTCAAGACTGCTTTGCTTGCTAATGTTAGTGAAACCAATTCATCAAACAAAGCTGGAGTTTAGGGAGCTAATTCGTAAGAGAAAAGCGTTTTGGTACTTTTCTCTTTTTTATCACATGCCAAAATAGCAATAACTCTAGCATAAGTCGCTTCAGTATTGATTACTCGCACACAACAACCTGCGATTACCCACGAAGAAGCTGATGTTCTTGTAGTGCATTACATGATTAAAGAGGCAGCCAGAGGTCATTCACTCATCAAAGTAGTGTCTGATGATACAGACGTACTTGTCCTTTTGGCTCATCACCTATATTTTCGCACCAACGACATATTGAGTTCAGAGCATGAGACTGTGGAATCGAGCATCCACGACCGTTTTGTTACCGATGTAAACGAGGTCATCAAATAGCATCGACGAACTATGCATAATCTCCTTTCCGCACATACTCTGAGTGGTTGTGATACTGTCTCAAGTTTTGCGGGAATCGGAAAATCTTCTGTCTTAAAAAAATTGACAAGCTATGGCGATGAACTTGTTTTACGTGATCCATCAGCATCTTTAGAAGATGTGACTGCATCTTGTCTAAAATTTGTGACTGCTTTATACGGACAATCATTTCCTAGAACACTTATGAAATGCGAAAAGACATTTTTACAAAAAAGATAGCTGCCAAACGCCATTTACCACCTAAGTTGTGTAGCCTTCCACCTACGATGGCTGATTTTGAACAACATTGTGCACGCGCTCACTTACAAGTGTCCATATGGAAGACTGCAAGCAGCTCAGCACCTCCAAATCTAGATCCACTAAACCACGGATCGAGAAAAAAAGGATCCTTCATCCAACATATATCTCCGACGTGCAATTAATTGCTCCTAAAGAAGTACTCAACCTCATCAAATGTGGCTGCAAAACGGAATGCAAATCAACGACGTGTACGTGCAACAAGGCCGGACTTTTCTGTCCAGAGTTCTACAAACGCAAAGGCGAAAGAAACTGCCCCAATCCTTTCAATGTACAACACGAAACAAGTGAAAGCGGCGAAAGTTGCTTCGAGTCTTTTGACGAATGATTGTATATTTGAAGCATGTTTTGGCAAAAGTTGATAAGTCGCATTTCGCTGTTTCGAGTAAATCGTGGTTAAAGTTTTAAATTTTCATCTGGCTTTGTTGTCAAGTGCAACATATTTAGCTGTTTATTACCAAAAACTGATTGAAAATTAAAACAATTTTTTCTCAAGGAAATTAGTTTTAGCAAATAACTAAAAATCTAAGAAAAACTTATTTTTTGAAAAATGTCATTTATCAACTTTTGCCACAACGTGCTTCATTTGTATCTTCCAAAATTATTGTTACAAAAAAAAATAACTATAGCAATAGCAATTTTTAATGGCAATTATGATCCACAATCATTGTTTGACAACAAACTTTATTTTTACGATTATGTGCGTCGGAATTAACGACGAAAACGAGCTGGTAATTTTAATGTTTAGGTCTTAGCAATCTTTAAAGTTTTGTGTGAAAAGACCAAACTGCTGAAACCGGTGTATTCTTTTCTTTTTGTTCTTTGTTAATTGTGGGCACCTATGACGTCATCAATGACATCATTTTCCTTCAATGCACTAATGGGACAAACATATCATTTTTTTAAGCACTATAAAGTACTGCTCATGATTGTCTAAAGTTAAAATAATCTTTGCTACACGCTTGAAATTCAATTAATTTAAGATTTAGTGATGTCATCACATCAAACAACTACAGATGACATCAAGAACCATTGAAAATCTACCAGTGTTTTCCAACAAACTGAAACTATCCTATAAACTAATTTTAAAAAATTTTTAAAATTTCACCGCTAGATGTCGCTCAAGTGCAAACTTTACGCCCATATTACAAAAAACGCTCAATGATTGGCGAGTGGCACCCGACGGATTTCGAATCAGCACCCTCGAATGGACCCAAAATCGTTAAAAAACGTTGTATATGTCACAAAACATGGTTCAAGTCCTTTTGTATTGGCGTAGCCTGGACAGTGGCGGATCCAGAAAATTTTGGTGTGGGGGGATGATAAAATTTATAAGCACGGATTTTCTATCGGCTTAATCTCAAAGTTTAGGGTGTTTATGGTTAATCTTCTTGACGTCGCGCAAATTTGCTTGGCATATTTTCGATCAAGCGCGTGGCAAAAAATCTGCAACGAGGTGGCTGTGTACGGGCCTCCAGTGGGCGATGGCATTTTGCGGTGTGGGAGCGTAGCCTTTAACCGCCGGAGACTGGGGGTCTGGGGGCAGAGCCCCCAGCGCTAGAAAATTTTGTATTTTTTTGGCAAAAATAACTTAATTTTAGGCCTATTTTAATAAAAATTATGCTCTTAAAGCACGGCATAAAAATTAGCATTTGCAAAAGCTTGTTTATACTAGTTACATATATGGGCTTTGTTGGAGGTACCGGTAGCTATTGCTAGAATTTCAGTTCTCTTATTTACAAGCTTGTAAATTATAAAATCCTATCCCCGTAGTTCAATAAAACTCTCAAGGAGTAGTCTATTTCGTCTATATTCTGTAGAGAAAGATATAAATGGGGGGGAGGGGCTAATGGAAGGAAGTTTGAGAGAAGTGATTGGTAATTAACTGCAGTACTGTAACACTGAATAGCCCCCCTTCCATATTCCTGAGCTTACATATTTTTGATGATACCTGTATTAAGCATTTTTCAATAAACGATCTTTTTTCAATAAACATTTTTCAATAAGCATTTTTAAATAACATTTTCCTGCCCCCCCCCCCTACCCCATTGGCTTTAGAAATCAAGTCACAGTCGCACGGCCAACCGAGTATTCACTGACGGCTTTTCTTTCAAATATGTAAGCTTAATATTACACATAAGCAGTATGCATGTTATGTTTAGGCTGGTGGGGGGGATGCATCCCCCCCATCCCCCCCCCCTAAATCCGCCACTGAGCCTGGACTGTTAAAAGTTAACGCAAAAGTTCACGAGGTCACAATAGCAAGGAATGAAACACACGCAAAAATCAGGTTCAAATTGCCAGAGCGCAATACGAAATGAAATAACACAACAGTTTTGTTGAACAATATTTTTTATCATATTTGGTTTCAGATCTAGTTCGGGGTTTGTACTTGCAACGGAATGAAGGTAAGTAAGCTTGATGTATCAAAATATAATAAACTTCAGTTCTTGTTGTGGATCTGATTGTTATAAGACTCTGCACATTTACTTATTTAAGCAAGCTGAAAATAATTACCTGGCCTCGTTTGTGCTTTTACTATAATTCGCTGCATTATTTCAGGGCGAAAACACTGGAAAGTTATTGCTAACAAATTTTTGTGAGTTTTCAAACTTGCAAACTTTGTGACTAATGCAACTCTGTCGAACGCTTTCAAAAAATTATTTGAAAGCACGACGATTTGTCGTAAGATGGGTGTTGATGGCATAGTTAGCTGTGGGCTCTAAACAAGTTGAGATAACAATCATATAACATCAGCCAACTCAGAGAGATCAACAATTAATTGAGATGCAATATCTGAGAATTGATGCTATAACCTGGCGGCAAATTTCAGCCGTTTTCTAATTTCTTGTTTGTTTTTGAAATTTTGTATGTATTGTAGTTTATTCCAGTGCTTCTCGACCGGGTATACCGTATACCCAAGCGTATATCAAATCAAAATCAAGGTATACTATTAATATATAGTAGAGGAGCTAAGTCGAAAATCGTTCACTTCCGGAATAAAGTATTTGGCACAAACCTTCCCCAGGGTGAGTATAACGATTTCCCAAGGGAAGCCAAAAAATCAGGCTTGGGCAACTCCTTCAAACGGCCCATAAAGTTATGCTCCAGCTCCACCTAGTGGTGAAAGAAAGTTTTGTTGTTTTGAACAAACTTATTGGACCAACTGGTGATTTTATGATTTCGTTTTACTGTTTTTGCAAACTAAAATATTTTGGCATGCCATGACGTCACATATGACGTAAATATGACGTCATTTTTGCCAAAAATGTATGATGGCAAGCAAAATATTGCCCAGATTGGTGGAGTTCCTCAATGATATCAAACTCTGTAAATTGTTTCAGTTGTTGGATAAACATCTTGCATAGCTTAATATACGTCATTTTGTGACGTAACTATGACGTCATGTTTGCCGAAAATTCCGGCAAAACGATAGCAATATATTGCTAATTAAAAATATTTGTTTGGTGACGACATGTTGCAATCAGCTTATTGCTTCGAGATACAATAGCTGCTTGTAGCAGATGACGTCATTTTATGACGTCATGTTTGCTAAAAATTACAACAAAACAACAGAATGTAATCCAAGCATAGTTGTTTTTAAAAGCATTAGTTTAATGACTACATTTTGCAATCAGCGTATTAATTCAAGATACAGTACCAAGTTCACGTTACTTTATTTGTCGTAATCATAATAATAAACGTAAAATATTAAATTGAGCGAAAAAAATCAATGCTGGATGCTTTGAAACAGCACATTAAACGATCAGCTTTTCAAGCCATTAAATGAAGTCAGTGTTTGATTAAAAATCCATCTTCAAGTTTAGATATGGGATTGGCAAGCAACAGAATCGGGATATCCTTGGGTAAAACTAACTTGCCGTAAGCTTCAAACGTTTGTCGTGTCCTACTTGCAGTAACCGCGGGTGCAAGATATATTATAAGTGTGTAAGGAACGAAATTGTATACACAAAAGTATGTGCTTGCTAGGGAAACTGTACCAATGGCCAAAGAATGCTAGCAAAAACAGTCAAGAAGGCAGCCATCAGCGACGTATTTTGAAGCAAATTGTGCTTGCTTTACATTCATTATCCCGTAAGCATCGGTAATACACAACATTACATTGAAAGACATTGTTTTTGTTATCATCCAGAGCTGCAACCAAAATTTTGTGAATCTCACTATTTGCATCAAAAAACAGTCAAAAGAATGACGTACAACGAACAAAATGGCTATTGTTTTCGACGACAGATTCGACAACGACACTGTTTTACAACGTTTGGCACTATAATTTCAATCTGAAACCATTGTCTCGAAACCACCCTTGATTCGGCGCAAGCTAACTAACAACCCAGGATGCACCTTGGAGCATAGATCACAAGTCAACGCTTAGGCAGTTTTTGCTTGTTTTGCATTTAATAATACGAGGGGCATTCAAAAAGTAATGCACTCAAAAGCATTGATTTTACCAATCTTGCTTATATTTGCCACAAACATGATAGGACACACCTTTTTGCGATTTTTATATGTTTTTGTTTTATTTTCCGATTATTAAAGCTTAAACTAGATTTAGAAATGACTGCCCCTCTTGAAACTCGTCAGAAGCAAAGAGCTGTAATCAAATTCCTCGTTGCAGAGGTAGAAACCTCTCAGAAGATTCACAACCGGCTGAAAAATGTTTACAAGGATAATACTATAGACTATAGTAATGTAAAAAGATGGGTACAGCGATTTAAAAAAAGTACTAAAGACCATAAAGAGGTATGTAAAGCCAGCATATCCGATAAGTCACGTAGTGGTCGCCCACCAACCCCTATCAATCCTGACAACAAAACTTATGCTGATGAATTGATAAGAACTGACAGGCGCATTACTGTCGAGGAGCTGGGATCCAAGCTTGATGTAAGCATTGGCAGTGCCCATTCAATTGTGGCGTCCCTCGGGTATTCAAAAGTGTGTGCCCGCTAGGTACCCAGACAGCTGATGGAGGACCACAACACGGAAAGAGTTCGCTGCTGCACTCAGCTTCTGGAACACCACCACGGAGATCCTACCTTTCTGGAAAGAATCATTACTGGAGATGAAACATGGGTATACCATTTCGAACCTGAATTTAAAAGGAGATCAATGGAATGGCGTCACCCAAATTCACCAAGGACCAAAAAGTTCAAGGCCCAAAAGTCTGCCGGCAAAATTATGACCACTGCTTTTTGGGATTCTCAAGGTGTAATCCTTGTGGATTTTTTGCCGAAAGGGGAAACCATTAACTCTGAGGTATACATTGAGACTCTTAGGAAACTCAAAGCAAAAATTCGACGTGTTTGGCCCAACTTGAACATGGCAAATGTGCTCCTCCAGCATGACAATGCACGTCCTCACACAAGCATCAGGACCATGGAGGCCATCACTTCATTTGGATGGACTGTGATACCACATCCGCCATATTCTCCTCATTTGCCACCGTCAGACTACCACCTCTTTGGTCCAATGAAAGAAGGACTCCGGGGCAACCAATATGGCAATGACAATGAAATGAAAACTGTTGTCTTGAGTTGGCTTAGACATCAACCGGCTGAGTCCTACAACACTGGTTTACATGCCCTCTTTCATAGGTGGACTGTAGCTCTTGAGAGAAGTAGAGACTATGCGGAGAAGTAAAAATGTAATCCTCACACTTGTACCTTTCTTTTGATGTATAATACATGTTGCTACCAGAGGTGAAGTCGAGGACACAAGGCTCGAGGCCAAGGCCAAGGACACAAAAAAATCTGAGGCCAAGGCCAAGGACAGCCCTTCCTCGAGGCCAAGGACAGGAATGCTCGAGGCCAAGGCCAAGGACGCAGGCGCAAGTGTTCTCCAAAAAAAGGTCTTCAAAAATTTTTTCAGCCGATCTCCGAAAGAGGAAAACAAAAAAGGTCTTCGCAAAGTTTCCGCGAGGTTTCTGGCGTTTTCCTACATTATTTTACAATGGAACAAATCCCTACTATTGTAGGAACCGATGCAAATGCGCATCACACTATATGGGGAACCTCCAATATAAACCCTCAAGGAGAGGATCTTCTAGCGTATTGTGTTAACGCAGACCTGAATTTCTGTAATGTAGGTAATAAACCAACATTCAGAACTAAAACACGTAAAGAGGTTCTAGACTTAACCTTTTAGTGAACCGATGTGCGTTGGACCGAATAGTTGGATGACATGTTGGCAACGTGCTATCATTTTCGAATCACATGTACATTGTATTATTATATTACGATCACATGTATATTAGGTTCCAGGTTAAAAGCAAAATCCAAAAACAGGCTAAAATGTTTCGTAATGTTCGTCGCAGGTGCTAGAACTAGTATGTAGACGAACTCGAACAAAAATTAAATGAACAAATTTTACCACCAGTACCAGTGCCTTCCTCAAAAGAAGACTGTGATGTGCTGGAAAACAAGGTTAATTCAGCAATAACTAACTCATATGAAGCTGCTTGCCCTATGCAAAAGCTGCTTTGTAAGAAAGATTACATTTGGTGGAATTCTGAGCTAGCAAGCCTTCGAAAATAGGCTTGCCGTGCATGGAGAAAAGCTATTAAAACAAAACAAGAAGATTGGGAGGCTCAAAAGCTCGGCTAGCCTATTTTTTAAAAGCTGTCGGAAGAGCAAAGCGCGATTCATGGCATAGCTTTGTAGAGAACGTGAATAGTCAAACACCAATGGCTCGGCTGGTTAAGATTAGTCGAAGGAATGAAACGGTGCGTGTTAGCAGCATAATAAACACAATGGAGAATTCACTAAGTCTCCACTAGAAACTTCAAAGTATCAGCTCGATATCTCATATAGCCAGCAGACCGAAAATTATGCAACCGGGTACGATTTAGTGGACAATCCATTCATGAGACCTGAAGACACTGAAATGATTGCAAACATATGTTCATTCGAGCGTGTGGAAGCAGCTATTAACGAATTTCAATCATTCAAAGCTCCAGGGCCAGACAGACTCTATCCTGTGCTGTTACAGAAAGGTTGGAATCAACTGAAAGGATATTACCATGTCATTTTTCAAGCATACCTAAAGCCCCATTTACACGGGCGACTTTTTTGCGTGCAATTTTTTGATAGAAATGGATATGGCAGAGTTGCATTTACTCAACGCGGTTTTGATCATGATAATTGGGACCTTATTGATGGAAGTAATTGTCTTAAGTTGTTTTCATACCAATATTGTTATAATTGAAAACTTTAGAAGAGAATCGGTGCTGCGATAAAAAATCGCAGTGAGATCAGTTCCGATTTTGTTTTAAAAAGGTTTAGAATATCACTATCGGAATGGAAACAACTTGAGACAGTCATTTTCAGCAGTAAGATAACTTTCATCACTATGAGAACCATTATTGAATAGATGCAACTTTGCCACATCCATTTTTATCAAAAAATCGCTCGCAAAAAAGTCGCCCGTGTAAATGCGGCTTAAGACACAGCTATGTGCCATCGGCATGGAAAGAAGGCACAGGTATATTTCTCCCCAAACCCGGAAAGGAAAGCTATTTTGAACCTAAATCCTTTCGTATGATCTCTTTAATCGCCAGCTTCGCAAGATTGGGGGGGCAAAATTAAAATCAGGGGAGCAAAGCTTTTTCATTTTTCCTGAATTGGATTGAGGCGAAGTTTCAGTGAAAATCAGGTGATCTCCAAAAAAAAGGTCTTCGCTGAAATCCGAAGGCTTTTTCCGGCCAAAATCAGGTGATCTCCAAAAAAAAAAAAGGTCTTTGCCGAAATCCGAAGACTTTTTCTGGCCGAAATCACAAATTCAAACGTTTTTTCCGGCCAAAAACAGCAACTTCTTCCTCCCCAAAAAATACCATGGGGGGGCAAGAAATAAATCGGGGGGCAAAAACGAAAATCGGGGGGGCAATGCCCCCCCTGCCCCCCGCTGGCGACGCGCCTGTTGGAAAGACTAATTCTGTATTATATTAATGAAGATAACAACGTACAGGCAAAGCTTTCTGCATCGCAGTACGGATTTCTTGCAGGTATTTCTACGGAAACTGCTTTGCTTGAATTTGTGCGCCGTGTAAAACATTGACTTGCAAGAAAAAAGCCGACTCGGCTGCAAATGCCAGCTGACTAAATAAAAAAAGCAAGGTATTTGAGAGAAATTTCGAATGTCAAATTATGGATAAATAGAATGTTATCAGATCTGAAAGCGTTTTAAATCAGAACTCTGTCAAGGTTTACACTGATGGCTCGAAACTACATGGGAGAGTAAGTGCGGGTTTCTACGCAAAAAACCCAAACAACTCCCCAAAACAAGCATTTTCCACCTTGGAATACACAGCATTGTGTTCTAGGCAGAAGTATTAGCTATTCCAGAAGTGGCAAAGAACCTGCTTTTGGAAGAAATGCACAATCAAAGTATTGTAGTGCTGGTGGATAGTCAGGCAGCTACTAAATCACTCATAAAATGCCCTGTAACATCAATTACAGTGCTCAACTGCATTCGAAATCTAAATCGGTTGGGTAAACAAAACCACGTCAGTATTGCCTGGATTCCTGCTAATGCAGGGGTATATGTTAACGAAGTGGCAGACAATATAGCCAAATCAGGATCTAAACCAAAAATACATGGTCCTGAACAGAGGTGGTCAGTAACGAAGTAGTTCTACTTAAGTAGACTACTTAAGTAGTATTTTCGGTAACGAGCGACTTATACTTAAGTATTTTTCATTTCTGATACTTCTACTTTTACTTCAAGTAAAATCCTCTCGAAGTAACGCTACTTGAGTAGTAATGACTTTTATGTAAAGTAGAAGTAAACACCTAGCCAATCCTTTTTGATGATGATTTGACCAATGACCACGATTTGAAGTTTTTTTGTTTGTCTCATTATATCTGGCAACTCTGCTTATCGAAAACATGTTCGTACAGGACGCGAAACAGAAGTCTGGTACGCTGTGATTACAGTCTATGTACCGGTAATGAGCCGCAATTTTGAGGTTTGGCAAGGTTTTCTGGAACTTCTTTGTTTTAGGTGGGCGCAGTATTATTGTGTACTTTATTGTTTGTTAGGTTTTCCAAAGAAGTATTGCAGATAGATACCGCTAGTTGAAAGCCTTCACTTAGGCCTATAGCTGCCAGTATATACCAGTAAGCGTTTGGGCTACTACCGTAGTACCAGCATTGATAAATTATAAGATTTAGACTAGCCTGTATTTAAACTATCTCAGCAGCCTACTGTCATTTGCGTGACTGTCATTTACCGCTCTAGAGGCATGCGAGCTATACAATTAGCCATCCGAGCAGAGTAATGCATTGTTTAGATCAGTGCTCTTCGACCTTTTTTTACGTGGTATACCTTTTGCGATTTTCGAAAACTTTGTATACTCCACAAAAAATTCTAGCCCGTGTAAGCGGTGTAGACTTTTTTTGTAGATCCGATTTTTCATGCTTAGATTTGGGCGAAATTGAACCGAATCTAGCCCGAATGTAAGTGGAGACCATTTTTTTTTTTTTTTGGAGATCGCAGTTTTGTTTCGTATACCCTCTGTATACCGAGTACCATCATTACCGTTTCGCATACCAATTGGTATATCGTATACCCGGTTGAAGATTTGTACGAATTAGATGTTACGAATCTGTGGTGACCTGCTGATTGGCTTACCTCATATTGTACATAGCAGGTTTAATCCAATAAAAATTTAAATGGATTGTTGAACTCGACCGTTAGGTAGTGTACATTATTCCACCTCACAACGTGTACAATAAGTACGTATCGAGTTTGTTTTACTGTACAGTACTACGAAACTTATTGAATAGTTACGACGATTCATTTACAGGTCATCTAGGGTAGTGTGTTTTTGCGTTGCATCAAATACCAGGTGTTGACTCAGTCTCACTAAAAAAAAAAAGCATACCGAACCCTGATTAGCATGGTACAGTAGACAAACTAGACATGCGCGTTACTCCTGGTTCATACGAAGAAGATTAGCGGTTAACGGCGTTGTGTTTGCTGCGGCCCGTCTGGGGTTCAATTCCCTAGCCGGTTAACGAACAGTGTTGCTAACGACTCGCCATCGCTGCGACATTTCTTCTCAAGCTGTGTTGTCCAGGCGCGGAGATGAGCCCAGAGTCCCTACTAAATCGTATTCGTAACACGCTTCGGTGTAATTTCAAGAGAATAATAAAACTTTGATTTTTTGATATGCTACCGTAAGTATGGCTTTGCTTGAACACTGATCGTAAGCGTCACAACAGCAAACCTTCGAAGAATAAACAAACACGTGAAATTCGAAATTACTTTCTACTTTCATTACTTAAGTAGAATTAATTTTGACTACTTTCCTACTTTTACTTAAGTGGAAATGCTTCGCCATACTTCTACTTTTACTTGAAAGGCATTTTTGAGTACGTAACAATACTTCTACTTAAGTAGATTTTTCTACTACTTTGTCCACCTCTGGTTAAAACTTGCACTACTCTATTTAATTGAGGTCTTTTAAGGTAAAGTAGACGTATTGTTAGTCGTGAGGACGTCCAACTTACAGACTCCTTCATCTTCAAGCAGTCTTTCCGTTTGTTCCACATAGATTTTCATCTATTTGTGGACCAGTCCATAACCGTGCTAACACAACTGGCATACGGGACAGCAATAAAAGGTTCAGGACCAGAGGTGGACAAAGTAGTAGAAAAATCTACTTAAGTAGAAGTATTGTTACGTACTCAAAAATGCCTTTCAAGTAAAAGTAGAAGTATGGCGAAGCATTTCCACTTAAGTAAAAGTAGGAAAGTAGTCAAAATTAATTCTACTTAAGTAATGAAAGTAGAAAGTAATTTCGAATTTCACGTGTTTGTTTATTCTTCGAAGGTTTGCTGTTGTGACGCTTACGATCAGTGTTCAAGCAAAGCCATACTTACGGTAGCATATCAAAAAATCAAAGTTTTATTATTCTCTTGAAATTACACCGAAGCGTGTTACGAATACGATTTAGTAGGGACTCTGGGCTCATCTCCGCGCCTGGACAACACAGCTTGAGAAGAAATGTCGCAGCGATGGCGAGTCGTTAGCAACACTGTTCGTTAACCGGCTAGGGAATTGAACCCCAGACGGGCCGCAGCAAACGCAACGCCGTTAACCGCTAATCTTCTTCGTATGAACCAGGAGTAACGCGCATGTCTAGTTTGTCTACTGTACCATGCTAATCAGGGTTCGGTATGCTTTTTTTTTTAGTGAGACTGAGTCAACACCTGGTATTTGATGCAACGCAAAAACACACTACCCTAGATGACCTGTAAATGAATCGTCGTAACTATTCAATAAGTTTCGTAGTACTGTACAGTAAAACAAACTCGATACGTACTTATTGTACACGTTGTGAGGTGGAATAATGTACACTACCTAACGGTCGAGTTCAACAATCCATTTAAATTTTTATTGGATTAAACCTGCTATGTACAATATGAAGTAAGCCAATCAGCAGGTCACCACAGATTCGTAACATCTAATTCGTACAAATCTTCAACCGGGTATACGATATACCAATTGGTATGCGAAACGGTAATGATGGTACTCGGTATACAGAGGGTATACGAAACAAAACTGCGATCTCCAAAAAAAAAAAAAAAATGGTCTCCACTTACATTCGGGCTAGATTCGGTTCAATTTCGCCCAAATCTAAGCATGAAAAATCGGATCTACAAAAAAAGTCTACACCGCTTACACGGGCTAGAATTTTTTGTGGAGTATACAAAGTTTTCGAAAATCGCAAAAGGTATACCACGTAAAAAAAGGTCGAAGAGCACTGATCTAAACAATGCATTACTCTGCTCGGATGGCTAATTGTATAGCTCGCATGCCTCTAGAGCGGTAAATGACAGTCACGCAAATGACAGTAGGCTGCTAAGATAGTTTAAATACAGGCTAGTCTAAATCTTATAATTTATCAATGCTGGTACTACGGTAGTAGCCCAAACGCTTACTGGTATATACTGGCAGCTATAGGCCTAAGTGAAGGCTTTCAACTAGCGGTATCTATCTGCAATACTTCTTTGGAAAACCTAACAAACAATAAAGTACACAATAATACTGCGCCCACCTAAAACAAAGAAGTTCCAGAAAACCTTGCCAAACCTCAAAATTGCGGCTCATTACCGGTACATAGACTGTAATCACAGCGTACCAGACTTCTGTTTCGCGTCCTGTACGAACATGTTTTCGATAAGCAGAGTTGCCAGATATAATGAGACAAACAAAAAAACTTCAAATCGTGGTCATTGGTCAAATCATCATCAAAAAGGATTGGCTAGGTGTTTACTTCTACTTTACATAAAAGTCATTACTACTCAAGTAGCGTTACTTCGAGAGGATTTTACTTGAAGTAAAAGTAGAAGTATCAGAAATGAAACATACTTAAGTAAGTCGCTCGTTACCGAAAATACTCGCTCGTTACAGAACTACTTCGTTACTGACCACCTCTGCTCATTATACCGATTTGAACGTTGTGTAGCGGACATATTATGTTGGAATGGAGCAGCCCAGTTGTCATCACAAGCAAACCTGGTCGGATTATTACGGGTTTCTGATGGAGTTGTAAAGTAGTTTTTGAAACAGTTGGTTAGAGTTTTATTATCGTATTAATATTTCTAATTTATAAATTTGATCTAGATTCATGGTATACAAGCAGCAATTTTGTTTTAAAGGAACTTGAATAATTCACAATTTTAGCTTCATAGTTTTATTGAATCTGATTGTTCTTAATGTATTAGTAGCAGTATTTCCCCGAGATATGACGCCACAGTAAAGGTGTGAGTAAACTAAACTGTAATAGACTCATTTTCACACCGATTGAGGAGCATGTCGTCTTAATTTACTTAAGATTTCACTAGCCGTATGGAGCTTTTCAACAACAAGCCGTGTGTGGTCCCACAACATCAGCTTGTGATCCGTTATGACACTCAAATATCTGATTGCATTTTCGGAAAGAGTTACTCTATTTTGGGTGTTAATATGAAAGTTGCGGATTAAGTTCTTTCTTAAATTGGTGAATAGTACGCAGTGAGTTTTTGAATAATTAAGAGTAAGTCAATTAGAATTGATCCAATTTTCGAGAAGTCCAAATTCTTTTTCGCATTTCGTTTTTAGACTTTGAATATTGTTATCAGAACAAAGCAATACTTGAGTGATCAGCGTATAACATGATCGGGAATTGCAAGAATTTGTCAGGTCATTAATGTAAACCAAGAATAGGAACGGCCCGAGCACGCTACCTTGCAACAGTCCAATTGAAATCGGTTATAAGGTAGATGAAATTTGGTCGTCAGTGTTCACTGTACACTGGACTCAGTTTGACCAATAAGATTTCAACAAATTGTAAGCATTACCTCTAAGGCAATAATGTTCTAACTTGTCCAGTAATGTCATGATTTATGCAGTCAAGGGCTTTCGAAAAGTCCAAAATGTCTCACGCTTTTCTACTCCTAAACCACAAAACATCGAAATCTAATTTTTGTGTAAAGTTACTGAGCTGCAAACCCAATTTTGCCTCCCGAAACTTTTTGGGCCCTCTCCTCTGGGAACCCCCCAAAATGGATACCTAAACAATCAATTCTTTGAACGACTCAAGCTAGGGCGCTAGCTTTTTTGATATCAGTAGATGTTTAAGAGAGATATATTTTGACATAGTTTGGGGTACTACCCTTCTTTTTGGTCACCCCAAATGGACCCAAAAAATTCCATTGTTTTAACGGCTCAAGCTAGGGCGTTAGGTTTTGTGATATTAGCAGACTTTAAAGTAGCAAATATTTTTATATAGCTTGGGTTCCCCCCAAAAAAATCGTTTGAACGGCTAAAGCGCTAGGGCGTTAGTTTTTTTGTTTCATATCAGTTGATAGTTAAAAGAGAAATTTCTTGATATCTTTTGGGGGTACCAACCCCTTTCCCTGAAACCCCCCAAATGCACTTCCAAAGTCAAACTTTTAAACGGCTTAAACTAGACCAGTAATGTTTTTGGATATCATGTAACGTTTAGGAGACAAATCTTCTGACATAGTTTAGAGGTACTGCCCCCCTTACTTCGGAAACCTCGATAATGGACCCCCAAAACACTTTTTTGAACAACTCAAGCTCATGGGCGCAAGTCTTTTTTAATAGCAGTAGATTTTTAAGCGACAAATATTTTGAAATAGTTTCTGGTACCACACTTTCCCCCTGAAACAATATATTGACCCCAAAATATTCAATTCTCATTGTTTATCATGTGTCGGTCGTTCAATGGGCTTGCTTCTTAGCAAGCTTCCATCTAATTATGGTGTAAAGTTATTCAAAATTGATTGCTTTACCTAGCAATTAGCTTCAGTAAAATCAGCAATAAAATCTATAATGCAAAACCGCAAAGCAGAAATTTTAGTCCAGATAACACTTTTATTTTATTTCAAACATTTTCGGCACAGTTTCTAAATGGCCCTTTTCAGCAAAGTTAAATTGCAGTTCACAATAACTTTGAAATTTACGACATGCAGAGATTTATAAGAAGTTTAAATCAAAGAGTTACACAAAAATTAAATCATCTATAGTGTATACCAGTGGTTCTCAATCGGGGGCCACGGGACATTGGACAAAAAAAAAAACCTTTTTTGGACTTCCATGAAAATTCGGGAAAAAATCCCATCGAATTCGTCTTCAATGGAAATTATCAAAACTTTATTTTATAAACTTATCAAAACTTTTACAAAAAATTAAAAATCATTAAATTCAAAACCGCGTCGCTTAATCAGAGTGATTTTGACAAAATAATTCTTAAATAAGCTTTTTATGATGCTGGAACGCTAGCACAATAATAACGCAAGAATGGAGTCTCATCTTCATGTCTCTCCTACTTCCACCCTTTTCCTCCTTATTTTTCCAGTCAGATGACCCAAAATCTTGTCCTTTGATTCATTTTGAGTCGTCATGGCTGGGAAAAAGGGGCAATGTGGCGCCCCGGATTTTCCGTTGTCTCTTTTTATCATCGCTTTATCGCTTTTTTTTTTCCACTCCGCTCTTACGACCACGTTATTTCAGTTTCTACTTCGTGCGTTTTTAAACATTGTCTTTTTTGTGACGTTTTGCTGTTAGAAATAACCGACTTTCATCGCACGTGCCACGTGGTTCTTTTCCTTTTCTCGTGGGATCCACAATGCAACAAAAATTTTTTTAACAGTAAACAAGAAAGTTTGTGCTTTTGTGAAAACGGAAAGATCTATCCATAATCGGCACGCCCTGTGATACGGCTAGCATTTTGTGAGAAAAGTTTGGTGAACTTTTTTTTTTTTGATTATTGTGACAAAAGTACGAGACCAACCAAACCTTCCACACTGCCAAGGCGATTACGCCCTATGCGTCAGCAAGCGCAGTTGCTCTTTGAAGGAGTGTTGGAGTAAAAAACAAACTAACCAAACGTAACATAATTAGTAAACTTCAGTATTAGGTCAATGTAACTTTTATTCTTCTCCACAAATTCCCTATTTTAACGCAAAAATTGGTTTTGTGTATTGCTTGTATCTTCCATCGATATCTTTCTTTATGACATTCTCATAGTTAAATGCACTATTCGCTGAGTCACCTCAGTCAAGAGAGGCGAAAGTACCAAGCGGTTTTTGAGTTAAACTACCACCAGGGGCGTATTTAGGGGGAGCCATTGGGCCATGGCCCCCCATTTGGGTCGCCAGGATAGTATAATCAGCATAGAATAGTATGCAAAATTGCGGCATGCCCCCCTCCTTTCTAACTCGGGCAGAAGGTTTGAGAACACAAACAGGTGGCGAAGACCTTTTTTTCTGGTCTTCACCTAATTTTGGGCCAAAAATCGGACTAAGTTTGAGTGAAGACCATTTTTTTTTTTTTTGGTCTTCACCTGACTTTCGACAGAAAAAACGGATTGATTGTGGGTGTAAAAATTTTCATTCTGGACTTTCTTATTCTCAGATTTTCTAAATCTCATGCCCCCCTCCCTTTCGAAAACCTTGCGTACGCTACTAGCTACCACCTGCTATCTGTCTGCGCATGGTCTACCACTTAAAGGCGGGGAATCCGTTCAAGGACTTTTCTCTGCGGCACAGCAAGTAAACTTGCTGACTTGGGTTTGTTCACCGCACACTCCCCTCAATTTTGAGCTTGAAACAGAGCAGCTGTGAATTATCATTTTTTGTTCTGTTTAGTTTGGCCCAACTCGGTATCGAACCCGTGACTTTAACCCCAAAGGTAGATGATATCCACTCGCCCGTCTGACTTTAGACTCTTCATAAACTAATGAATAGTCTATGTTCTGACTGAGCTGTGAATGATCACTATTCTTCTCTGCAACCAATGAACTTCTTTGGTCTACCTGCCTATTTACCAACACCTGCTCGGTCTATTTCACTCGTATATTCGCTGAACTTTCTTTTGGTTTTGCATTTTGGTAAATTTTTCATAAGCTTATTGTCATAGTCAACTTCGGTTTTCAATCACAATAATTTGTACTTACTTGAGAGTCTTCCTTTTTGTTCCGTAAAATAATTTTTTGACGTTTGACTAGTGCTTTTTGAAAATTAATTGCCTCTTCAAAAATTAACTTGGCTGTGAGGTAGCCTAATTGTCTGGACTCTGGATGGGGTTTGCACCATCACCATTTATCGCTACCTTTACGTTTTGTGGGATTACGGATGCAAGTAACTGGGTAAGAGAAATTAAATTTCATTATTCTTCAGTCGTTAGCGAGTTTTGTTCTAAGAATTGCAGTATATCTTGTAACAGCAACGATAATGTTAGCCTAGCTCTGTACTTTCCGGTACTGCAGACTGTAACTGTAAAAGACCTAAACCAAGATGTATACAAGTATACCTGATACGGTAGGCTATATGTTTCTCAATCAGCAAAATGTGGTGTGCCTATAACGTACACTGGTTAAAAACAAACGCAGAAATTAGAATCAAGACCATAATTTGTCTAAAAGTTGTTTTGGAAAATGAAAATTCTGTATAATAATTTCTGCTAAACTGTACAGTAATGTAAGTCTGAAATTAAAGGTTTCTTGCACCAATTTTGCTACAATGAAGAAGAGAATAGATACCGGTAAGAATTGCAAGAATGGTAGAAGAAGCGTTGCAAAAGTCATGCTGCCTAAATAGCCTACTAGTATAATACAATAAGAGTCAGTCAAACTGCAATGACTGACTCCAAGCTCCACTAGGCTATACGAATGCATGATGCACTTCATTACATGCATGATATATTTCAAGAATTGGGCTGAAACATAAATTTTGCATTGCAGAAATACATACCGGTAGCTTATGGAAGTTTGAAGCTTTTTTTACCAACCTGTAGTTGGCTGTAGAATCCATGTGTGGTGGTGCTTTCATTTTCCTAATCAACAACCATGTCAACCACAGACCTCAGCAATGACATTAAAATTATTCCACTCAATGAAAAATTTAGGAAATGCTGAATGTCTGCATGCCTTATTAAAACTCATTACAGATTAGTTAGTTAGTTGAGATTCTTCATTTTTGTTCTGTTACCGTACAAAAGTTTAGATTTTTGAAACAGCATTATAGTAGTAGAGGCTATTTTTGAAATGTGGAATTGAAACATTTAAGTATTAGACAAACTAGTATTTTGCTACAAATGTTTGACTTTTTACACATATTACATTTGTAACACAGTAAATAATAATTGGAACGACCGACGCTCGCGTCGCGTGTTCCTTTGTCTTTACTCGGCCATTTTCCAACTAATGAGTGCGAAATTTCAGACTTTTGCTTATAACTCGAGAACGGTTTGATCTAGCTACATGAAATTTTGACAGTAGTTTGAGGTTAATGAGTTATATGTTAGAACCAAATTTCGAGGCAATAGGTCACGTGACTTTGGTTTTAGAACCCGAAAACCTCCCCGCAAGTTTGGCGTAAAAAGCGGTCTGAGTCAAAAACGGCTTAAGTACGGCAAAAATATTTCATATGGTTGTATGCAGTAGCGTAGCCAGGGGGGGCTCGAGCTCCCCCATTGGCTTGTGAAGTATGCAAAATCGCACGTTTTTGGTGCTTTTGAGGCCGATTTTTTGTGTGAAAATAGCCCCCCCATAGGAAAACAGCCCCCCTCAAACGTTTGAATTTCCGATTTCGGCCGAAAAATCAGTCTCAATTTCGGTGAAGACCTTTTTTTTTTTTTTTTTTTTGGAGACCACCTGATTTTGGGCGGAAAAAACGTTTGAATTTCCGAGAAATTCCGTCTTAACTTTCGGACAAACCGTGTGAAACTGATTCAAGAACAATGAAAATTCGGGTCAAGGTCGTTTGCACTTTTCTCCCTCTTTCAAAAAAGCCCCCCCCTTTTCCAAATCCTGGCTACGCGCCTGGTTGTATGTCTTAAGATACCCTTTCATCCCAATCAACCCACTTTTGGCCGCGATGAGGTTTATTTCTTTTTTTTTTTGCTTTTCTTCCTAATTTTTGTACGCTCTTCTTCTCCTAAACCACAACACATCGAAATGTAATTTTTGTGTAAAGTTGTTGAGCTGCAAACGCAATTTTTTCTCCCGAAACTTTTTGGGGCAACTTCCCCGGAAACCCCCCCAAAATGGGGCCCTAAAAATCAATTTTTTGAACGGCTCACGCTAGAGTGCTACTTTTTTTGCTATTAGTGGATATTTAACAGAAAAATATTTTGTCATAGTTTGGGGGTGCCACCTCCCCCGGGGACCCCCCCAAATGGACCCCCAAAAATCAATTTTTTGAACGGCTCAATTTAGAGTGCCAGTGTTTTATGATATCAGAAGATATTTAACAGACAAATATTTTGACACAGTTTGGGGGCTCCACCCCCTGGGGATCCCCCAAATAGACCCCCAAAAAATCAATTTTTTGAATGGCTCAACTTAGGGTTTCAGACTGTTATGATATCAGGAGATATTTAACAGACAAATATTTTGACATACTCTGGGAAGGCCACCCCCCAGGGATCCCCCAAATAAACCCCCCAAAAATCAATTTTTTGAACGGCTTAACTTAGGGTGCCAGTCTGTTTTGATATCAGTAGATATTTATCACACAAATATTTTGACATAGTTTGGGGGCGCCTCCCCCCAGGGACTCCCCAAAAATCAATTTTTTGAACGGCTTAACTTAGGTTGCCAGTCTGTTTTGATATCAGCAGATGTTTAACAGACAAACATTTTGACATAGTTTGGGGGTGCCATCCCCCCGGGGACCCCCCCAAATGGACCCCCAAAAAATCAATTTTTTGAATGGCTCAACTTAGGGTTTCAGACTGTTATGATATCAGGAGATATTTAACAGACAAATATTTTGACATACTCTGGGAAGGCCACCCCCCAGGGACCCCAAATAAACCCCCCAAAAATCAATTTTTTGAACGGCTTAACTTAGGGTGCCAGTCTGTTTTGATATCAGTAGATATTTATCACACAAATATTTTGACATAGTTTGGGGGCGCCTCCCCCCAGGGACTCCCCAAAAATCAATTTTTTGAACGGCTTAACTTAGGTTGCCAGTCTGTTTTGATATCAGCAGATGTTTAACAGACAAACATTTTGACATAGTTTGGGGGTGCCATCCCCCCGGGGACCCCCCCAAATGGACCCCCAAAAAATCAATTTTTTGAATGGCTCAACTTAGGGTTTCAGACTGTTATGATATCAGGAGATATTTAACAGACAAATATTTTGACATACTCTGGGAAGGCCACCCCCCAGGGATCCCCCAAATAAACCCCCCAAAAATCAATTTTTTGAACGGCTTAACTTAGGGTGCCAGTCTGTTTTGATATCAGTAGATATTTATCACACAAATATTTTGACATAGTTTGGGGGCGCCTCCCCCCAGGGACTCCCCAAAAATCAATTTTTTGAACGGCTTAACTTAGGTTGCCAGTCTGTTTTGATATCAGCAGATGTTTAACAGACAAACATTTTGACATAGTTTGGGGGTGCCATCCCCCCGGGGACCCCCAAATGGACCCCCAAAAAATCAATTTTTTGAATGGCTCAACTTAGGGTTTCATACTGTTATGATATCAAGAGATATTATTTAACAGACAAATATTTTGACATACTCTGGGAAGGCCACCCCCCAGGGACCCCAAATAAACCCCCCAAAAATCAATTTTTTGAACGGCTCAACTTAGGGTGCCAGACTGTTATGATATCAGGAGATATTTAACTGACAAATATTTTGACTCTACTTTTCTTAAGGTTCCATAATCAGATATTTTTGAATAATTGCTGATTTTACGGTAGACAAAAAGTACTTTTGAGCGTCACTGCATTAGCTTTGCGCCGGTCGTTCTCTGGGTTTGCTGGCAAACTCCCATCTAGTTTTTAATCTGCAATTATTGTGAAGTCAAAATAGTGGGATGTCGTTTAGTATAAGCCGTCAGCTTTTTTACGGAAGCTCTGTGACCCGTGCATGACTGTATGAGTGTGCGTGTGCTATTTCTTTTCTCATGCGTGCACACATTAGGATTAGGGCTACATTTGGGAAATAGCATAGATCAGCGAGAAAGAAAAAGCGCTCATACACAAGACGCAAAGCTACCGAAAAAAAGCGTACAGCTTATACTTAACGACAACCATTCCGTCCAAGTCAAAACAGTCAGTAATTGTTTGTGATTGTCTGTGGAATATTTGTACTTTATTTGCAAGGTAGGTTACCTTGTCAGTTGTACCCATCCACTGTTCTCAAACAGTAATTTAAAAGCAAAAAGTTTAATCTTGATTCTGCCCTTTTGTTGATATTGATTTTTAGAACTTTAATAGGATATGCATTGTTGGTTGATTATATTTACTTCACAGCTTTAAGGTTATATAGCCTACCCCAACACTTATACATTAAACCTTTACTTATTGATTGGCTTGAATGCGATCCTGATAATAATGTCCCCCAACATTTTTAAGTGATAGGCCTATCTGGCTCCTAAATTGCAATGTTCATATGGTAATACACAGAGGTGGCCGCAATTATCTTATATGACGCAACTATTTTACTTGCGATATAGCACTTGTGCCGCAATTATTTTTAAACGGTTGCGCTAACACTTGGGCCACTAATATTTTAGCAATTTTGAGCGCAATCATGCAAGCGAAATTCAAATATGATTGGGAAGGATTGTTTTTCAATCAACTGTAATTAAAGTTAAGAGAAACATTGACAAGGTACATATAGGCGTAGCCAGGATTTTTGATCGGGGGATAGGGCCAAACTGCAAATCACACGCAATGATGTCATGAAAAAATTTTGAATGGAAAGACTTTTTATGGGACAAAGATATTGTAGAATGGAGGATCCAGGCCTGGGTTGAAGAATTGCAGAAGCCAGGCCTGGGTTGGCATGTAACCTGGATTGTGGTGAGGGGGAAAGACCTGAACCAAAAGTTAAAATAAATAAATCAACTGAGGTACAACTCAATGAACTTAATAAGAATGGAGTGATGAGGGTGACTGGGAAGTGAGCTCACTCTCTTCGATTCTCCAGCCACCCACATATGTGTCAAAGGAGGCGGCCTGCAGTCGCAATCAAACTCTGGTTGCAGTATTGCTTATGCAATAATTCGAGTGCAGTTCCGCTCGGCTATGCTGCTTACAAAGGTAAAAAGGTTTCCAAAATTGTGTAAATTGGGAGACGTGGTGAGCAAACTAGTTTAACCCAAACTTAGCTTAGCACAGTTAGGGGTCGGGGGGCCAGCCGCTGGACGATTTTTCGTAATTTTTTTTTGGAAAAAAATAGCTATTTTAATGCCATTTGGATCATATTTCGCAGCTTTTTAGTGGCATTTGAAACAACTAAATTTTTGGTTTTGAAATTTAGCATTAGAAAGCCAATTGAAAAAAATTAATTGTTTAGTCTTCTCTTTACTTAAAGATCAAGTCCAAAACATGTTTTTAATGGGGATTAATTTTGTAAGTAACTTGGCCCAGGTGGGAGAAGCTAGGTATATTGCCGGGTACATAGTCTGACTTTTGTTACCATAGTTCAAAAACGAGAAACAACAAAAACTATTAATAACAACTTCTTTCCTTGTCCGGGAAAGCTTGAAAGTTATTGCGAAAAGGAGAAATAGCATCAATAGCTCTTGTAATTAATACTTAGGTGGTGCAATTTTCTAAAACAAAAAACTTGTTGATTTATTTAGCGTGCTCCATTTGTCAGAGAGTGATGCTAATTGCTCCAGCACCACAAAATATGTATCGAAGCTTGTAAAGGATTTCCTTGACGAGCCATTAGAAAAAAACAGTGACTCCGAAGTCGTTCACTTATCACCACATGAAGACCCGAAGAATTTATAAGTAGAATTTTTTAACTCCTGGATTCCTTTAAGTACGTGTGTTAAGAGTTTTTTCATTAGGTGTAAAGACGTTCTTTGCCCAAAAGGGTTAAGGTGCGTTTAGACTGGACGCGAAGCAACGCAAAGCGACGCGAAGCAACCAAAATTTGACGTCATCGACAGCTCGCGAAAGGTCGCAACCGCTCGCAACCTTCGCGAGCGGTTGCGCAACATCGCTTGCTTGCAGGCTGTAGTAAGATAACCTACTAAATCACTGATCGGATTTTTACGATCGCAGTTTGCTAGAAAATCATGTAAATAGTATATTTGCATGGTTTAGCGCCTATTTATCAGTCCAAAGAGTAGGTTGTTGGCATAGTTAGATTCGCGATAGCCCTAGGCTAACCAAGTTAATTTGGATCTAGACAGCTAAGGCTGTAAATCCTAGAGTGATTTTTATAGCTATGCTGGATCTCAAAGCTTCATTATAATGAATACACCAAAGCAGTAGGCCTAGCCCCACGACATCTAGCTTTTAAAACAAAACTTTTTTATTCTGTGCAGCATAGCAGAAGCTATTGTGTCAGTCCAGTGGTTCTTTTGGCTGAGCAGCTTTTTCTTTTTTTTTGTCTTAAACTAACATGGTGTTGTTCTTTTTTCAGAATATAAAATAACCCACCAACAGGCTAGTTTTGAATGTGTTGATAGTGTTTTTACCCATTGTTTGTTAGCTTGTTGTTTTAAAAGTAACCACAATTGAACAATTGCTTGAGTACTGGAAAACTCGCAAAAGTTTTTTCACTGTCTACTTGACCAAGCCAACTTGGTGAACAAAACTGTACTTAGAATTGGTTTCAAGCTACACTGCTACATACAAGAGCTAGATAGATACAAAAAATCGAAAAATTCCTATGAACTGTGAACTTTTGGATTGGCCTAATTAGTAGTCACTTCTTTGAATAGCTACAAACATGGAATTTTTTTTCTGAATGTCCTCTTAAAAGTCTTCTTGTTTCTGAAGGTTTGTGACCGTGATCAAGTTGAACTGGAAGCAATGGTTTTGAACTTCCCCAAGTTTTATAATCATGAATATTGTAGTCTGGTAGTGATTTTTTACTCCAGTCCTATGTGATGGAAATAGAAGTGTCAATTGTGTTAAATATTCATTTACTGTGTCTTTGTGTAATATCTGAATTTAGTTGTTTGTGAATTTTAAAATATTTTTACTGCCTTTAAAAATTTTAACTGCTTTACATGGTGAATAAAGTGATAAAGTAAACTATTTTAGGTCTGAAGTTCAATCATTACAATTACAGTCAGTGTATTTAGATGAACTAGAAAGCCAATACATATCTAACCAGTAGAAAGTGAGTTCTATTTTTTTGCTGAGGTTACTAGGATTGGTAGAGAAGTACCCGCCAAGCAAGTTCATTAATATTGTTCCATTCTCATTAGTCACCACTAAACAAAAAACTTGATACAGCATTTATAATAATAATAATTGGACTGGGGAAGGAAGCGTCAGTTACATGAAAATGTGAGAACTAACAACACTTTTATTCAGATGCTTGAGTAACAATTTTCACATAAAAAATCTAAATGTTTTTTATCAGGGACATAACCAAAAACTTGCTAAGAAGAGGGGGCTTGACCTTACAGCTATAAGTTTGTCTGTATCTTACAAACGGTGGTTTGGAGTGAAGCCCTTTGAGGTAAACGCGACCGTCGCAACGTAGCCTACTGGTACCGCAAGAAAATGCAAACTAATAAAATGCTCTCAAAAGCATTTAACTTCGCACTAAACATCGATAAACGCTCCGCTAGCGAGTTGAACACCAAACTTAGTTTTAGAAGCTGACTTTTTCTCAAAGCAACTGCTGGTATTACTGTGCTAAATTCTTGTCCTTCGATGATAGTGTCAAATCATGCAAAAACTGCAATGTTTTTTGCTTTCTCCAGCAAATCAACACTGCAATCCATTGCACAATAAGCAAAAAATCCACTACATAACTGATGACAAATCCAGCTTTCAGTTTCACTCATAGCGTTAACATTGGGAGTCTTCACAAACAGCACTAAATAGCAAATACAAACAACTGTTTAAGCTTACTACAGGTATCATAACATGCTTGCCTGAAAAAGAAAAATCACATTAAAAAAAACAACATAGTTTACGCTTTAAATGTACCTGTAGACTAGCCTATTGGTCCACACTCTACAAGATACCGCTTGATCTACCACTACCATGTTGTTCTATATATCCATGACTACCATAAAGAGACATGGATGGTGAAAGGTATCCTTACACCTCGCAGAAAAACATTTCCCCGAAAATCACTTGCCAGAAAAGCATTTCCCTGAACGTTCTTTTTCCAGAATTAACAATTGTCAGAAATCACACTTGCCAGAATGAACACTTGCCTGAAATTACATCTGCCAGAATGAACACTTGCCTGAAATTACATCTGCCTGAATGAACATTTGCTTGAAATTACATCTGCCGGAATGAACACTTGCCTGAATGCACATTTGCCAGTATGAACAACTGTCCGAAATTACATTTCCCCAAAAGCTTATTTTCCAGAGTTTACACTTGCCAGAATGTACATTTGGCCGAAATTACATTTCCCCGAAAACTTATTTTCCAGAATTTTCACTTGCCAGAATGTACATTTGGCCGAAATTACATTTCCCCGAAAACTTATTTGCCAGAGTTTTCACTTGCCAGAATGTACATTTGGCCGAAATTACATTTCTCCGAAAGCTTATTTTCCAGAATTTACACTTGCCAGAATGTACATTTGGCTGAAATTACATTTTCCCGAAAGCTTATTTTCCAGAATTTACACTTGTCAGAATGTACATTTGGCCGAAATTACATTTCCCCGAAAACTTATTTTCCAGAATTTACACTTGCCAGAATGTACATTTGGCCGCAATTACATTTCCCCGAAAGCTTATTTTCCAGATATTATACACATTAAACCGAAAATTCGTTATTGATAGGATTTACATTACAAAATTATATAATATGCTTGTTCATTTTCAAAAACTATTAAGCTGCGTGTAGAATAAAAGGGGCAAAGGAAAAGCAGTCTCTCACGTCTTGTAACTAATTTTGACAAACAGCGTTAGGTTTGAAATATTTTTGGTTTTTGATAAAAATAAGAGCCATTTTCAGAACCGAACTATTCTTCCGAAGTTTGTGATGATATTTTGATGTGTTTTTAGATTATTGGTAATATTACGGTATTTCGATAGTATCTGAAATTCACAAAAACATCAGCATACAAGC
This sequence comes from Trididemnum nubilum, assembly GCA_963965965.1. Classification (NCBI taxonomy): domain Eukaryota; kingdom Metazoa; phylum Chordata; class Ascidiacea; order Aplousobranchia; family Didemnidae; genus Trididemnum; species Trididemnum nubilum. The sequence goes on along the minus strand of CAWYPQ010000617.1, from coordinate 105,166 downwards.
GTCGTACCATTGAAGTATCTTAGTCAGGCGCGTAGCCAAAAATCTGCAATAAGGGTCTGTTTCGGGGTTCTGATTGCGGAGCCCGCAGCCAGAGACCATTCGAGGTCTGGCCTAGCCGCTGGAAAATTTGGTATTTTTTGCAAAACGGACTTAATTTTAGGCCTATTTTGACAAAAACCATTGCTTTAAAACGTGGCAAAGCTAAGAAGTTAACAGTACAAAAAGTTGATTAAACTGGTTGCAGAAATAGGTTATGTAAAAAGTGGATATAACCGGTAAAATTTTAGTTTCATATTTACAAGCTGGTAAATCATAAAATTCTAGTTCAGTAAAACTTACATGGGGTAATCTGTTTCGAGTATACTTTAGAGGAAGGTAATTGGAGGGGGAGCGGGCTACTGGAACGAAACCTGAAAGAAGTGGTTCACAAAATTTGAGAGTAGTGATTGGTAATTAACTAAAATTGAATAGCACCCCTGCTTATTTCTGAGTTTTAATTTTTTTGATGAATATCCAAGCTCAGCATTTTTTAGCAAGCGATCAAATTTGATTGCTTATTTTTGCCATTTTGAGAGTTTTTACTTATTTGTGTATTTTATTTCTGACAAATCAGTTTCCTCTAAATCATTGTTTTAAAAGATGCTTTAAATCATTTTTGAGTCCATTCCAGTGCAAAAGACTGCTGTCTCAGAAAGCTATAGCCATTACCCCAGCAGTGCCGTCGCCAGGGTAAACGAAGCAAAGGGGCACTAGCCGAAAGTGGGGGGCACTAAAATAGACTAAATTTTTGCATATTAAAACCGATCTTCACATCTTGTACGACTACAAATGTATATTCAAAAATGCTGTATTCATGTCTAAAAAAAAAAGACCTATAAGGCCGGCAACGTTTCTAATCTCGTTTTTTCGTTTTTGTCAGCGGCCCCTAATACAGTGCCGCAACTAGAGCGTTTTTCTATGCAGAGTTGTAAACGGGCTGACTAGTTCAGGCCCGAACCCGGCCCGAGCCCGAAAACATAAGCCCGAACCCGGCCCGAACCCGAAAATTAATTTGAAGCCCAAATCATGCCCGAAAAAAAACGAAACTTAGGTTAGGTCTGAAAAATTTAGCAATGTTGCTAAGTTATTTTAATTATATTTTTGTGCATCTAAGACAAAAAGCACGTCTCAGGCCCGAATTAAACCCGAAATTTTTGTGAAATTTAGGCCCGAACCCGGCCCAAACCCGAACCAGACCCAAAAAGCCCGGCCCGATTTACAACTCTGGTTCTATGGGGCAAAATTTATTTCAGGAGAGGCCAAAAACTGCTGCCTTTTTCTACATTACGAGCATGCTGGGCCATAAGTGTAGCTAAGATTTTTGATTAGGGGGGAGGGCGCAAATCACGTGCAACAACGTTACCAGAAATTTTCGAAAGAAAAACTTTTTGTTGGACAAAGATATTGTAGATTGGAAGATCAGAAGCCGAGGCCAGTGTTTTAGCACATAACCAGCATTTTGGTAAAGGGAGAGAGCTTAAACCTCCCAAAAAAGTAAAATTGGAGACGTGTTGAGCAAACTGGTGTACGTCAAACGTATTACAGACGTGAGTCTGGGGGCGAAGCCCCCAACCGCTGGGGGATTTTTTGTAATTTTTTGGAAAACTAGCTATTTATTGCCATTGGATCACAATTTGTTTAGAGCCATTTGAAAAAACTAGATTTTTAACATTTGAAAGCCAATTGAAAAAATTAAATTGTTCAATCCTACTTTAATTTTCAAGTTAAGTCCAAAACATTTTAAAATCTTGCATTTTGGTGTTAAATTTTGTAAGTGATTTGGCCCGGGTAGGGGAAAGTAAGGTACATTGCCTAGTGCAATATTTTAGCAGTAAATAGTAATCCACTCGAAGATTTTCCTTAGAGATTTTTGTTTTGTCATAAAAATAATCAGTTGCAGGAGCATATATACGACCAAGAGGAACAAGCTCCCTGAATTCAAATTTAATAGTTTGTTCAATGAACATTTCCCCAAGCTAAGTTTTTTTCAAAAGTATTTTGTCGCGTAAAACTGGCGGGGTTGAGGTGGATTGGCCTATGAGCTGGGCAGTTTGTTTGAGAAATAAGAAAGCGTTTAGCAACCTCTAAAGCTGAGTTCAATTCATTGGTTGGTGCGGTTATGGGTTCGAAACCATTCTGGACAAAAGGAGCGGTTATTTTTGCCTTTTGGGAATAAATTCAAGTTTGGACGTGAAGGAGCAAAAAGGTTAAGATAACCAGGGGCACCAGAAGCACTTGCACATGATTAAGTGGAAGGAGTATCGGTAGCTTCAGAAGAAGCAAGATTCGAACCGGGGTGAGGGTCTCTAATGCTTCTCAAGACAAACCTATCTATTACTGCCAAACAAGACAAAACGCAGTGTACAACAGTTACTAAACAACTTTTTGGCCAAGGCCAAAGTGACCACGTGCACTCATTGCTAATGCTAGCGTGCTACCCTGGTGCTGCCGCAACCGCACCTAACGTCAATTTTTTTTATTGTAAAATATAGTTGCTATAGCGTCACAATAAAATTTTGGAATATTCTTCAAAGATTTTACTTACTAAACAGTTTGTAGCTTGTCAGCTAAATCAAGCAACGATTGCGATTATGCATTAGGCTTATGCATACCGGGTGCTATCACAATCAATGTACCGATTATAAAAGTTTTGCAAAACGCAATATTTCGCATCAGTTTAAATTATTAATCAACAGTCTTACAATAGGCTACTTAAGCCCTACCAATATTTTCTCGTATTGTCGCTTCGGGGTTTGGGCGGGCGAAATTTTTGTTTGGGGGGTGCCGCCCCTCCTTCCCCCCCTTAGTTGCGGCCCTGCTGTAATCGCTTGAAAACTCTATCTGCAGCAGTAAATGCTGCCAAACGCGCAACCTGGATTTTGCTAAAGAGGGGTGAAAAAAATTTTTTTTTCTCAAAAATTCTGTAATTTAGGCCTTGAGCTAAACAAACTGATGCAACTTGAGTGTGTCACAAACCGGGGCCGGGGGACGGAGCCCCCAACCAATGGGCAATGTTTGTGATTTTACCGCACAAAAATAGCAATTTTAACGGCATTTTAATCATCACATTTCGCACGTTTTGGAGCCGCATCAATGACTAAATTGATAAAATTCAGAAGTCATTTCTAAGACTTAAATTGCTTAACCCCTTTAGCCCTCCCCCCTTACTTCAGGTCAAGTCTAAATACGTTTAAACGCTTGTATTTTGAAGTTAAATTTTCTAAGTGACTTGGCTAAGGGGGCCTAAGCAGTGGCGGATCTAGAAAATTTTGGTGGGGGGGGATTTTAAGCACAAACCCTCAAAAATTCGGATGTCTTCACCGAAATTGAGAGTGATTTTTGGGCCGAAATCGGAAATTCGAACGTTTTTTCCGCCCAAAATCAGGTGGTCTCCAAAACAAAAAAAAAAAAAAAGGTCTTCACCGAAATTGAGAGTGATTTTTCAGCCGAAATCGGAAATATGAACGTTTTTTCCGCCCAAAATCAGGTGGTCTCCAAAACAAAAAAAAAAAAAGGTCTTCACCGAAATTGAGAGTGATTTTTCAGCCGAAATCGGAAATATGAACGTTTTTTCCGCCCAAAATCAGGTGGTCTCCAAAACAAAAAAAAACAAAAAAAAAAGGTCTTCACCAAAATTGAGAGTGATTTTTTGGCCGAAACCGTTAGCTTTACACTGGTGGGGGGGGGATGCATCCCGAAACGGAGCCTAATTTTTCGAAATAGAGGCTGATTTTTCGACCGAAATCGTTACTTTTAGGCTGGTGGGGGGGGATGCATCCCCCCCATCCCCCCCTAAATCCGCCCCTGGGCCTAAGCCCCTTCACAATGGTGCTCCATTGACTGCGACCAAAAAATGTTGAGTGTGCTCCAAGGATCAAAAACAGCTGCTCTTTGAAAATTATGTTTTCACCTGTTGTTCATGTTGTAATCACTAACAAAGTATCGGTAACAATTCTGCAGTCTTATATTTCTCTTCTGCGACACATTTGTAAAGGCGTGTAACAGTAAAAAGGCGGGTTATTCCGTCACATTTATGTACGGCACACCAGTTGATTGCCAGCAATTTGGCAAAAGATCTGAAAACGTCAAAGGAAAATTATGTTTGAAAGTTATTATTGCTATATTTCCATCATTGACTATTGTCTTATCGTTACGTGATGTTGCAAAAACAGTATTTTGAGTAAACTTAAATTGGGGGCACGGCCCCCCAGTAGTGACGGCACTGCATCACTTCCCCGCTTAGTCTCCTGAAGTGAGTGCAGACTTACGCGTATGAAAAAACGAAACTGAAATTTCACGACCATTACGCTTACATATGGCCTATACAGCAGTGTTTTTCAACCTGTGGGCTATAGAAGCATTTTGCGGTGGGCTACAAAGCTATTAGGTAACTGCAAATTCGGTTGAAAAAATGTCTTGATCATTGGCGCTGTAGGGCCCGGTAGAGAGCTAGCATAAAATTTGCGGTTTTTGGCGTGAATATCCTTTTTTTTTGTGGAGATCACCTGAAACTTGAAAAATTGCGATTAAGCTAGCGATTTAGATGTGGGCCATGGACAATTTTCGAATTGAAAATAGGCCACGGTGATGAAAAGATTGGGAAGCACTGGCCTACAGTCTTGCTTTAATGGAGCTCGTTAGGTGAGCGTTTTCTCGCATTAATTATACAATAATATAATGAAATATTCGCATCAGTAAATTTGAATTAAAAAAAAGATCGTACGGTACTGTCATTTTGATTTGAGGTACATAACGCGCCTTGAGGGAAAATTTATTTAAAGCAGAATTAATGTTTCACTGACACCAATGTGTAAATTGGTGAAATTGTTCAATTCGAAAGATTGGCAGGAGCCTGGTTGCAAACAAATATTAACTCAAAATTTTCTGGTCAAAAGTACACAGCAGAGAATTCTTAACAGCAAAATATTAACTCAAAATTCTCTGGTCAAAAGTACACAGCAGAGAATTCTTAACAGCAGGAAATTCCAATTTTCATCATATACAGTTGCAGTCCAGCTACCTCCCCAACAACAATCTCGACAAGATCATTCATTCTACGTTCTTCATTACATCGCATTATGCGGTCAGTTTTTGCTAGAGCAAGGCTCGTTGGTTTTAATTGTGACGTCACCTGAAGAAATCACATCTTCTTGCTACCTTTCATGAACTGCGAATGAAATGTTCTAAATTGTATGAAATGTGAATGGCGGGAATTGAGATCATAATGACATTTCCGTAGGAGTGTCTTTCTCGGTTGATTTCAACTAAAAACTCTTTGAAGGTGGTTGTGGGAATACATGCCATTGCTGCTTTTTTGAGTGTTCGTAAGCTAAAGCGCGAAATCCTTAGCCGAGGAATGCAACAAGTAATGTTTTGCTGGCTTGCATTTGATGTAGATTTTGGCTGCTTTGTACTACAGCCGCAGATTCAATTTTGTCGCGAACGCAAGACGAATTACACTTTTTTTTTTTATAACAACAATATTTCATAAAAACCAGAGGCTCATTGTTGCTCAGAATCTAAAAAAAATGCCAGCCTCTATCAGTAACAAAAAGATTGGAAACAAAAAAGAATAAATTTCAAATCTTAAAAGCAATTAAATTCTGTGCTAATTCAAAACGATAAAATTTTAGTAATTTTCCAATATTTACAAGCAAAAATATTGCAGTGCAGCTTCAAAGTGCGCAAGCAACTCATAAATATTTGGATGGTCTCAAGTTCAAAAAAACTCCGTACTTTTTGCTTATGCAGTTTTACGATGCTGCAAGAAAGGTCTTTGCTCAAGCTGACAGAGTATTCGGAATTAAACACCAAAATAACTTTAAAAACATGGTCGTTTCAGGCCCGGCGCCAGGATAGCGTGACTGGGGGGGGGGGGGGGCACGGGAAGTTTATTCATGTTGATTCGAGAGGGGCACGGGGGCACGAGAAATTTATTCCAGCGCAGGCGCGTAGCCAGGATTTGGAAAAAGGGAGCTTTTTTGAAAGAGTGAGAAAAGTGCAAACGACCTTGACCCGAATTTTCATTGTTCTTGAATCAGTTTCACACGGTTTGTCCGAAAATTGAGACCGAATTTCTCGGAAAGCTCGGAAATTCAAACGTTTTTTCCGCCCAAAAACTAGTGGTCTCCAAAAAAAAAAAAAAAAGGTCTTCACCGAAATTGAGTCTGATTTTTCGGCCAAAATCGGAAATTCAAACGTTTTTTCATATCGAATCACCACATCTACTTCACAACTTCGGCACCCAATTTCCTTTGGGGGGGGCTGTTTTCAATTTTTCACCAAAAATCGGCCTATAAAGCAACAAAAACGTGCGATTTTGCATACTTCACAAGCCAATGGGGGGGCTCGAGCCCCCCTCCGCCCCCCTGGCTACGCTACTGTTCCAGTGTGGATCAAACGAACAAGGTGAAGACCAAAAAAAAAATCTTCAGTTCAAAAATTTCCACAAATTCTGGTCATCGTCTCAAAATTCTTGCGATTTTTCACGAATTCTTAGGTGTAGAACAAAAAAAAAGAGGTCTTCGTCCCAAAAGTTTTATGAAATCCGGTGTGAGTCTACAAAAATTACGAAAATACGGGCGGTAAACACCAATTTGGGAGTCTTAGGCCTCGATTTGCACTTCAATAGCTCCGAGCCTGTTAATTTCTTCGGGGCACAGTCCTCGCTTGGGGGTGCACAATTTTTGTTTGGAGGGGCACAAGCAGTCATTTGGGGGGGCATGGCCCCGGAATTCCCCCCCGTGGCGCCGGGCCTGGGTCGTTTAAATTGACATGAACGTTCTATGAATTCAAGAACTAATATTAAGAACAAATAAAGCAGCAAATTGGCAAAAAACTAAGAAAAGACAGCCTCAACTTAAAATTTATTGGTTTTTCTAGAAAAGTGTAACCTGGGTTAAAGTAAGCTTGCTTTGCCTCACTGAACATGCTTGCATCGATTTTTAACTGCGAATTTTCGTTACGCTTGAAGCACAACTTATGATAGCAAATTGACCAATAAGCTGGGTTATATTTCTCATTCAGTAAGCTAACTGTTATCGCAACATTTCTTAATTTCAAATAAAAGTTTGTTCTGCTTAGTAGAAATAAATAACCTAAACATTAGTATAATCTTTTGAATGAAAAATAGTTTCTAGAAAATGAATTTTTGAGGAAATGTAATTTCTGGAAAATGAGTTTTCGGGGAAATGTAATTTCGACTAAATGTACATTCCGGCAAGTGAAAATTCTGGAAAATAAGCTTTCGGGGAAATGTAATTTCGGCCAAATGTACATTCCGACAAGTGTAAATTCTGGAAAATAAGCTTTCGGGGAAATGTAATTTCGGCCAAATGTACATTCTGGCAAGTGAAAATTCTGGAAAATAAGCTTTCGGGGAAATGTAATTTCGGCCAAATGTAAAATCGGCCAAATGAGCATTCGGGCTAATGTAATTTCTGGCAAGTGCATGTTCAGGCAAGTGTAAATTCTGGAAAGTGCACGTTTAGGAAAATGTAATTTCTGGCTAATGCACGTTCAGGAAAATGTAATTTCTGGAAAATGCACGTTCAGGGAAATGTGTATTCGTGATAATGTAGTTTCGGCCAAGTGTTTTTCGGGGAAATGTAATTTCTGGAAGGTGTTTTTCGGGGAGGTGTATAGGATCCATGGTGAAAGCGTTTAAGGATTTGTTAACTGAGTAAACACCTAAAGAGAACTTTTGACATCTGCTTCCAGCTTTTTGCGATTCTGCATTAAAACCAAGAACTGTCATCGTCAAAACGGATTATCAGATTATGGCAAGTTTTCAGTGGAAGGATCTAAACAAATCATTGACAGCTAGTAAATAGGCTGTACTGTTACGTTTTTGAAGAAATGAGTAGTCTTTTCATTTCCAAATTCGATCTACTGTACTTCGTTTTTTACTTATACTTAACAAACTTTTTTCTCAAGATTGTTTTGTTACCTGAACTATTAGTCTAGACTCTTCTTCACGGTTATTGCGTGATAACATAATACAAACTCAATCTTCGTTTTACGGGTAATTCCAGGGCTCTATGACGAAACAGAACCTGTGATTACTATAATAGCGCTTCAATAATAAAGTACACAAAGCTTTCTGCTCATTGAATACATTTTAAAAGTAAGGTATTAAAATTAGCCTATGAAGCGACCAGTCGCGAAGATTAGCAACCACTCGCGAAGGTTGGCAACCTTCGCGAGTGACGTAATTGACCACTCGCGAAGGTTGGCGAAGGTCGCCAACCTTCGCTTCGCGTTACTTCGCGTCCAGTCTAAACGCACCTTTAAGCGATGCACATTTTCCAATGCTTGTATTTTTTAAAGGAAATCAATAATTTTTTTTTGCTTGTTTTTGTAGCGCGCATACTTTGTTTTGAATGTTAGTATCATACCATAGCCAAGCGCAGTTTAAGCAGTGATAGTCAATTAGAATTATGCTTTTCGAAACGTCACACTTGCGGTTGTACTTGTGGCGCAATTATTTTTTGGGCTTGCGGAAATGCTTACGGCGCAAGATTTTTCTAGTAGTTGCACGTGCGCTTGCGGTGAAACTTTTATGACTTGTGCTGTCCACTTCTGGTAACAAATCCATTTCATTATAGATAAAATCTACAGTCTTTAACGTTTAAGTTGTGAAAAATGAAAAAAATTGTTTGTGTTCAATTTAATGTGAAAGGCAAAATCCCCACCGTTATCATTTGTCGATCATGGATGGTCCACAGCAGGCTTTGGTATTGGCCTCCTGCATGCATGCATGCCAAAAGATGAGGTAGAAAACATGGTGAAATTACAAAAACCACTCCAAACATTTGAATGGAAAACGTATGAGTGCACAATCCTTTGTGAATCTAGTAAGTTTACTGTAAAGGATTTTTGCATAAAAGTGATTGTTATACCACTATCAATGAATGGAAGAGTTATCTTACATTTTGTTGCTGGTCGAGTGAAACAGGCTATAAGGTGTCTACAAAGGTTTTAAGTATATAGTTTTTATTTTGTGTGAAAAAAGAAACCAAGAGCCTTTGTTGGCTTGCAACTACCACAAATTTGATTGTATGATGTCACAATTGCTATCACTCTTGAATCTGCATTTCTACAGTATTTGGATATATGAAATTTTATTCCAAAAATGAAGGCAAGCTTCTTAAATTTATGTCGGCAATGAAATGTAGATTGAGTATATCTTACAAATATCACAAAAAGTTTCGACCTTATTGATCACCTGCATGCATTAATGTTGTTTCTTAAATTTTTAACATATTGTTTTGCAGACTCATTTGGCAGATGTTTTAACAAAGCATATGTAAATTCAAATGCTACTTCAACCACTTTAGATGAAGAGTTGAACATAATATCTCCAATAAGAACTAATGACGCTGGGATGGAATTCAGTGATATTCCCCCACTCGATAGAGCTAATAGTTCCAGTTTCGAAGCACGTATTTGATAGTAAGTAAGCTTTTGAATGCGTTTTAGTATATCCTAGTATACTAGTATTGATTTGATTTTCAAAGTTGGGAGTTAAAAAATATTGGGAACAATGGCCGCATTTTTCATCATTCGCATCACATCTGCAGTTTTTTGGTATTGTCTTGCACCAATTGTAAAAATTTTGTACAAAAATCTTACTCATAGTCTCATATCAACGCTCGTTCAGCACTAGTTATTTTGAAGGCAGAAAATAAACCGTGGTGAAATCTTGACATTAAATTCTTAACGTAGCTGTGTTATGTCATTATCCCTCGCACACTGCTGAAAAATTCGTTTCTTTCTAACTTTTAATCGCATTTCTGCTGCATAAGGTTTCTGCTGCGTCAAAAATAAGCTTTAAACGATTTATTGTTACGTGAAAGACCGAATGCATCAACTTATTACTCCAAAAAATGTTTACGGTGTTAATGTTAAAAAAGGCATCATGCTTTGCACAAACGTGTTTCGGAATATGTACAATACAACTTGCAATAAAAAAAAATACTACAGTAGTTTACATACACATGACACTTTCTTGTTTCTTTCAACGTCGCTACATTAGTGTTACAATGCAAAATATTTACTGTAGGCATATTTTAGGCTTCTGTCTGTACATCTGAGGCTACTGCAAGACCTCCTACCTATTCTGGAAAAAGTTGTAGGAGGGATACCATTGCCAAGATACTGGATGATATTGAATCAAATTTAGACATAATCTTGGATAACATGAAGGACCATGTAGACAATTTGGACTCTATGGCTCAGCTGGAAGTCATTCCTACCCCAGCAAAAACAGAGGAAGAATTGGAACAAAACCTTGCTGTCATCAAGGTGTGTGGTTATAACACTGGTGGTGTCAAATGATTATATGGTACAAAGAACTGCAAATTAAGTGGTTAATTTGTTCACCACTCAGTACTTGGTTATTACTCTGTTTAGTAGTGAAGGTCCTACAGTAAGAGCCTATACTTTGACGCATGTATTGTATTCGGCGGTTGAAAAGAATCTTCCATCAAACTCTGCTGTAGTTTTCAAAAACTATAACAATGGTACAAGCAAAATCAGCTGAAGTTCGTCGGTCTTTTGACCTCTATTTAGGTTTTTGATTTGAAACAGCATACTCCACCTGGTTTTGTAACAGCAAACTTAAAAAGATCGGACCGTGACTTTTAGTGTGGACGTTTAAGCGCCACCGATTAGGCACCGGGATTTTCAAGCACCGCCGATTAGGCACCGGGATTTTTTGGCGTGCCATAGTTGAAAAAAATTTTTTTCAAAACAAAATTTTCAAAAAAAAAACTTTTTTCCAAGAAAAGTTTTTCTCCCAAAAAATTTTTTCTGGGGTTCATTTTTTGGGTCATTAGCATTATTTTTATTTTCAAAAACTTTTTTTTATTTCAAAAAAGCTTTTTCCAATACAAAGGTTTTTCAAACAAAAAAAATTTTTTTTCAAACAAAAAATTTGTGTTTAGAAAAAAGATTTTGTTTTGAAAAAAAGTATTTATGGTAACAAATTCGTAAATTAAGGTCGATTTTTAAATCAAGATCAATTTGTTCTATGGCAACAAATTTGTAAATTGAGGTCAATTTTGTACCCTTGTTTGTGTCTGGACTTGGGAGAACAGTAGGGTGTAATATTGGCTAATATTTTTGGAATCTTATTTTTTATGTTTCTGTTCATTGCCTGTAGGCGTGGTGCTCCGTTAATACTTGTAGGATAAACATGTGTTACGAATTAGGCTCTATTTGTGTGGTATTGTGATGGTATGTATTTATTCTAGGAGTTCTTCAAAAAACAATGCACCGGAATGAGAGGACGAGTGCTGTTGATGATGCCATTCAATGTGCATTAAACGGTGTCAAGGATTTGGAAGAAGGCCGGCGCAAAACATGACATTATTGTGATGTGTTTGGTACCATCATGTTCTGAAACGTTGGAACAGACAAACAATTGTAGTCGCTTCATTTAATTCATTGTTTCCCAGCAAAATCCTCTTTGGATTTCTATCAGTTGTTCTAGACTTTCGCTTTCCTTCAGTATTAAGGTGCGTTTAGACTGGACGCGAAGCAACGCAAAGCGACGCGAAGCAACCAAAATTTGACGTCATCGACAGCTCGCGAAAGCTTGCAACCGGTTGCAACCTTCGCGAGCAGCTGTGCAACATCACTTGCTTGCAGGCTGTAGTAAGATAACCTACTAAATCACTGATCGGATTTTTACGATCGCAGTTTGCTAAAAAATAATGTAAATAGTATATTTGCATGGTTTAGCGCGTATTTATCAGTCCAAAGAGTAGGTTGTTGGCATAGTTAGATTCGGGATAGCCCTAGGCTAACCAAGTTAATTTGGATCTAGACAGCTAAGGCTGTAAATCCTAGAGTGATTTTTCTTGGCTATGCTTGATATCAGAGCTTCATTATATTGAATTCACCAAAGCAGTAGGCCTAGCCCCACGACATCTAGCTTTTAAAACAAAACTTTTTTATTCTGTGCAGCATAGCAGAAGCTATTGTATCAGTCCAGTGGTTCTTTTGGCTGAGCAGCTTTTTCTTTTTTTTTTGTCTTAAACTAACATGGTGTTGTTCTTTTTTCAGAATATAAAATAATCCACCAACAGGCTAGTTTTGAATGTGTTGATAGTGCTTTACCCATTGTTTGTTGGCTTGTTGTTACTGAAAAATTCGCAAAAATTTTTTCGCTGTCTGCTTGGCCAAGCCAACTTGGTGAACAAAACTGTATTTAGAATTGGTTTCAAGCCACAAACAAGAGCTATATAGATACAAAAAATCAAAAAATTTCTATGAACTTTTGGATTTGCCTAATTAGTGATCACTTTTTTGAATAGCCAAGCTACAAACGTGGAATTTTTTCTTCTGAATGTCCTCTTAAAAGTCTTCATGTTTCTGAAGGATTGTGACCGTTATCAAGTTGAACTGGAAGCAATGGTTTTGGACTTACCCAAGTTTTATAATCATGAATATTGTAGTCTGGTAGTGATTTTTCACTCCAGTCCTATGTGTATGTGATGAAAATAGAAGTGTCAAGTGTGTTAAATATTCATTTACTGTGTCTTTGTGTAATATCTGAATTTAGTTGTTTGTGAATTTCAAAACATTTTTACTGTCTCTTAAAATTTTAACTGCTTTACATGGTGAATAAAGTGACAAAGTAAACAACTTTAAGTCTGAAGTTCAATCATTACAACAATTACAGTCAGTGTAATCAGATTGAACTAGAAAATCAATACATATCTAACCAGTAGAAAGTGAGTTCTATTTTTTGCTGGGGTTACTGTTAGTGAAAGAGAAGTAGCTGCCAAGCAAGTCCATTAATCTTTTCCATTCTCATTAGTCACCACTAAACAAAAAACTTGATACAGCATTTATAATCATTAGACTGGGGAAAGAAGCGTCAGTTACATGAAAATGTGACAACTAACACCACTTGTATTCAGATGCTTGAGTAACAATTTTCTCATGAAAAAACCTAAATTTTTTTTTTTATCAGGAGCATAACCAAAAAATTGCTGAGAAGAGGGGGCTTGACCTTACAGCTATAAATTTGTCTGTATCTTACAAACGGTGGTTTGGAGCGAAGCCCTTTGAGGTAAACGCAACCGTCGCTACGTACTGGTACCGCAAGAAAATGCAAACTAATAAAATGCTCTAGAAAGCATTTAACTTCGCACTAAACATCGATAAACGCTCCGCTAGCGAATAAAAAACCAAAAGTAATTTTGGAGGCTGACTTTTCCTCAAAGCAACTGCTGGTATTACTGCGCTAAATTCTTGTCCTTCGATGATAGTGTCAAATCATGCAAAAACTGCAATGTTTTTTGCTTTCTCCAGCAAATCAACACAGCAATCCATTGCACAATAAGCAAAAAATCCACTACATAACTGATGACAAATCCAGCTTTCAGTTTCACTCATAGCGTTAATATTGGAAGTCTTCATAAACAGCACTAAATAGCAAACACAAACAACTGTTTAAGCTTACTACAGGTATCATAACATGCTTGCCTGAAAAAGAAAAATCACATTAAAAAAAACAACATAGTTTACGCTTTAAATGTACCTGTAGACTAGCCTATTGGTCTACACTCTACAAGATAGATCTACCAGTACCATAATGAGACATGGATGGTGAAAGGGTTAAGGATTTGTTAACTGAGTAAACACCGAAAGAGAACTTTTGACATTTGCTTCCAGCCTGTTTCGGTTCTGCATTAAAACCCAGAACTGTCATCATCAAAACAGATTATGGCAAGTTTTCAGTAGAAGGATCTAAACAAAGCGTTGATAGCTAGTTAATAGGCTAAATACTACTACGTTTTTGAAGAAATGATTTGTTTTTTCATTTCCAAATTTGATCTACTGTACTTCGTTTTTCCCTTATACTTAACAAACTTTTTTCTCAAGATTGTTTTGATACCTATGCTTTTAGTCTAGACTCTTCTTTACGGTTATTGCGTGATAACATAATACAAACTCGATCTTCGTTTTAATTCCTGCGCGCTATGGCGAAACAGAACCTGTGATTACTGTAATAGCGCTTCAATAATAATGTACACAACACTTTCTGCTCATTGAGTACATTTTAAAAATAAGTTATTAAAATTAGCCTATGAAGCGACCAGTCGCGAAGATTAGCAACCACTTGCGAAGATTGGCAACTTTCGCGAGCGACGTAAGAGACCACTCGCGAAGGTTGGCGAAGGTCGCCAACCTTTGCTTCACGTCGCTTCGCGTTGCTTCGCGTCCAGTCTAAACGCACCTTTGGGCTCACAGCGCGAATCTTATGTCACTTCATCGCTTTAAATCTCCTTGCACTATCCCTTTTTAGATGTAATTTGCTTTACAGATGTATATGTATCCTTTCAGAGATGTATCCTTTCACACTTCGTTGACTATTTGTTACCTGACATACAAACCAGAATACTCTAATAATCATGGATTAGGCTTTGCACATACTTTTATGCGTTTCTGAAAGTTTTTGCTGCGATATACGTGCTATCGATTTTTTTATATCTTTTTATTTTTAACGAAAGCGGGAGTTTTTTGATAAATTTGTATCCTCCTATCACGAGAAACCGACAGAGGCGTTATGCTTTGGTCGAATCTTGACTCGCTTAGGATTTGCCGTTGTTTCTGAGTTGTCCGCTTGAAATTTGATTTGTGCTGCTTGCTAAAAATCCGTTAAGCTGAGATATTAATCATTGTAAAGCATCTTCTCAAAGAACTCAACAACGCCACTTGAGTTTGAGTTTAAACATAATTTTGTGATCATGCGTAGTATCAAGTATGGATGTTTAGTATTGCCATGATGTGGTGTTGTTATTATTACTTATTTTTTGATGGAAATAAAACGTTCTTTAGCTTTTTAACATTTATGTTCTGTATAGTTTTGATCGATTAGCATAATTGCGTTCTGATGGCATTTGGTCTGCACTGCATCTGCAATCATGCACCGTGTTCTATACTTCTATTATAACTTTTACAACTAAAGGATTGATGAGTATAAGTTACATTGGTACGGCCTATGTTACTCAATGCAAATTTTGGTCTATAGCTATAACTGTATGTACCGCTTTCTAGCACATCGTTCATTTTTCACTTAAGATTTTGTTAAGAATTATTCTAGGAGTTTCGGCAAATGGGCGACTAAGACGGCAAAAGTTATTTAAAATTTTACTAAGCTTATGGCATATATATACTAGGCTTTCGCAGATAATCTTAGATGATTCTGTCTCATAGCGCTAGATATCTCAGAGATAATCGGTGATAAATCCAATACTTTGCTGCATGTTTTATGTAAGATTTTTCTCGGAACATATACGTCTTACTAGATCGAGGGTAATTTTTTTATCTGGGTAATCTAAAATTTTACTAAGTTTATGGCATATATATACTAGGCTTTCGCAGATAATCTTAGATGATTCTGTCTTATAGCGCTAGATATCACAGAGATGATCGGCGATAAATCCAATACTTCGATGCATGTTTTACGTAAGATTTTTCTCAGAACATATGATACGCCTTACAAGGTCGAAGATAATTTTTTTTATCTGGGAAATAGCTTAGCCTACTGATACGTGTGGATGCGGACAAACGTAGAGCCATGCTCTACTCGATGCGTACGTAAAGTTTGCCGATGCGCTTTCGTCCGGATGACAAAAAACGGATAGACGTATACTGTTTGCATATACGTGCGTAAAAAAAAGCGAATGGGTTTTCCGTGCATGTAAAAAACGTACGAAAAACGGATACTGTATAAACCCACCTTTAGTAGCTACAATTACACTAATTTTTCGAATAGTGCATCATTCATTAATTGAATATTTTGTGGATGACAGGTTATTTTGTCCCGTGAACCTGTTAGATAGTGCAGCGAGTCAACCCCGGTTGTTCTCAGCCAAAAATTAACCTGAAGTTGTAGAATTTAGCAATTTGGTGTTGTCTGGTATGGAATGCAAAATGCGAAGGTTAAAATCAAGATTTACTTACTGTCTGTTTTTAAAAAGCGCTTCGGTAGCTAGTCTAATACTAGCTTAGTTGGCTGCTGCTAATTTCACAGCAGCAGTCTCTTCAGCGGCTGCACTAACAGGAGGACAGCGTTACCGTCGATTCGCCGATCTCGGTGGGTGTGATCCTCTCGTTAGTGGTTGTTGAACATTATTGAGTGAGTTTCGGGAAATAATATTTTTTATCATATTTGGTTTCAGATCAATCGCCGCATTTCAACTTGCAACGGGATTTAAGTAAGTAAGCTTGGTGTATCAAAATATAATAAGCTTCAGTTCTCTTTGTGGTTTCTGATTGTTATAAGACATTCCACATTTTCTCATTTAAGCAAGCTGAAAATAATTACCTGGCCTCATTTGTGCTTTTACTATAATTCGCTTTATTATTTCAGGACAAAAACACTGGAAAGTTGTTGCTAACAAATTTTGTGAGTTTTCAAACTTGCAAACTTTGTGACTAATGCAACTCTGTCGAACGCTTTCAAAAAATTATTTGAAAGCACGACGATTTGTCGTAAGGTGGGTGTTGATGGCACAGTTAGCTGTGGGCTCTAAACAAGTTGAGATAATAATGATACAGCATCAGCCAACTCAGAGAGATCAACAATGAATTGAGATGCAGTATCTGAATATTGATGCTATAACAAGCCGGCAAATTTCAGCCGTTTTCTAATTTCTTGTTTGTTTTTGAAATTTTGTATGTACTGCAGTTTATTCTTTTACTGTGGGCTTGCAGACAAAGTTTCTACTTCTAAAACGATAAAATCAAGTTCAATTCCCAGTCATGTGAAACAAAACACCAAAAGTTTGGTTTTCACTCAAAGTTACTTTCGATGTCTCCTAGCCTAGACCACCTGGTGAATAGACGAGATGCAAACACAACGTACTGTATGTCCGCTTGTGCTCGCACTCAGGGTTCGGGCCGGTGCTGTAAACCGATTAAAATCATCTGGGCTCTTGAACAGTCGTGTGCGACAATCATATAACGAACGCCTTAAAATTTCAACCAAAATCAAACTCCTGATTATACAACTCAAAATCATGCCAAAGTAAGCGACTGGGGCACAGTGCCGTTGCTACGGGGGGGACGTGCCCCCCCTCTAACGACTGCTTGTGCCCCACATTTTGGTTTGCTCAAAATACTTTTTTGAAGCGTCACGTAATTACAAGTCAACAAGCAATAATGTAAAAAGAAATTATAACGTTCACAGATAATTCTCGTCCAAAGTTTTCTCGATTTTTCGCAAAATTGCTGGCAACCAACTGCTTTTTTGCGACGCAATACGTAAATGTGACGCAATAATCCGCCTTATTAGCACACCTTTACAGATGCGTCACAGAATAGGGATGTAAGCCTATAGAATCGTTATCGGTACTTCGTTAGTGATTATGACCTGAAACCATACGCAAAAACATTTTTTTAAAGACCAGCTGTTTTTGTTTTTTTAGAGCAACACTAAGATTTTTTAGGTCGCAATCAGTTGCGTAACCAGGGAGAAGGGGCTTAAGCCCCCTTTAGCCAAGTCATTGAGAAAATATAACCCCAAAAAACAAGCTTTTGAACGTGTTTACCGTGTTTCCCCGATAATAAGACCTACCCGCAAAATAAGACCTAGCGTGACTTTTGAGGATGATTTTAATGTAAGCCTTACCCTTAAAATAAGCCCTAGTTGAGAGCGGCAGAAAGACGAAAGAGTCAAACATTCTTTTTTTATATTTATTCAAACTGCTTTAATGCGGTGTGTGCCATCCTTTTCAAAAAATCTTTTTTTGGCAAGCAAAAATAATGACAATAAATTGTTGTTAATGAGTTTCTGAATAAAAAATATGTTAATGGCAAGTAAATGTAGATCTTTTTTCGTAATTTCTGTTTATTAAAATCTCGTAATTTTTACTTTGTAACTTCATTTTTTGATATATCAAAATAATACATCCCCCGAAAATAAGCCCTAGTGCCATATTTTGGAGTAAAAATTAATATAAGCCCTGTCTTATTATCGGGGAAACACGGTAGTAGTTGACCTTAAGTATAACGGGGGCTAAAGGGCTAGATAATTTAATTTTTTCAATAGCATCTGAATTTTAGCAATTTACTGTAATTATTCATATGGCTTCAAAAGCGTGCAAAATGTGGTTAAAATGGCGTCAAAATTGCTATTTTTTGCCGCAAAATTACAAAAGTTATTCAGCGGCTGGGGGCTCTGCTCCCAGGCCCCCTTTGTGACACGCTTGAGTTGCATCTGTTTGTTTAGCACGGGCCCAAATTAGACAAATTCTGTGCAAAAAAAATTTACTTTTGGTTCAAGTCCTCACCCTATTAACAAAATCCTGGTTGCGCTTGTGGTTGCATTCATTGCTGCAGACAGATTTTTCAAGCAATTACAGTATACAGGTCGCAGACGAAACGAGCAAATAAACGCTGCCAGCAACTCTGCTGCCAAGCTTACACGTCTCTTTTTTCAAATATAAATTCAAAATATTTTAAATGGCGCATAAAAAGTTCAGTCTATTTTAGTGCCCCCCCACTTTCAGTTAGTACCCCCTCACTTTGTTTTTTCTGGCGACGGCACTGCTGGGGCACAATGTAATATGAGTTTCAAAGCGGTCCGAAACCGAATGCAAACTTCTGGTCTTGCTCTGAAGCCCAAGCTCAATGTAAATCGGCTAATTAAATGCAGCTTGTCTATATGCAAGCTTGTCAATATGCAAGCTTGCTTGTTGTTGACGTTGTTTTAGCGGAGCGACTTTCGCTCCCGATCATCGCAGATTTTCACTTTTCAACTTTTAAACGGCAAGTCGTGTTAACAAACGATTTCGTGAGGGCTTGTTTCAATCAAAATTATTGTTTGATATCCAACGAGAACGTGAAAAAGTTGTCGGGATTTTTGTCAGCCATTTTTTTTTTCTTTGTATTCGTTGGCTGTGTATTGCCCAAAGCACTTGGCTTAATGGCAGCCTATTTATGATAAAAAGTTATTCAAAATGTTTGTTTTGCCTACCAAATAGCTGCAGTAAAATCATCAGTAAAAATAGAAATGTTGTTCAATAATCGTTTGGTAAAAAGTTGTTCTTTAAATCATAATGGCCCCCTATATAAATGACTGTCAAATTTTCGAATTTTTAACGTTTTTGGCATAGATGGGCAAGTTAATGCAAAACGTTAGCTTCGTTAACCACTAGTCCGTTAACAAACTTCACACCTCCGTTAACGTTAATCCGTTATTTTCAGCTTTAATTAACGGAAGTTAATGAAGTCCGTTAATCCGTTAACATTTTGCGTGTAATTTACATTTCTTTATGTGCACTCGCTTCTAGAACACGTATTGACGCTTTTGAGCTGATTGTAAGGAAAGATTTATTGCTATTTGGTCTTTTTGTGTTTTGAAAGTTACATTTTACAGTCTAATCTATAAATTTCAAGATAAAAACAAGTTCAAATGCACAACGAAGCTGCATGATATTAGCGACAAAAACCTTAACGGAAGTTGACAGAACTTAACGGAAGTTAGTTTAGTCCGTTAACAGCGCTTAACGGAAGTTAATTTAGTCCGTTAACATGAAAAAACTTTTTAACGGATTAACGACTTAATGAAAAAGTTAGCTTCGTTATTAACGGATTAACGATTAACGGACTTGTGCCCATCTATGGTTTTTGGTTTTACTAACTGCATTTTTCGATTGCAGTGACGTAATCGCAAATTTTACTTTTTTTAAAAAAGTAGTTCTTTTTAACAAATTATTTGACTCAGAACTTTAATGATCGATGATTGGTTATTTTTAGATTGCTTTCATAAGATTTTATCAAAACAAAAATTGTAGAAACTTAAATCCCCGATCAACCTAAAACATTACAATTTAAAGAGCTTTTGATTAAAGAAAAAATTAAGTCAGTTTATAGCAGTGGCTATTCAATTAAATTCGTTTTACATATTAAGCGGTTGTAAAGGCCCTTTTCGGTTGAGATAATTGAACCAAGCCGAAATAATCAGCGCAACATCTATTATATAATGTCAACAAAAAACATGCTTTCCTTTGCTGTGTATTATTTTATGATAAACGGTAAGGCGATTATTTATTAACTTTTTTGGGCGGTTAGTAAAAAAATTTGCCAATTTTTAGGAAACTTTACCATTCAAAGGTTGAGCTCGAAATTTTTTATTTTAGTCCTTCTGTAGATATGACAACAGTTAAAAAAATACAGAAGCTTGCATTTTTTTTAATCCCTTTTTTTAAATAAAATTGTAACCAGGTATTTTTTCTGAAAAGCAACAAATCAGGAGCCCTAATAAACAGTAAATTTTTATCCTAAATAGGAGCCAATTAAATTCATAAATATTCTTCCAACTCTAATCCCGAACCAAGCAGGAACCAAAAACTCGAACCCAATTCACGTTTTGTGCAATCACTCAAAGCGATTTGATCATTGCACTGGTTTTCAACTCATTCACTGATGTGTTTAGGGAGGTGTCATTATGATAGATGCGACAGGAACTTCAGTTGCGACTGCCACAGGAACGTCAGCAGCTCCATACATGCGGGAAACAAATCGCGATGCATCAACACTGCGAATGTGTGCGATGGAACAGCCGACTGTAGCGACGGGTTGGACGAAGTGGATTGCTTTTGTTCCGACGATCAGTTTCAATGCAGTCCTTGTGAACGTGGTGAGGCGGGTTGTATAGCACCATTCTACTGTTTACCGCGTGAGAACATTGGCGATGGAACAAATGATTGCTGGTTGAAATATGAGGAAACGTAAGTGATAACTAGATAGGAGTTTGCCAGCAAACCCTGTGAACGACCAATGCATAGCTAATGCTGTGATACTTAAAAGTACTTTTTGTCAACCGTAAAATCAGCAATTATTCAAAAATATTTTATTTTGGAACCTCCAGAAAAGTAGAAATCCCAAACAATGTCAAAAAATTTTCAACGTCATTGTTTCCGATCCTAAAAAATAACCTGTCAGGTTAAAGCATAGAAAAGTCAATTGTTAGTGTCACGTTGCATCAGCACTCTTTAAGTAGAAATATCCACCCGCTGTTGCCAGACAACTGTGAGCGAAGATGGAACAAAATAGTGTTTTGCAAAATACGTTTAAAAGCTGAAAGATAGCATATTTGGCTTAAATCTTTTAAGCGACTTGGCTAACAAGAGACCTTCAGGACTTTTAGTCTTCCCTGATTGCATATTACGTCATATGGCGCACGCCAACGGCAGTGAAATATTTGAGTTTTCGGCATTTTGGCGCAGGAAAGTTCGCTTGTAACTTGTTTGCTCTGAAAGTAGCGTATAAGCTGTAACATATTCTCAGTGACCATGTGAAACCCTGTAGCTTTGCAAAATAAGAAAAAATGTAGCGCTCTACCAACCCACTAAGCAATCACATTTAGACGAACGCAGAACGCCACGACCAAAGGGTATCAGGCACCAAGCGAGAATCCTTTTGCATAAGCATCTGGTTTGGTTAGCAAATCGTTAACTACTCGTCAAATAAACGCTCTGATGCGCTACAGAAAAAAGGAAACAACATTGGAATGAACGTTTATTAGAACAGTTTAGTAGAATGTTCCTTCAAAAAACTTAGGGAGAAAAATATAATCGGTAACGCAGACTCAAACCTAAATACTTTGCAATAAACTTTTTTTGCATTGGTTTGTAATTAAGTATCAGAGCTGTTTCAGCTTGTTCTATTCAATTATTTTGTAGCTCTTTATATCGTTTCAGTTGAAGGTATAAATGGTACAGTCTTTGTTTTTTTATTTCTATTTTGCTGCGGGTTCACTCCAGGGGCGTATTCTCCATGCATGCTAGGCATGCATTGCATGCCTAGCCATTTAGCCGAAAACGATAATAATAATAATAATTTAAACAAGTACATGTAAAAATTTAAAACAAAATCAAACTAAGTTACCACAGTTACAGGTATTCACTTTCAAGTCGAACTAGCAATAAATAGTCTCGCTTACTTCATTGATAACAGTTTTAGCCTGTTTTCAGCATATCGCTAAATTACAAAAAGTATTGGCAACACGCATGTAATTTTTAAAGTGCATTCAACGGCTCAAATGAACGCTATGTTTCGATACTATTACGAGCAAAATTAAATAGGTTTAAAAACTTTGATTGGAGCATTGTTTGCTGCAAAAGTTCTTTTATACGTCTGATTTCTTGGTTTCGTAAAATAGAGCCTCTATTTTGATTTTAGATTTGTAACAGCAAATTAACTTAAGATTGGCCACAAGTTATGCGCCAAAGCATGCAATTTGAAATATTGCATGCGTGTTGCCATTTATTTTGTGTAATTTAGCAATATGCTAAAAGCGAATAACTAAGCAGCGAAACCAAGCCGTGATAGCCGGTAGAAATTGGCATTAAGTAACGTAAGTCAGAGTGAGTTTTTGATATGGCACTGTTCGCACTATTATTTAGGCTAATTGTTGAGCTATAAAAGTGAAAGCAAGATGTGAAATCCGTTTAAACAGGGAGTTACCGGTAGTTTGGTCACAGTATATTAACTATACAGTATGTTCACACCATTGTTGAAAATGTCCAGCGTTTTTTTGCATGTGTTGCGTCATAAGGACTTTATGGAGTGGGTCACGTCACTACGTGGTGAAAATAAAGTTTCCAGTTTTTTTTCTACTATTTTAATATTGTATATTTAAAAAAAAACTTCGGGGTTTTTATTTCAATTAATCGACTTTGGGCTTAAGGAAAGCGCAGTGGGCGAGCGAACTGTTACATTTGTGCTTTCTCAATTCTTAGAAATCGGCACGAAGCATGCTCGAAGATGTCGGGAGCCCACTATGACGGCATAATGCTTGTTAGAAATATGCTAATTTCAAGTGTTTTAGTGCAATCATTGATCTTAAATCAAAGCAAGGTCCTTTTGGCTGCTCAATGCTTTCTATAGAAGTAGAGGATGAACGAGACGCTGTTATGATGTCATAATGCTTATACATATTGTATAATTTCCTATTCATGCCTGCTATTGGACCGCCTGATTTAGCCTAATGCCAATATTGATTAAATGCAAAGTACCCAAAGAAATAAATCGGATCAAGTGAAGGATGTAGTTGGGAGACCACTATGACATCACAAAGCTGTTACAAATTTGCCAATGTCAATTGACTTGACTGCAACATTATCCATCATATAGTATAAGCATTTGGCTGCAGCTAAAGGTGTGTTTAGACTGGACGCGAAGCAACGCGAAGCGAAGGTTGGCGACCTTCGCCAACCTTTGCGAGTGGTCGCTTACGTCACTTGCGAAGGTTGCCAACCTTCGCAAGTGGTTGCTAATCTTCGCGACTGGTCGCTTCATAGGCTAATTTTAATAACTTATTTTTAAAATGTACTCATTGAGTAGAAAGCGTTGTGTACTTTGTTATTGAAGCGCTATTATAGTAATCACAGGTTCTGTTTCGTCATAGCGCGCAGGAATTAAAACGAAGATCGAGTTTGTATTATGTTATCACGCAATAAGCGTGAAGAAGAGTCTAGACAAATAGCCTAGGTAACAAAACAATCTTGAGAAAAAAGTTTGTAAAGTATAAGGGAAAAATAAAGCACAGTAGATCAAATTTGGAAATGGAAAACAAGTCATTTCTTCAAAAACGTAGTAGTATTTAGCCTATTAACTAGCTATCAATGCTTTGTTTAGATCCTTCCACTGAAAACTTGCCATAATCTGTTTTGATGATGATAGTTCTGGGCAAGGATGGCAGTACGGTACGTACGTTCAGAATTTGCGTACTACGTACCTCGCACCTTAAACCGTACCGTACCAGCGTACCGTATTTCAGTTCAATTTTTGAAGCGTACCGTACCAATGTACCGTACCCGTACCATTGCAAAAAAAGGCGTATCGTACCAGCGTACCGTACTCCTGAGCAAATATTTAGGCGTACCATATCGTACTTACATACCATACCATACTGCCATCCTTGCTTTAAACTACTCGCAACTTTAACTGACTTTGAAATTACTAGCCTATAAATCAGCAATCTTAAGTCACACATTTTGCGTCGGGTTCAGCTGTCTTTTGCCTCTGCAACCAAAAGGCAGACGCAATGTGCAAAAAGCTTGGGATTTTTAAATCACTGCGTATTCAGCTAAAGTGTCGCAGTTGTTTCTGTTCAAATTTTTCTCCAATATAATATATAATAATACACATATTTTGTCATGCCACGATAGTCCTTGGTTCCTAGCATTCATAGGCAACAGTTATGACATCACAATTGGCTATGCTTATGACTGTGACTTGTGAAATCATAATACAATTCGTAACGATTGTAACGACAAATTAAAAGCCAATAATGATTACTTGATAATAGACTAGACTACAGTACATCTGCACGCCGGGCACGGTCGCACGAATCTTCATCGACGGCCGCACGTTGCACATAAAACGTTTTGTAGATAAATTCAAACAGCGTACCAACGTGCTGTACCCGTACCATTGCAAAAAAGGCGTACCGTACCCGTACCTTTACAAAAAAGGTGTACCGTACTTCTTAGCAAAAATTTAGGCGTACCGTACCGTACCGTACTGCCATCCTTGGTTCTGGGTTTTAATGCAGAACCGAAACAGGCTGGAAGCAGATGCCAAAGTTCTCTTTAGGTGTTTACTCAGTTAACAAATCCTTAACCCTTTCACCATCCATGTTTCATTATGGTACTGGTAGATCTATCTTGAAGAGTGTAGACCAATAGGCTAGTCTACAGATACACTTAATTAGTAAACTATGTTGTATTATTAATTTGATTTTTCTTTTTCAGGCAAGCATGTTATGATACCTGTAGTAAGCTTAAACAGTTGTTTGTGTTTGCTATTTAGTGCTGTTTATGAAGATTCCCAATGTTAACGCTATGAGTGAAACTGAAAGCAGGACTTGTCATCAGTTATCAGAGGTGGAGTCGAGGACACAAGGCTCGAGGCCAAGGCCAAGGACAGCCTTTCCGAGGACAGACACTCTCAAGGCCAAGGACAGGAATGCTCGAGGCCAAGGCCAAGGACCAAGGACACAAGCACAAGTGCTCTCCAAAATCACAAAAATTTTTTAGGCGATCTCAAAAAATAAAAAAAAAAAAGATCTCCACAAAAATTTTTCTAGCGATCTCCACAAAAAAACGTTTTCCAAAAAAATTTTCAAGCGCTTCACAAAATTTTAGCAATTCAAAAAATACTGCTGTCCTCGAGCCGAGGACAGGCCAATTTTCGAGGACTTGAGGCCTCGAGGCCAAGGCCAAGGACTTGACCTTCGAGGCCAAGGCCAAGGACTTCAAAATGTGTCCTCGAGGCCAAGGACGTCCTCAAGGACTCCACCTCTGTCAGTTATGTAGTGGATTTTTTGCTTATTGTGCAATGGATTGCTGTGTTGATTTGCTGGAGAAAGCAAAAAACATTGCAGTTTTTGCATGATTTGACACTATTATCGAAGGACAAGAATTTAGCACAGTAATACCAGCAGTTGCTTTGAGGAAAAGTCAGCCTCCAAAACTACGTTTGGTTTTTTATTCGCTAGCGGAGCGTTTATCGATTTTTTTTTTGTGAGGTTAAATGCTTTCTAGAGCATTTTATTAGTTTGCATTTTCTTGCGGTACCAGTACCAATACGTTGCGACGGTCGCGTTTACCTCGAAGGGCTTCACTCCAAACCACCGTTTGCAAGACACAGACAAATTTATAGCTGTAAGGTCAAGCCCCTTCTTCTTAGCAAGTTTTTGGTTATGCCCCTGATAAAAAAAACATTTCGATTTTTTATGTGAAAATTGTTACTCAAGCATCTGAATACAAGTGTTGCTAGTTCTCACATTTTCATATAACTGAT
The DNA here is from genome assembly GCA_963965965.1 of Trididemnum nubilum. Lineage (NCBI taxonomy): Eukaryota > Metazoa > Chordata > Ascidiacea > Aplousobranchia > Didemnidae > Trididemnum > Trididemnum nubilum. The sequence continues at coordinate 79,294 of CAWYPQ010000617.1, read as the reverse complement.
GCTTCCTTCCCTAGTCCAATTATTATTATTATAAATGCTATATCAAGTTTTTTGTTTAGTGGTGACTAATGAGAATGGAAAAGATTAATGGACTTGCTTGGCAGCTACTTCTCCACCAATAACAGTAACCTCAGCAAAAAATAGAACTCACTTTCTACTGGTTAGATATATATTGGCTTTCTAGTTCAATCTGATTACATTGACAGTAATTGTAATGATTGAACTTCATACTTGAAATTGTGTACTTTATCACTTTATTCACCATGTAAAGCAGTTAAAATTTTAAAAGACAGTAAAAATGTTTTGAAATTCACAAACAACTAAATTCAGATATTACACAAAGACACAGTAAATGAATATTTAACACACTTGACACTTCTATTTTCATCACATACACATAGGACTGGAGTGAAAAATCACTACCAGACTTCAATATTCCTGATTATAAAACTTGGGGTAATTGTAATTACATTTTATTCACCAAGTTGCCTTGGCCAGGAGACAGCGAAGGGACCTTTCGGTCTTCGAGTCAAGCTGCCACCTGCCCACCTGTCTACCACACATGGCGGAGGCTTCACAAAGTCCCTTTAATTGCTGAACGTCAAGCAGGGAGGCTGTAAATACCAATCTTTATAGTCTTTGGTATGACCCGACCGGGAATCGAACCCGAGTCTACCGCTTCAGTAGCAGACGCTCTATCCACTCGACCACGGGTAGTCCAAAACCATTCCTTCCAGTTCAACTTGATCACGGTCACAAACCTTCAGAAACAAGAAGACTTTAATAGGACATTCAGAAAAAAAATTCCATGTTTGTAGCTATTCAAAGAAGTGATTACTAATTAGGCCAACCCAAAAGTTCATAAGAAATTTTTCGATTTTTTTGTATCTATCTAGCTCTTGTATGTAGCAGTGTAGCTTGAAACCAATTCTAAACACAGTTTTATTCACCAAGTTGGCTTGGCCAAGAAGACAACGAAAAAACTTTTGCGAATTTTCCAGTATTCAAGCAATTGTTCAATTGTGGTTACTTTCAAAACAACAAGCTAACAAACAATGGGTAAAAACACTATCAACACATTCAAAACTAGCCTGTTGGTGGGTTATTTTATATTCTGAAAAAAGAACAACACCATGTTAGTTTAAGACAAAAAAAAAGAAAAAGCTGCTCAGCCAAAAGAACCACTGGACTGATACAATAGCTTCTGCTATGCTGCACAGAATAAAAAAGTTTTGTTTTAAAAGCTAGATACCGTGGGGCTAGGCCTACTGCTTTGGTGAATTCAATATAATGAAGCTTTGAGATCAAGCATAGCTATGAAAAATCACTCCAGGATTTACAGCCTTAGCTGTCTAGATCCAAATTAACTTGGTTAGCCTAGGGCTATCGCGAATCTAACTATGCCAACAACCTACTCTTTGGACTGATAAATAGGCGCTAAACCATGCAAATATACTATTTACATGATTTTCTAGCAAACTGCGATCGTAAAAATCCGATCAGTGATTTAGTAGGTTATCTTACTACAGCCTGCAAGCAAGCGATGTTGCACAGCTGCTCGCAAAGGTTGCAACCGGTTGCAAGCTTTCGCGAGCTGTCGATGACGTCAAATTTTGGTTGCTTCGCGTCGCTTTGCGTTGCTTCGCGTCCAGTCTAAACGCACCTTAAGTTTTATAGGAAGTAAAAAGGGTCGTTATCGGCGCTCTCGTGTGTGACGTCATAATCCATTTAAGTTTTGTTTCAATTTCCTGTTCTAGCTTGCTGTAGAACAGTCTCACTTTAAGCTAACATAAGCGTTGAACAAATTCAAGATAGTTAATCGAAGTACGTAGTCGGGAGATGACTATGACGTCATAAAGCTGTTACAAATTTGCGAGTTTCAACTGATTTGACTGCAATTATCCATCAGAAATCATAACCAGGTTTTGCTTGAAGATAGCAGCAGATTTCATATAGAGTAGGGGAGGTCAAGATCAATGCGTTCGTGCGTGATGTCATAATGCATTGACCTTTGATCATAATAATTTGTATACAGCTTAATCATAGCTTTAAAATCATTTTAATTTGTATACAACGGTAATAAATACGTAATTTATCTATCTCTAAGCAGGATATCTAAATAAAGCCATCTATCACTGATTAGTAGGCTAAAAATGTATATATCTTATCAGTATGTTTAGGCTTCTTCACTGTCACTAAGCTAGGTTAAATCGTAGCCTACTTATCTCTGAACTAGAAAAATTTGAATTCTTAGCGTAAGTTATCCTACTTATGCTGTATTTATTATATGCTTTTTCATACGAAAAAGCATGCCAAAGCTGTTGAAGTAAAAGCATTTCAAAAACTGTTGCTCAAAACGATTGACTATAATAGCTGAATAGAGCGGCCTAGGCCTAGTTGTTTGACCATAGACTCTTTATCAGTAAACTGGAAACTAATAGTTTTGTATTTTTTCTTCTTGCTTGATTCGTTCTAAAATATGCTGATTCGTCCAATGAGCGCAACTTTTTTCTTACGATTCATTTGTTCTACGAATATGTCAAATCAAATCAACCAAATACACGTGGCCGCAAAAAAAACCTTCACAACAAGAGGAAGCTTTTTTCTTTAACGCTCTTCTCCAGCTAAGTTAGTAACCAAAGAGGATTTTTTTTTTTGAAGAATTTTTGGGCTATCAGTATTACCAAATAGACTACTTGAAATACTGTAGAAATCAATGGCATTTCACCGAGAAAAACTCACCCTTAAAACTATTTCTAATCAATTAGAAGCAAATTATTATGCATGAAAGAAAAGAAAACGTAAGTGGATTATGACATCACGCACGAACGCATTAATCTTGACCTCCCCTACTCTATATGAAATCTGCTGCTATCTTCAAGCAAAACCTGGTTATGATTTCTGATGGATAATTGCAGTCAAATCAGTTGAAACTCGCAAATTTGTAACAGCTTTATGACGTCATAGTTGTCTCCCGACTACGTACTTTGATTACTATCTTGAATTTCTTCAACGCTTATATTAGCTCAAAGTGGACCGTTCTACAGCAAGCTTGAACAGAAAATTGAAACAAAACTTAAATGGATTATGACGTCACACACGAGAGCGCCGATAACGACCCTTTTCATTTCCTATAAAACTTAGCTGCAGCCAAATCCTTGTACTATATGATGGATAATGTTGCAGTCAAGTCAATTGACATTGGCAAATTTGTAACAGCTTTGTGATGTCATAGTGGTCTCCCAACTACATCTTTCACTCGATCCGATTTATTTCTTTTGGGTACTTTGCATTTAATCAATATTGGCATTAGGCTAAACAATGACATAAAACTAGATGATCCGAAACTGCGCGAATGCGCTCATTTTATTCTCTGCTTGGTCAGTGGTCACGCTTGGTTGCAGGCCTCACTCTTCTGCTTTTCTCTGGCACTGGCAATTGGTGCGCAGTTTGAAAAAGGTTGGTTGAAGTGCTAATAATGTGATTGCAAAGTAATTAACGGTGGTTTGAAAAGAACTAATCTGTATTCGTGTTTATGTCATTCGAATGAAAGCGATATCTTGAAAATTGGAGCTGATTCTACAGGTCTTTGGTAGCCTATTCAGAGTAGGATCGTGTCCGTTCTTAAACGCTTAAAGAGTGTGAACGAAATAGTCGAAGTCTTATTCATCCGCACCAACATTTTTCATAGGTCATAAACTTTTGCTGTAGTCACTCGATCGATCATTCGTATTCATGAACCAGGCACTTAGCGTCGGTCTTACCACATCAACGCCTAGCACAGGCGTAGCCAGGGGGGGGGACAAATTGAATTGCCACCAATGATAAAAATAATGACAACAAAGCCTTTTTTCAGCTTAAGTTTATTTTAGCACTTTTGCGTTCAGCATTACAATATTAATACCCAACCAATGTAAATGTATTATCCGGAAGAAACTCAGGCTGTTTGTCCTAAAAGTTGCAAGCTCAGTCCCTCACCTAACCTTTTTGTGAACATAATGCAATTACATGACTCGTAACCATAGGCGGGCACAAGTCCGTTAATCCGTTAATAACAAAGCTAACTTTTTCATTAACTCGTTAATCCGTTAAAAAGTTTTTTCATGTTAACAGACTAAATTAACTTCCGTTAAGTGCTGTTAACGGACTAAACTAACTTCCGTTAAGTTCTGTCAACTTCCGTTAAGGTTTTTATCGTTAATATCTTGCAGCTTCGTTGTGCATTTGAACTTGTTTTTTTCTTGAAATTAGATTAGACTGTAAAATGTAACTTTCAAAACACAAAAAGACCAAATAGCAATAAATATTTCGTTACAATCAGCTCAACAGCGTCAATACGTGTTCTAGAAGCGAGTGAATAAAACAAAATGTAAATTACACGCAAAATGTTAACGGATTAACGGACTTTATTAACTTTCGTTAATTAAAGCTGAAAATAACGGATTAACGTTAACGGAGGTGTGAAGTTTGTTAACGGACTAGTGGTTAACGAAGCTAACGTTTTGCATTAACTTGCCCACCTATGCTCGTAACCATCTATTGTACCAACTTTTAATAACAATCCACCGCCATCTTACCAGTTTTAACGCGACAAAATACTTTTTGAAAAAAAAATTAGCTTGGGAAAATGCTTATTGAACAAATTATTGAATTTGAATTGAGCAAGCATGGGTCCTGGTCGTTTATCTACTCCTAAAACTGGTTATTTGTTTGATAAAACAAAATTCTCCAAGGCAAATCTTTGAGAGAATTATTATTTACTAGCTGCTACAAATATTGTAGGAGGCATTGCATCTTGCTTCACCTTATCTGGACCAAGCCACTTGCAAAATTTAGCCAAAAAATGCAAGATTTTAAACGTGTTTTGGACTTGACCTGCAAGTAAATGGAAGATTGAACAATTTATTTTTTTCAGTTGGCTTTCAAATCTTAAAAATTTAGTGACTTTAATTGGATCTACAAACGTGCGAAATGAGATCCAAATGGCCTTAGAATTGTAATTTTTTCTAAAACATTACAAAAAATCGCTCAGCGGCCGGGGGGCTTTGCCCCCAACCCTTAGTCTGTGATACGTTTAAGTTACACATACTGTAGTTGAATTTGACTTCTGAAAATTAGCTGATTAACATCTTTGAAATGAGATCTGACTCTCACAGCACAATTGCGCAATATGTGCAACGTATGTCACGTGAAACAGCTAGGATACAGAGATTTCAATATTACACCTGCAGCCACCAAACATTTCGCAACATCTGGCAATAATCGATAGATATAGTTTCTGCTGGTTTCAAGAGTACTATCAGGATATAGCCCCCTTATTGGCCAGTCGATAAAAATGTGCAATAACGAAAATACCACGTTTTTCGCACTCTGAAACATTCTTTTAAAGTAAAATGGACTTTAAAGAGGTTTTAAAGCCACTTTCAAAACATTTATTTAGGGGGAGAGCTAATATTTGTTTGAAATAAAGTACACAAATCTGTAAAACTTTGAAAATTGGTAAAAATAAACAATCAAATTTGATCGCTTGATGCAAAATGCTTAACGTATGCTTCATCGAACAAATTATGGATGGAGAGGGGGAATTCAGTAGTCTATTTAATGTACCGGTAGTTAATTCCTAATCGCTTCTCTCAAATCTCTGTTCATTAGGCCCTTGCCCCAAACTATTTTTCTTTTTAAATGCACACGAATTAAGTTAATACTTGTGAGGTTTTTCGAATTATAGAATTTAATGATATTACTGGCTTGTAATAAAAAGATTAAAGTTTTGCAATTTAGTTAGCCCTGCCCACATACCTATATTTACGCAGCCAGCTTAAGCATATTTTTGCAGTCAGAGCTACTTTGTATGCCACGGTTTAAAAACGTTAATTTTATCAAAATAGGCATAAAATTAAGTTATTCTTGCAAAATCTCCAAACGCTGAGGGCTCCGCCTCCAGATACCCCCAAACATCCCCCAATTGCAGATTTCTAGCAACGCACGTGGCTGTTGCTATTTATGGGAGATAAACTGAAAAATGAGTAATAATTACAAAAAATTGACTTAATTCCCCTATAAAAAGAATATTGACCTAACGGTAAAAAATTACTTTTTATTGACCAATTAAATTTAAGGTGAAACTGACTCTTTCTATCCAGAGTTCTGCGAAAAATCACATCATTCCTACTTACTACTAAAAAATTGACTTTATTGAAAAAACTTGCCCTAATTATGACGATAGCTTTGCTTTGTCACTATTCATCAAAGGCGTTGGAATATGAAACAACCAAGAATGGCTGTATGGTACGGAATGTTCAAAATTTGAACATGGTTTATTTCAAAAATTTACCGTACTTTACTAACGCAACTTACCAAAAAAAAATTTTGCATGCGTATCGTACCTACGTACTTTTCATTGGATGGTACGCTCTAAACGTACCGTACTTAAAAGGTACGGTGCTTAGGTCAATCAAAGCTCTAAGGCCTCTTTCACACAGGCGACAGCTGTCGCGCGTCTTAACTGTTTTAAAGTGCGCGACAGGAAAAGTAGCTTTTCACGCACGGCGACTTATCGGGCGACTTATCGCTTAACTTAACGTGAGAATGTTGTTTTTTTCAAGACTTTTTTACGAAACACCCAGTACAAGTATATAACTGTTCCGTCCGTTTACTCTTCAAATATTTAATCACCAACCCATTATAAGGCCTTGATTGACCTACTGGTGACTCATAATAAAGGCCATTGTTGGGCACATTGGACAATGAAGTGAACCAACTTTATTATCAGTACAGCCAAGATGGAGGTGGAAGAAGCTTTGGCGATTTATTGGCTGTAGATACAGAAACGCAAAGAAGAAAAGAAGCGAAATCGTATGTATTGGATTCATCCAATACCAACAGATCGGAGTGAAAAAGGACTCTTTGTCACCCTTTATGCCGATCTGCGAGCAAATCTTAATAAATTTTTTATGTTTCGTCGAATGAGTATATCTTCTTTTGATGCACTTATTCTGTATTTCGAAAACAAATTGAGAAAAGAAATGCATATGAGAAGCAGTATATCACCAGCGGAAAAAGTTGTTAACTCTCAGGTATATACAGTGGTGGGCAGTAACTAGTTACAATTGTAACTAGTAACTGTAACTAGTTACTTTTTTAGTAACTGTAACTGTAACTTCGTTACTTTTTTTCAGATATAACGATATTTGTAACTAGTTACCAGTTTAGAGCCCTCAAAAAGTTACAGTTACTTTTGTACTACATGCTTTGAAGCAAATTACAGATTTTTTATGAATTCTATTCAAAATAATTGTATTACACTGGCAACACAGAACGCACAGTCGCATGTCTGATCAACCACAACCTTTTATCCATATTTTCTTCACTGTGTTCACTGGACTATACATGTGGTTGCTGGTTAAAGTGAAGGCAGTGATAGTTTTCCAACTTCGCTTTCTGGTGATTGAAACCGTTTGGAGATTCAGTGCTGAGTAGGCCTACTGCACAGCTGCTGTACACTTTGAAATGTTAGCCTTTTTGAAAGGCAATTAACTGATTTCTGTTTTCAAAATTTTTGTAACTATCAGTGCAAATTTTAGATCTAGCTAGTCCATTTTTCTTTGCATTCTTACACAAATGCGACTTTGAAAGTTGATGCATGAAATTTAACGCTTTGACAAAACTAAAATTTGTGACAAAGAAACATCCATCCTTGGTATACTTTATAGACAAACAGACGTAATCTGGCAAGTGCCGACAGGCCTGTTTTTAGTCCAAATTTTTAATCACTAAAAGTAACTGTAACTAGTTACTTTTTTAAATTTGTAACTGTAACTGTAACTTAGTTACTTTTTTTGCCAAGTAACTGTAACTTGTAACTAGTTACTTTTAGAAAGTAACTTACCCACCATTGGGTATATATCACAATGATGTTTAGTTGCTTATTAATTTATTGAAAATGAAGTCGCTAACGAAATAATCGGGCTATTGCTAGATGGCTGTGTTGCCTAGATAGGCCTATCGATACCACATGCACTGTTTTTGAGACACACATCTGTCATCAACCTTCTCTTTAATAGTTGAATCTGAAAATTCCGCCAGAGGTAGACGAGTGTTCTGACTGCTGTAACGCTAGTGAAGCATTTGCTTGGTCATAGGGAAATGATTGATATGAAGAATGGTAATTAGCCGACTGCGAAGAGTGTGATATGATTATCTGCATTAGCTCAGCTCGAACTTGTAGCTTTCTTGGTTCTGACACTTTTTTGAGTGGGTTAAGCAAAGACAGCAAAAACAAACGATCGTCATCACTGTCTTGATTTTTCTCTCTTTCTTCTCTCGCTTTTATGTTGTGTTTTAGCACTTGAAGAATGCCGTCTTCTTGACTATCACTTTGTGCCTTGCTTCGTTTTTGCTTTTTAGGCTTTCCACGTGTTCTGTCTCGTTGCTCGCCGCCGGTATTAGTTCTGGAACCAGAACCATCTTCTTTTTGAGGTGGTTCATTTTCAGCAAGACTAGAACTGGTATTGGGACTACTATTCTTGTCGCTAAAGTTGCTTGATGTGGGCTTGCTAGCCTTCACTTTATTCAAAAATAAAAGCTGATCGTAATAAACATATGTAGCTTTTTTAGTTGATGCTGCTGATCCGCTTTTAGCACTCGACATTTTTCTTCGGCGTTCTCTACTGTAACAATCAGAGGTGGGCACAAATAACACTATAACAAAAGCGCAGCGATCTTTTCAACCAATAAAAGAGCAACGCAAAATGCGCAATTTAATTTTTTTGATTTCTGAAGCGCAGCGCAACTTCCGCAATGAACTTTTTGATTCAGTTGAAGCGCAACGCAATTCCGCAGTTGCGGAACAACATTTTCGTACCAAGTTAAAGCGCAACCTACCATCCGCAATTGAAATTTCACACCACAATGCAAATACCGCATTTTTTGCGCTTAGACTAAACAAGAGTAAATAATTTGGTAAAAAAGGCCGACAGTTATCAAAATTATGACCTAAATGGAGCAAAATTAAGTTCAATGTATAGAATTGCGCTTTTAACCAAAAAAAAGATTTAAAAGCGCAACGTAATTAAAGCGCAACAAACTTTAAACACTTTAGTCCGCAACGCAACTTCCGCAATGTTTCAAAATAAAAAATTAAAGCGCAACGCAACTTCCGCAATTGCGGAAGTTGCGCTTTGCGCTTCTATTTGCGCTTTGCCCACCTCTGGTAGCAATCCATCAAACTTTTCCATTTTCACTGCAGCATTTTTCCTGCAATAATACTTCCGTTAGAAACGATTGCAAAAGTTAATAGGCCCAAAAAGTTATTGGTTTACCGATACAACGTGTATAATAAAACACGACTGTACCAGCACTACTACACAAGCAATTTGCAAGTTACATTTTCAACTTAAATCTAATAAACTGTTTAATTTTGCAGATATCTGGCAGCAGGATGCACTATGTCTGACCTACACTTGCAATTTCGTCTGGGAATATCAACAATCAGTGGCATTGTTGAAGAAGTGTGTAAACTGATATAGAACGTTTTGCAAAGTGAATATACGCCAATACCAGATACAGCAAAGTGGCTATCAATTGCACATGGATTTCAAAATAAAGCAAATTCTCCAAACTGTGTAGAAGCTCTAGATGGAAACACATCAGAATCATCAAGCCTCAGCAAAGTGAATCTATGTATTACAACTACAAGAGTTTCTTTTCAATTGTTTTGATGGCAATTTGTGATAGCAATTACATGTTTACATGCGTAGATGTTGGTGCATTCTACAGTGTTTAAAAACAGCAATTTTTATACTGCATTAACAAACTGCCTCCTGGGACTGCCAGAACCAAGACCGATAGAAGACTTTGAAAGCGAAAGTTTTCCCTGCGTTATAGTTGCTGACGAGGCGTTTGCTCTTTCCGAGCATGTGATGAGACCATTTGGAAGAAATCCATTAACAGCAAAAAAGAAGATTTACAACTACAGGAACTCGCGCGCTCGAAGGTACATTGAATGTGCGTTTGGCATACTGAGCAACAAATGGAGAATATTTCACCGTCCTTTGAATGTACGCACATCTTTAGCAGAAGACATAGTAAAAGCCTCATGAATTTTGCGTAACTATGTAAGATGCAAAGATGGCTATAAGTTTGAAGATGTCTTAACAACCGTTGAAGGAGTTGGAGAACTTGCGCGTGACATAACTAGTCGAGGTTCAAGAAATGCTGTAAACATCCGTGAAAGATTCGCAGACTACTTCATGTCGCCAGAAGGTGAAGTGCCTCGGCAGTACAACCAAATATAGACAGCTCGTTCAAACCAGGACCATAAACACTGCAATGTGAAACCTGCTATTTGCATTTTGCTTTTCGTTTAATAAACATCGTTGTGGTATGCATGCATCCAGTCAGTAGCACTAATCCATTTTCATTGTGATTTCAACTAACAGTGATGCCGATCCATGCATTGGGAGGGGGCCGATGATTTGCAAGTTCGAACGTTTTTGTCCGTGATTGTGCAGTTACTGACAGACATTGGGGTGTAATGATTCACGGCTGCTTCCAATTATTGGGAGAGATACAGCCAAAATATTGGGGGATAGCCCCTCACCCCCTGGATTGGCACCACAGAAGCTAGGCTAGAAAACTCACCAAATAAGTTTCTTTCGACGTCTGGGCAATCTTCCTTTTCAATAAAGATATCGCAAATTTCATCCCACAGAACTTTTTTGCGGTCTCTATTTGAGTATGCTGCGTCTGCTAAATCCCAAATTCCCGGTCTAATTTGAATCTCGTAAATAAATCTTTCTATATCAATTTCTATGTCATCAGCATTCATGATTACTAGGGTAGAAATACTGTAACTTTTAAAAAAACCTCTGTATAGCCTATAGCCTCTCAACGATAAAATTAGCGTTATTAGTGATGATAATCTCCATTCGATCAGGCAGAAACAGTACCGGGACTGTCCACTAACTAGACTACTATAATTGACACGTGGTTTGACTAGACCACTAGTTTGATCCTTCGTTTGAACCAGTGGCGTAGCGTGACATTTCAGATAAGGCATGCAGTTATGATGACGTCATCAGTTATGATGACGTCATCAGTTTTGATGACGTCATTAATAATCAGGCAGTTAAATAAAAAAACAACTTAACAATAATAAATGTCTGGTATTGCAACTAGGCCTCCTCTCTCCAGCAGGGGCGCCGAGAGCCGAACGTAGGCCCGGGGCCAGCTGAAATATGACGGAATTCAGGTTTTGTGAACTTCAAAACAGACGGAAACAATGCCGCAGTTTTGTCCAAATTATGATGCGATCTCAAAAAAAAAAGTTCTTCACAGGAATTCTAACGGTTTTTTCATTCAAAATCATGTGATCTCCAAAAAGAAGGTCTCACATGCTCATTTCTAAATGTCATTTGATGGGCCCCTTTCGAGCCATGGGCGGCCTCATGGGCCCCCCAAAGTCCATGGGCCCCGGGGTCATTATACCCCCCTGCCCCCCTCCTCTCGGTGGCCCTGCTCTCCAGTACACACTGGTGTGTACTGTATATTTACTGTCCCAGTACAAGTCTTCCTTGTGTTACTACAGACAGTGACAGGTCTACCACTTTCATATGTGCCAGTAGCCGGTTACCAGTACCATACTAGGCTAACATTAACTGTAAAGTAGGCTCAATAACACTGAAGCAAAAACATTAATTGCAGAACTAAGCTAAGCCAACTTGCTGAATAGCAAATACATAGCATACTTTTCAAGCCTCTTCCTCATGTCATTACAATACCGGTATATCGTAGCCTGCTGGCAACAGCCAGCGATGCTATACAATATTAAGCAGGCTAGTGGGCTCAAGGCTAGTCCAATGTATATATGATTAGGCCTGGCCTTGTTTAGTTTATTTAAGAATCAGTAAAGCACAAGCAAAGTAGCAAAACTACCAAACGGTAATTTATTGATAGTCCTAAAAACTTTTTTGCAAACCAAGTGCAAATTCTACGACTAGCTTTAGCTTAGGCTAACTAAATACTAACTGAACCAACTACCGGTAACTCTTTGTTTAAATTGATTTCACATCTTGCTTTCACTTTTATAGCTCAACATTTAGCCTAAATAGTGCGAACAGTACTCACTCTGACTTACATTACTTAAAGCCAATACTAACCGGTTATCACGGCTTGGTTTTGCCGCTTAGTTATTCGCTTTTTTCATATTGCTAAATCACATAAAATAAATGGCAACACGCATGCAATATTTAAAATTGCATGCTTTGGAGCGGGTAAGGTTAGAATGAATATTATCAACCTTTCCAGTCACATCACGTGACCATGACAATTTTGATAAATCCCCCATTTTTTCATTTATTTTGGGTTTGGGGGGATGAAATAGAGTTGGGGGGATTAAATACACTCTATGTGATTCCCTCAACCCCAATTTAGACAAAAAAGGGTGTTTTTATCAAAATTGTCTTGGTCACGTGATGTGACTGGAAAGGTTGATAATATTCATTCTAACCTTACCCCTTTGGCGCATTGTTTGTGGCCTGTCTTAAGCTAATTTACTGTAACAAATCTAAAATCAAAATAGAGACTATATTTTACGAAAACAAGAAACTAGACGTATAAAAGAACTTTTGCAGCAAACAATGCGCCAATCAAAGCTTTCAAACCTATTTAATTTTGTTCGTAATCGTATCGAAACACAGTCATCTTTTGAGCCGTTGAATGCAATTTGAAAATTGCATGCGTGTTGCCATTATTTTTTGTAATTTAGCAATATGCTGAAAATAGGCTAAAACTGAAATCAATGAATTAAGCAAGACTATTTATAGCTACTTCGACTTGAAAGTGAATTCCTGTAACTGTGGCAACTTAGTTTGATTTTGTTTCAAATTTTTACATGTACTTGTTCAAATTATTATTTTCTTTTTGGGCTAAATGACTAGGCATGCAATGCATTCCTTGCGTGCATGGAGAATACGCCCCTGGTTTGAACGCTGGTGTTATTTCTTGTGTTGTAGATATGTACGCAAGGCCTACAGTTTCAGTAGGTGCAAACGAAAAGTACAATAAATCCAGTATTGTCTACGCAGATGACTCATAATTGATTGGCTATGCATGTGACTCATAATGCTGGGCTTTGCTGGGCATGAAGTAAATTAATTTCTCGGCCAATACGGTATTTCAGTTCATGCTTTAGCATTCTGCTACTTGAAAGCAGTTGTGTCGCGCAAAAATGCGCGACATGTGTGAAAAGTTCCATTTCCTTGCGTGTTGTGGTGATGTCGCGCGACTACAAAGTCGCCCATGAGTTGCCAACCTGTCGACGTGCAACGGCGACTAAAATTTGTCGCCGGGCGACATCAGCGCGACAGCGACACTGTGTAAAAAGCTCTATTTAAACCAATGCAAGCATAGGTGGGCAAGTTAATGCAAAACGTTAGCTTCGTTAACCACTAGTCCATTGACAAACTTCATACCTCCGTTAACGTTAATCCGTTATTTTCAGCTTTAATTAACGAAAGTTAATAAAGTCCGTTAATTCGTTAACATTTTGCGTGTAATTTATAGTTCTTTTTATTCACACGCTTCTAGAATACGTATTGACTCTGTTGAGCGGATTGTAAGGAAATATTTATTGCTATGGTGGTCTTTTTGTGTTTTGTAAGTTACACTTCACAGTGTAATCTAATTTCAAGATAAAAAATAAGTTCAAATGCACTAACGAAGCTGCGATCGAAAAATCTTTGGAAATTGCAAACAGCGATAATTAATAGACCTATGAGGCTGCAGCTTATTATTTGCCACAAAAAAAAGCTCCTTTCTTCGCTTTTTCTATAAAACTCGTGCTAATACGCAACAAGTGTCACCAATGCAAACTGGTTTGTACCGGTCCGATGAATGAATGGTGCAAGATATTAACGATAAAAACCTTAACGGAAGTTAATAGAACTTAACGGAAGTTACTTTAGTCCGTTAACAGAACTTAACTGAAGTTAATTTAGTCCGTTAGCATGAAAAAACTTTTTAACGGATTAACGAGTTAATGAAAAAGTTAGCTTCGTTATTAACGGATTAACGGACTTGTGCCCACCTATGAATGCAAGCATACTGTCGCGCGACAGATGTAGCGCGACAATTGTTACCTGTGTTAAAGGGGCCTAAACGTACCGTAATTGAGGGATCCTATACACCTCCCCGAAAAACACTTGGCCGAAACTACATTATCCCAAATATACGTTTCCCTGAACGTGCATTTTCCAGAAATTACATTTCCCTGAACATGCACTTGCCAGAAATTACGTTTTCCTAAACGTGCATTAGCCAGAAATTACATTTTCCTGAACGTGCTCTTTCCAGAATTTACACTTGCTTGAAGATGCACTAGCCAGAAATTACATTTCTCCGAAAGCTTATTGTCCAGAATTTGCACTTGCCAGAATGTACATTTGGCCGAAATTACATTTCCCCGAAAGCTTATTTTCTACAATTTTCACTTGCCAGAATGTACATTTGGCCGAAATTACATTTCCCGGAAACTTATTTGCCAGAATTTACACTTGCCAGAATGTACATTTGGCCGAAATTGCATTCCCCGAAAACTTATTTTCCAGAATTACACTTGCCAGAATGTACATTTGGCCGAAATTACATTTCCCCGAAAACTTATTTTCTAGAATTTACACTTATCAGAATGTACATTTGGCCGAAATTACATTTCCCCGAAAGCTTATTTTCTACAATTTTCACTTGCCAGAATGTACATTTGGTCGAAATTACATTTCGCCGAAAACTTATTTGCCAGAATTACACTTGCCAGAATGTACATTTGGCCGAAATTACATTTCCCCGAAAACTTATTTTCTAGAATTTACACTTATCAGAATGTACATTTGGCCGAAATTACATTTCCACGAAAGCTTATTTTTCAGAAATTACATTTCCTCAAAAATTCATTTTCTAGAAACTATTTTTCATTCAAAAAATTATACTAATGTTTAGGTTATTTATTTCTAATAAGCAGAACAAACTTTCAGTTGAAATTAAGAATTGTTGCGATAACAGTTAGCTTACTGAATGAGAAATATAACCTAGCTCATTAGTCAATTTGCTATCATAAGTTGTGCTTCAAGCGTAACGAAAATTCGCAGTTAAAAATCGATGCAAGCATGTTCACCGAGGCAAAGCAAGCTTACTTTAACCCAGGTTACACTTTTTTAGAAAAACCAATAAATTTTAAGTTGAGGCTGGCTTCTCTTAGTTTTTTGCCGATTTGCTGCTTTATTTGTTCTTAATATTAGTTCTTCAATTCAGAGAACGTTTATGTCAATTTAAACGACCCAGGCCCGGCGCCACGGGGGGGAATTCCGGGGCCGTGCCCCCAAATGACTGGTTGTGCCCCCCCAAACGAAAATATTGCACCCCCAAGCGAGGACTGTGCTCCGAAGAAATTAACAGGCTCGGGGCTATTGGAGTGCAAATCGAGGCCTAAGACTCCCAAATTGGTGTTTACCGCCCGTATTTTCGTAATTTTTGTGGACTCGTACCGGATTTCATAAAATTTTTGGGACGAACACCGCTTTTTTTTTTGTTCTACACCTAAGAATTCGTGAAAAATCGCAAGAATTTTGAGACGATGACCAGAATTTGTGGAAATTTTTGAACTGAAGACCTTTTTTTTTTGGTCTTCATCTTGTTCGTTTGATCCACACTGGAATAAATTTCTCGTGCCCCCGTGCCCCTCTCGAATTAACATGAATAAACTTCCCGTGCCCCTCAAATTTATTTCTGCTCCCCCAAGTCACGCTATCCTGGCGCCAGGCCTGAAACGACCATGTTTTTAAAGTTATTTTGGTGTTTAATTCCGAATGCTCTGTCAGCTTGAGCAAGGGCCTTTTTTGCAGCATCGTAAAACTGCATAAGCAAAAAGTACGGAGTTTTTTTGAACTTGAGAACATTCAAATATTTATGAGTTGCTTGCGCAGTTTGAAGCAGCACTGCAAATTTTCGCTTGTAAATACTGGAAACTTACTAAAATTTTATCGTTTTGAATTAGCACAGAATTTAATTGCTTTTAAGATTTGAAATTTATTCTTTTTTGTTTCCAATCTTTTTGTTACTGATGGAGGCTGGCATTTTTTTTAGATTCTGAGCAACAATAAGCCTCTGCCCTCTGGTTTTTATGAAATATTATTGTTATAAAAAAATAGAGTAATTCGCCTTGCGTTCGCGACAAAATTAAATCTGCGGCTGTGGTACAAAGCAGCCAAAATCTACATCAAATGCAAGCCAGCAAAACAACACTTGTTGCATTCCTCGGCTAAGGATTTCGCGCTTTAGCTTACAAACACTCAAAAAAGCAGCAATGGCATGTATTCCCACAACCACCTTCAAAGAGTTTTTAGTTGAAATCAACCGAGAAAGACACTCCTACAGAAATGTCATTATGATGTCAATTCCCGCCATTCACATTTCATACAATTTAGAACATTTCATTCGCAGTTCATGCAAAGGTAGGAAGAAGATAAGTGATTTCTTCAGGTGATGTCACAATTAAAACCAACGAGCCTTGCTCTAGCAAAAACTGACCGCATAATGCGATGTAATGAAGAACGTAGAATGAATGATCTTGTCGAGATTGTTGTTGGGGAGGTAGCTGGACTGCAACTGTATATGATGAAAATTGGAATTTCCTGCTGTTAAGAATTCTCTGCTGTGTACTTTTGACCAGAGAATTTTGAGTTAATATTTTGCTGTTAAGATTTCTCTGCTGCGTACTTTTGACCAGAGAATTTTGAGTTAATATTTGTTTGCAACCAGGCTCCTGTCAATCTTTCGAATTGAACAATTTCACCAATTTACACATTGGTGTCAGTCTTCTTCTTCTTTCTTCATTGCCCGCTTTTCCGTGAGGGTTGCGGGGGCAGTAGCTCAAGATTGAGCCGCCACACCTCACGGTCTTCCATCACCTCCATCATTTCGCTTGGTCGAAGTCCCAAGCGATTCCATCCAAGATCCTCAATGTAATCGGTCCATCTAGTTCTAGGTCGTCCGACTGGTCTTCTCCCATTTGCTTTGGCATGTAAAGCTTGTTTGGGGAGTCTTTCCTGAGGCATTCTGCTTACATGGCCAAACCATCTAAGCTGAGATCTTTCAATTCGGAGAAGTAACGGCTCGATGTTAAGAGATTTTCGAATTTCAGAGCTACGCACCTTGTTAAACAGTGTAACTCCTTCGATTCTTCGTAAAAACCTCATTTCGGACAATTCTCGTTTCATGACAACCGAGTAGTGCAAAGCTCGCATTACTGCACTAGCCTTGCCTATTCGGGTATCCAGTTCTTCGTCTTGCCTTCCGTCACTCGTAACTGCAACCCCAAGATACTTGAACTTCTCTACCTGCTTCAGTGTCGCTCCATTCACTTGTAATACGCACTGATCAGGGTTTCTTGAAAGATGAAGTACCTCAGTTTTGGCCGTGCTTATTTTCATTCCGGCGGTGCTGCATGCATCTGCAAAGCTATTTAATGCGCGCTGGAGTTCAGATTCTGTGGAAGAAAGCAGAACCAAATCATCTGCGAATAGCAGACGACTAATTTTGCAATTTTCAATCGTGGCACACTCATCAGCTTGGCTGTATTTGTCGATCCAATTCATGTAAACAATGAAAAGGAGAGGTGACAAAACGCACCCTTGCCGGAGTCCAACGCCCACATGGAACGGCTTTGATTGCTTGCCATTTACCCGAACACAAACCTCCGGTCTGCAGTAGAATGACTTAATAGCGCGTAACAATTGACCATCAACGCCATACTCCTGCAAAATCTTCCAAAGTTTATCCCGAGGAACTCGGTCATATGCTTTTTCAAGATCGACAAAGCATGCAAAGAGATCTTTGCCATACTCCCAAGATTTCTCGAAGATTTCCTTCAGAGTGAAGATTTGGTCCGTGGTGCTGCGACCCGGACGAAAACCGCACTGACCATCTTCCAGTTTTGATTCCACTATTTCTCGGCATTTCCTTTCAAGGCATTTGGCATATACTTTCCCTGGCAAACTAAGGAGTGATATCCCTCTGTAGTTTGTACATTGCTTGCGATCTCCTTTCTTGAATATCGGAATAATCACACCTGTTTGCCAATGTCTGGGAGTTTTGCCAAGCTTCCACGCAACTTGACACACTCGCGTTAACCAGAGAATTCCTTCTCCGGTCAGCGCTTTCAACATCTCGGGTCTGATTTCATCTTCACCAGCAGCTTTTCCAGATTTTATCCCTTTAATTGCAGTTGCCACTTCTGCTGCAGTGAAAACTTCGTCCTCCCCTAGATGTGTCACTTCGTGTGTGTCACGAGTCGATGCCTTTACAGGATTCAAAAGATCTTCAAAGTATTCTCTCCATCGTGAAAGGATTTCATTCTCATCCGTTAGAATGTTACCGTCAGAATCCTTGATGGAGTACGTGATACTCGATCTTTTGCCACGTAAACGGCGGATGGTCTGCCAAAATACTTTGTTTGCCGAAAAATAGTTGGAATCCAACCGACGACCAAACTCTTCCCATGACTTCTCCTTGGATTTCTTTACTGCCGAAGTTGCCGCTTTTCGCGCCTCAGTGTACCGGGATTGCAAATCAGATGACGATCTGTCCTGTAGCCAGGCCTTGAACACATCTTTCTTTGCTCGAATAGCTTCTTTAACCTCTTGGTTCCACCAAGGTGTTCTTTTCTCACTATCACCCGCCATTCTAAGCCGTTTTCGCCCACAACTTTCAGCAGCTGATGAAATGATTGCTGATCTGAACAGCAGCCATTCCTTCTCAATGTCCTCGGATACATCAGGAAGTTGTCTGAACTTAGATGATATACTGGATGCAAACTGTTTTCTTACTTCTTTGTCCTCCAAAACCTCCCATTTGATCCGGTAGGTCACAGACGACCTGTTGGATCTCTTGTTTGGCCAAGGTTTCGAAAGTCGTAAGGAGCATACTACCAGATGGTGATCAGTTGACAATTCAGCACCTCACTTCACTCGAACGTCCAGCACATCAGAAAACAAATCTGACGAAACTATGCAAAAATCCATCAAAGATTTTTGATCCATACTAGGTCGATACCATGTATACTTGTGAACCTCTCTGTGCTGGAAAAAGGTATTCATGATGCGGAGTCCGTTGCTACAACAGAGCTGCAATAAATACCTTCCGTTCTCATTCAGTCCAGTGACTCCATGTTTTCCGATCACACCCTTCCACGTATCTGCGTCTGTTCCAACATGTGCGTTAAAATCCCCCCATAAGGACTGTAGATTCAGTAGCTGATACTCGTAGAAGAGCATCATTTACTTCATCCACAAAAGTCTGATATTCACTCGTGGCATTGGGGGCATATACCTGCAATAGGCACAATGACCGATCCAATACCTTGAGCTTCAACATACAGACCCGTGATCCCAAAGGAATCCAATCTGACACACAGTGTGACAAACGGGGGCTTGTGAGAATCCCCACACCCGCTCATGCAGACATACTAGGATCAGCACCAGAATAGAAGAGTTTCCATCCGCCATCCAGATCCACAGTTCCAGAGCCACGTCGTTTGGTTGAAGAAACTCCGATAATATCGAGATGATACCGCTTTGCTTCCTCAACCAATTCTAGCTCTTTTCCTGCGAGGGTGAGGATATTCCAATTGCCCAACAGCAGTTGGTGATGGTTGACCCGTGAGTGTGCGACATTATCTCGAGTACGAATACTCTGCGCTGCCTCCATTCGCCTCTCCAAACGTGTAGCGGGCACATTGGTGGAGCTGCCACTAGGGCTGGCTGGTGGAGATTGTCGCTTATTTTTCGAACGAGCCCCTCTGCCTAAGACTCGAACGCCATAGGGGTTTCGCTGAATGACGATCTGGGAGTCCCTAGGCGCTCCCCTGCTGGACGAGGTTCCACTTGTGAAGGTGGCCCCATTAACGTCGTTCACGTAATTTTTATTATTTGTGCTCATCATGATTTGTTTTGCAGTTTAATCTAACTGCGGAGAGGTTTTACATCAGAGTTGTCCTTCTCCTAGGTTAAATGCTTACCAGAGCTGATGGGCATAACCAACCCAGGTTTTAAGTTTTCCAACTATTTTGATTTGAACTATACTTCGTCTCGCTTCTACCATTAGACCTATCTGGCATGGGTAACCCTTTCAGGAGAATTCAATCTCCAGCCAGTACAGCTCTGCAGGTCATTGAGGCACATAGACTTTTCCACCTCGTTACGGTGATAGTTCATGGAAAAGCTATGCATTGTAGGTCTAATTGCCGAGCTATGTTATTCTATGCCTACTGTGCCATAATAAGCCAATTATATGTCATACTATGCCTACTAAGCTACGGTGCCCACTTTGGCCTACTATGCCTGTTGTGCCATAATAAGCCTACTGTATGCCATACTATGCCTACCAGGGTGCCATGTTATGCCTACAATGTCATACTAAAGCTGCAGCACCTACTGTGGCACACTATGCTTACTAATACTATGCCTATTTTCCATAACAAGCCTCCTGTATGTCATAATCCGCCTACTAAGGTGTAATGCTATCCCTACTATAATATACTACGCTGCAGTGCCTACTGTGGAATACTATGCAATAATAAGCGAACTATGCCTACTGTGCCATAGTAAGCTACAGTGCCTACTGTGACATGCTTTGCTTACTAGGGTGCCATAACAAGTCTACTTCATGTTACACTATGCCTACAATGCCATACTAAGCCTACTATGACATAGTACTCCTACTAACCTATGGTGCCAAAAGCCCACTACAGTATATTGTTGTTGTAGCGCATATTTATCCTCCAGTCACCAGACAGCATCAGACGCTAACTTATTCGACGATCCGCACATTTTTTTATTGCAGTGACTACTTCGTGATTGGAGAAATCCGCACCTGCTTAAGGAGTTTCCGATGATCCAACGTTCCTGTAGATTTCTTCAAATTCTTGCCCACCGAATTTGCTGCTTGTTCAAAGCCACCAACCAGAGATAATTATCGTAAAACGTCTTATCCAAGGACGCAACGGCGTGACCAGGGTGCGGGTTGAACCCAGATCATTCAATCAAGGTCGTCGTAAACAATTCGCCTTTACCCATTTGGCCAAGCTACCAACTATACTACACTCGAATGCTATAGGCCTGTTATGTCTACAATGTCATACTACGCCTACTATAACATACTAAGCTGTAGCGCCTACTGTGGGATACTATGCCTACTGTGCCATAATAAGCCAATTATATGTCATATTCTGATGTTGTACTATGCATACTAAGCTACAGTGCCCACTGTGGCACACTATGCCTACTGTGCCATAATCAGCATTATATGTCTATTGTGCCATAATTAGCCAACAATATAGCATAACTATACCCATTGTACCATAATAAGCCTACGATATCTACAATGTCATACTAGCCTGTAGCGCCTACTATGGTTTTTAATAATATGCGTACTGTTCCATAACAAGCCTCCTATATGCCATACTCTGCCTCCTAAGGTGTCCTTCTATCCCAACTAAGTATACTAACCTCCAGTGCCTACTGTGCCATATTAAGCCAACTATGCCACAGAGCCTACTGTGACATGCTATGCCTACTAGAGTGCCATAATAAGCCTACTTCATGTCATACTATGCCTAAAATGCCATACTAAGCCTCCTATGACATACTACGCCTACTGTAGTATACTATGCCTAATGTGCCATAAGGCTACTACTGTATATGCCACACTATAGTCGCATGCTATACTATGTCTACAATGCCATACTACGTTTGCTATGAAATACTAACCTCCAGTGCCTACTGTGCCATATAAAGCCAATTATGCCACAGTGCCTACTGTGACATACTATGCCTACTAGGGTGCCATAATAAGCCTACAATATGTCATACTATGCCTAAAATGCCATGCTAAGCCTCCTATGACATACTACGCCTACTGTGGTATACTATGCCTAATGTGCCATAAGGCTACTACCAGAGGTGGAGTCCTCGAGGACGTCCTTGGCCTCGAGGACACATTTTGAAGTCCTTGGCCTTGGCCTCGAAGGTCAAGTCCTTGGCCTTGGCCTCGAGGCCTCAAGTCCTCGAAAATTGGCCTGTCCTCGGATCGAGGACAGCAGTATTTTTTGAATTGTTAAAATTTTGTGAAGCACTTGAAAATTTTTTTGGAAAACGTTTTTTTGTGGAGATCGCTTGAAAAATTTTTGTGAAGACCTTTTTTTGGAGATCGCTTAAAAAATTTTTGTGAAGACCTTTTTTTTTTTTTTTGGAGAGCACTTGCGCTTGTGTCCTTGGTCCTTGGCCTTGGCCTCGAGCATTCCTGTCCTTGGCCTCGAGAGTGTCTGTCCTCGGAAAGGTTGTCCTTGGCCTTGGCCTCGGATTTTTTTTGTGTCCTTGGCCTTGGCCTCGAGCCTTGTGTCCTCGACTCCACCTCTGGCTACTACTGTACATTCCATACTATACCGCATGCTATACTATGTGTACAATGCCATACTACGTCTACTATGACATACTAAGGTGCAGTGCCTACTGTACCATAACAAGCCAACCATATGCCATACTATGCCTTCAAAGCTACAGTGCTCACTGTGGCATACTATGCTTCTTGTGCCAGAATCAGCATACTACGTCTATTGTGCCAAAATTAGCCCACAATATGGCATAATATATCTATTGTGCCAAAATAAGCCTACTATATACCATTCTATGCCTACAATATCGTACTAGCCTGTAGCGCATACGTGGCATATTATCCTTACTAATACTATGCCCACTGCTCCATAACAAGTCCAGTGGCGGATCTAGAAAATTTTGGTGGGGGGGGATTTTAAGCACAAAACCTCAAGAATTCGGATGTCTTCACCGAAATTGAGAGTGATTTTTCGACCAAATTCAGAAATTCAAACGTTTTTTTCGCCCAAAATCAGGTGGTCTCCAATAAAAAAAAAAGGTCTTCACCAAAATTGAGAGTGATTTTTCGGCCGAAATCGGAAATTCAAACGTTTTTTTCGCCCAAAATCAGGTGGTCTCCAAAAAAAAAAAAAAAAAAAAGGTCTTCGCCGAAATTGGGAGTGATTTTTCGGCCGGATTCGTTAGGTTTAGGCTGGTGGGGGGGGATGCATCCCTAACTGGAACCGAATTATTCGAAACAGAGGCTGATTTTTCGGCCAAAATCGTTACTTTTAGGCTGGTGGGGGGGGATGCATCCCCCCATCCCCCCCCCTAAATCCGCCACTGAACAAGTCCATTATACGCCATACTCTGCCAAACTAGGGTGTCATGTTATCCCTACTGTGACATACTAACCTCCAGTGCCTACTGGTCTGTATTAAGCCAACTACGCCATACGCCTAGTGTTACACTATACTATGCCTACTGTGCCATAACAAGCCTACTTTATGGGTGTCATGCTAAACCTATTAGAGTGTCATGCTATGCCTACAAGAATGTCGTGCTAAACCTATTAGGGTATCACGCTATGCTTACAATGCTGTGCTAAGCTGCGGCACCCACTGTGACATGCTATATGCCATACTAAGTCTACACTGCCATACTATGCCTATCGTGCCATACTAAGCCTACTACATGCTATACCATAAACAAAACCATAATTATTTACCTATACAGGATAAAACAAATCCACTCCGGAAACCAGCTTTGCAATTTATAGACTGGAGTCGCGGGGAAGTCGCATTTTGCCATTTTTGGCAGAAACTAGAGTGCCATTGTCTAAATATCGGATTGTAATTGTAATTGTAATTGTAATTACATTTTATTCACCAAGTTGCCTTGGCCAGGAGACAGCGAAGTGACCTTTCGGTCTTCGAGTCAAGCTGCCACCTGCCCACCTGTCTGCCACACACGGTGGAGGCTTCACACTATCCCTTTGATTGCTGAACGTCAAGCAGGGAAGCTGTGAATACCAATTTTTATAGTCTTTGGTTTGACCCAACCGGGAATCGAACCCGAGTCTACCGCTTCAGTAGCAGACGCTCTATCCACTCGACCACTGATGGATTGGAGTGCTATCCTAACGTTAACATTGATCCATCAATATTCTTAGCCAACCGCTAATATTTTCTATCTGTTTTTCCACCCAATGCCAACATGCAATAATCAACCTTCCTATACCAATGCTTAAATTCATCAATTAATTTTCCTAGTCTACTTCTAACATTTTTATAATCAATTTTCCAAGTCAAGTGTTAACAATTGTCAATCAATTTTCCTAGCCTAATGCTAGCGTTCATCAATTAATTTTTCCAGTTAAGAGCTAACAGTTGTCAATCAAATTTCCTAGCCTAATGCTAATATTTATACATCAATTTACTTAGTCTAATGCCAACAGCCAATAATCTACCTTCTCATGTCAATGCTTAAGCTATGCGTGATTATTCTACGCAAGCGAATTCTTCAACTGATAACCATTAGTAAATGAACGACAGAATTTAATTATATTTTTGGATCAATGTAAAATAAGAACAACTTTTTCCATACTATAATTTTTTTAATGAAGTAAAGCGCCCTTGAGGTTGTTGGTGTGTAAACTCATATGTTAACAGTAACTTTAGGTCTTAGGGTTTCAAAATTTTTCAAAAGTAAGCAAGTCGAAGTACACATCCTCTTAGAACCGGTAAATCTTGAGTTTAGACTGGCTGTTTTTAATTTTTTGCCAATATTTAGTCTCATTTGTTCTTGATTTTGTAAAAACTTTGAGAGCATCGATGTCAATTTCAGCGGGCAGTTACCGTAGCATTATGCTAGGCTAGGAAAATTGATGGATAAAGGTTAGCATTGATAATTGATTGATGAATGTTAGTATTAGATTAGGAAATTCATTGATAAATGTAAGCATTAAGCTTGGAAAATTGATTGATAATATTATATTAGAGTAGGAATACTGATCAATATTACGATTATTAGATTAGAAAAATTGAGTGCTAAGTATTGGCATTAAGCTAGGCCAGGAAAATTGATTGATAAATATTGGTATTAGGCTAAGAAAATGGATGGATAAATGTTACTGTAGCATTGCGCTAGTTTAGGAAAATTGATGCTAAAGGTTAGCATTAAAATGGTTAGTATTAGACTAGGAAAATTGATTGATAAATGTTACCGTAGCATTATGCTAGGCTAGGAAAATTGATGGATAAAGCATTGAAAATTGATTGATGAATGTTAGCATTAGACTAGGAAATTCATTGATAAATGTAAGCATTAAGCTTGGAAAATTGATTGATAATATTACATTAGAGTAGGAAAACTGATCAATATTACCATTATTAGACTAGGAAAATTGTTTGATAAAGTTAGCTGTGGAGTAGGAAAAAATTGGTGTCAGTGAAACATTAATTCTGCTTTAAATAAATTTTCCCTCAGGGCGCGTTATGTACCTCAAATCAAAATGACAGTACCGTCGATGTTTTTTTTTAATTCTTCAAATTTATTGATACGAATATTTCATTATATTATTGTGTAATTAATGCGAGAAAACGCTCACCTAACGAGCTCCATTAAAGCAAGACTGTAGGCCAGTGCTTCCCAATCTTTTCATCACCGTGGCCTATTTTCAATTCGAAAATTTTCCATGGCCCATATCTAAATCGCTAGCTTAATCGCAATTTTTCAAGTTTCAGGTGATCTCCACAAAAAAAAAAAGGTATTCACGCCAAAAACCGCAAATTTTGTGCTAGCTCTCTAACGGGCCCCACAGCGCCAGTAATCAAGACATTTTTTCAACCGAATTTACAATTACCCAGATAGCTCTGTAGCCCACCACAAAATGCTTCTATGGCCCACAGTTTGAAAAACACTGCTGTAGGCCATATGTAAGCGTAATGGTCGTGAAATTTCAGTTTCGTTTTTTCGTACGTGTAAGTCTGCACTAACGTCAGTAGCCTAGACGGGGAAGTGATGCAGTGCCGTCGCTGCTGGGGGCCGTGCTCCCCAATTTCAGTTTACTCAATATACTGTTTTTGCAACATCACGTAACGATAAGGCAATAGTCAATGATGGAAATATAGCAATAATAACTTTCAAACATAATTTTCCTTTGACGTTTTCAGACCTTTTGCCAAATTGCTGCCAATCAACTGGTGTACATAAATGTGACGGAATAACCCGCCTTTTTACTGTAACACGCCTTTACAAATGTGTCGCGGAGGAGAGATATTTATAAGACTGCAGAATCGTAACCGATACCTTGTTAGTGATTATGACATGAACCATAAGTGAAAACATTTTTTTCAAAAAGAAGCTTGTTTTTGATCTTTGGAGCACACTCAACATTTTTAGGTCGCAATCAGTGAAGCACCATCGTGAAGGAGCTTAGGCCCCCTTGGCCATATCACTTAGAAAATTTAACTTCAAAATACAAGCGTTTAAACGTATTTAGACTTGACCTGAAGTAAGGGGGGGAGGGCTAAAGGGGTTAAGCAATTTAATTCTTTGAAATGACTTCTGAATTTTATCAATTTAGTCATTGATGCGGCTTCAAAAAGTGCGAAATGTGATTAAAATGCTGTTAAAATTGCTATTTTTGTGCTGTAAAATCACAAACATTGCCCATTGGTTGGGGGCTCAGCTCCCAGGCCCCGGTTTGTGACACACTCAAGTTGCATCGGTTTGTTTAGCACAAGGCCTAAATTACAGAATTTTTGACCAAAAAAAATTATTTTCTTTCACCCCTCTTTAGCAAAATCCTGGTTGCGCGTTTGGCAGCGTTTACTGCTGCAGATAGAGTTTTCAAGCGATTACAGTAGGGCCGCAACTAAAGGGGGGGGGCAGGCGGGGCGGCGCCCCCCAAACAAAAATTTCGACCGCCCAAACCCCGAAGCAACAATACGAGAAAATATTGGTAGGCCTTAAGTAGCCTATTGTAAGACTGTTGATTAATGATTTGAACTGATGCGAAATATTGCGTTTCGCAAAACTTTTATGGTCGGTACATTGATTGCGATAGCACCCGGTATGTGTAAGCCTAATGCATAATCGCAATCCTTGCTTGATTTAGCTGACAAGCTACAAATTGTTTTGTAAGTAAAATCTTTGAAGAATATTGCAAAATTTTATTGTGACGCTATAGAAACTATTTTACAATCAAAATATTGACGTTAGGTGCGGTTGCGGCAGCACCAGGGTAGCACGCTAGCATTAGCAATGAGTGCACGTGGTCACTTTGACCTTAGCCAAAAAGTTGTTTAGTAACTGTTGTACACTGCGTTTTGTCTTGTTTGGCAGTAATAAATAGGTTTGTCTTGAGAAGTATTAGAGACCCTCAACCCGGTTCGAATCTTGCTTCTTCTGAAGCTACCGATACTCCTTCCACTTAATCATGTGCAAATGCTTCGGGTGCCCCTGGATATCTTAACCTTTTTGCTACTTCACGTCCAAACTTGAATTTATTCCCAAAAAACAAAAATAACCGCTCTTTTTGTCCAGAATGGTTTCGAACCCATACCCGCACCAACCAATGAATTGAACTCAGCTTTAGAGGTTGCTAAAAGCTTTCTTAATTCTAAAACAAACTGCCCAGCACATAGGCGTAGCCAGGAATCCCGCCCCCCCCCCCCCCCAATTGAAATGTCACCAATGACAAAAATGTGACAAAAAAGCCTTTTGTTTCTTCAGCTTCAGTTTCTTTTAGCATTTTTTGCTAACAACAGTAATTAATAAGAATAATGACGACCAGGTCTCCTCAATTCAGTTTTTGCCTACCTATTCAAATGTGTATATAACCCAGGAGAAATGGATAGTTTTGTTCTAAAAGTTCCTATCTTAGGCCCTTATTTACCTTTTCATGAGCGTAATGCAGTAACTAGGGCCGGATTTACCATAATATGGCACAGTACTAGCAAGGGGTTCCGCTGCTCAAATGGTGAGACTTTTTTGGTCTTCACTTATATTAGGCAAGAAGATGTTGCGAAAATCTTCAAAGTGCCAAGATCCCCGCACAATATAAATCTGTCCCGAGCAATAACATAGTTAATAGGCGTAACCATCTATTGTACCATTTTTAAATAACAATTCACCTCCACCCCGCCAGTTTTACGCGACAAAATACTTTTGAAAAAACTTAGCGAGCGGAAATGTTCATTGAACAAACTGTTAAATTTGAATTCAGGGGGTTTGTACCTCTTGGTCGTGTATGTACTCCTGCAACTGGTTATTTTTATTACAAAACAAAAATCTCAGGAAAATCTTCGAGTGAATTATTATTTACTGCTAAAATATTGCAGTAGGCAATGTACCTTGCTTTCCCCTACCCGGGCCAAATTACTTACAAAATTTAACACCAAAATGCAATATTTTAAAATGTTTTAGACTTAACTTGTAAGTTAAAGTAGGATTGAACAAAGTAATTTTTTTAATTGGCTTTCCAATGCTAAACATTTATTTTTTTCGAATGGCTCTAAATACGTGCAAATTGTGATCCAAGGGCAATAAATAGCTAGTTTTCCAAAAAAATACAAAAAGTCGCCCAGCGGTTGGGGGCTTAGCCCCCATACTCACGTCTCTACTACGTTTGAGTTACACCAGTTTGCTCAACATGTCTCCCATTTTACACTTTTTTGGGAGGTTTAAGTTCTCTCCCTTTACCAAAATGCTGGTTATGTGCTAACACACTGGCCACGGCCTCTGATCTTGCACGTAATTTGTGCCCCTCCTCCTAATCCAAAATCTTGGCTACACTTATGGCCCAGCATGCTCGTATTGTAGAAAAAGGGAGCAATTTTTGGCCTCTCCTGAAATAAATTTTGCCCCATAGAACCAGAGTTGTAAGTCGGGCCGGGCTTTTCGGGTTGGGTTCGGGCCTGGTTCAGGCTGGGTTCGGGCCTAAAGTTCACAAAAATTTCGGGCTTATTTCGGGCCTGAGACGTGCTTTTTGTCTTAAATGCACAAAAATATAATCAAAATAACTTTAGAAAACATTGCTAAATTTTTCAGACCTAACCTAAGTTTCGTTTTTTGCGGGCATGATTTGGACTTCAAATTAATTTTCGGGTTCGGGCTTATGTTTTCGGGCTCGGGCCGGGTTCGGGCCTGAACTAGTCGGTCCGTTTACAATTCTGCATAGAAAAACGCCCTAGTTGCGGCACTGTATTAGGGGCCGCAGATAAAAACGAGATTAGAAACGTTGCTGGCCTTATAGGTCTTTTTTTAGACATGAAAACAGCATTTTTGAATATACATTTGTAGCCGTACAAGATGTGAAGATCGGTTTTAATATGCAAAAATTTAGTCTATTTTAGTGCCCCCACTTTCGGCTAGTGCCCCTTCGCTTCGTTTGCCCTGGCGACGGCACTGCTGAGGTAATGGCTATAGCTTTTTGAAACAGCAGTCTTTTGCACTGGAATGGACTCAAAAATGATTTAAGGCATCTTTTGAAACAATTATTTAAAGGAAACTGATTTGTCAGAAATAAAATACACAATATACAGAGTCTTATAGGCACAATCAAACCTTTGATTAACAGCTTAAGACATACTGTTTCGGAATCGACATTCGTCTTTTATTCCTCGTCAGTATAGCTAGGACTACAGGTATGAACATGAGCGTAGAAAGGCAAAAAATTGCAAATTAACCAGATCATGACACAATTTTTTTTTTTTTTTTTTTTTTTTTTTTTTTTTTTTTGAGGAGAGTAGAGAGTTAGCTAGCCTATCGTTCTTCTGAGAGATGTAAGGTAAGATTTGTACTTTAGTCGGTAAAGATCTAATTTATAGCAATAGCTTCATTCGGTAATAGTTTAATTAATAGCTTTAGTTTCTTTGGGTAAAATTTTTTCGGTCAAGGTTCATTTATTTTGTTAGCTAGGCTATCGCTCTTCTGCGATAGATTTGTACTTTGATCGGTAACGATTTGATTTATTGCAATAGCTTCATTCGGTAAAGATTTAATTAATGGCTCTAGTTTTATTGAGTAAGGATTTTTCAGCTAAGATTTATCTATTTTGGCTAAAATTGACTGAATGATGGGTAAAGATTTATTTATTACAAACGTAATCGGTAAAGATTTATTGATTGATTGGTAAATTGGTAAAGATGCTTGTTTTGAAGATTTTTATCACTGGTGATATTTGTCCTTTTTGGCCTTGCTAGCCTTACTGATGAGCCCTGAGATTGGGCGAAACAGCTGTCTAAGGCATGCTATAGATAAATATTTTGCATTGAACTATTAGAATTATCTCTTGTAGTATTGTGGTTACTTTATATTTTTTGGGAAAAAAAAAAAAAAAAAAATTGTGTCATGATCTGGTTAATTTGCAATTTTTTGCCTTTCTACGCTCATGTTCATACCTGTAGTCCTAGCTATACTGACGAGGAATAAAAGACGAATGTCGATTCCGAAACAGTATGTCTTAAGCTGTTAATCAAAGGTTTGATTGTGCCTATAAGACTCTGTATACTGTCTATAGCTTATTATTAATTTTCTTAGTACATTGTTCTTAATAAAATACACAAATAAGTAAAAACTTTCAAAATGGCAAAAATAAGCAATCAAATTTGATTACTTGCTAAAAAATGCTGAACTTGGATATTCATCAAAACAAAAATTAAAACTCAGAAATAGGCAGGGAGCTATTCAATTTTAGTTAATTACCAATCACTACTCTCAAATTTTGTGAACCACTTCTTTCAAGTTTCGTTCCATTAGCCAGCTCCCCCTCCAATCACCTTTCTCAAAAGTATACACGAAACAGATTACCCCATGTAAGTTTTACTGAACTAGAATTTTATGATTTACCAGCTTGTAAATATGAAACTAAAATTTTACCGTTTATATCCACCTTCTACGTAACCTATTTCTGCAACCAGTTTAATCAACTTTTTGTACTGTTAACTTCTTAGCTTTGTCACGTTTTCAAGCAATGGTTTTTGTCAAAATAGACCTAAAATTAAGTCCGTTTTGCAAAAAATACCAAATTTTCCAGCGGCTAGGCGCTCTGCCCCCAGACCGCGAATGGTCTCTGACTGCGAGCTCCGCAATCAGACCCCCGAAACAGCCCCTCATTGCAGATTTTTGGCTACGCGCCTGATTAAGATACTTCAATGGTACGATGCTTGTATGCTGATGTTTTTGTGAATTTCAGATACTATCGAAATACCGTAATATTATCAATAATCTAAAAACACATCAAAATATCATTACAAACTTCGGAATAATAGTTCGGTTTTGAAAATGGCTCTTATTTTTATCAAAAACCAAAAATATTTCAAACCTAACGTTGTTTGTGAAAATTACAAGACGTAAGAGACTGCTTTTCCTTTGCCCCTTTTATTCTACACGCAGCTTAATAGTTTTTGAAAATGAACAAGCATATTATATATTTTTGTAATGTAAATTCTATCAATAACAAATTTTCGGTTTAATGTGTGTAATATCTGGAAAATAAGCTTTCGGGGAAATGTAATTTTGGCCAAATGTACATTCTGGCAAGTGTAAATTCTGGCAAATAAGCTTTCGGGGAAATGTAATTTCGGCCAAATGTATATTCTGACAAGTGTAAATTCTGAAAAATAAGCTTTCGGGGAAATGTAATTTCGGCCAAATGTACATTCTGGCAAGTGCTCATTCTGGCAAATAAGTTTTCGGGGAAATGTAATTTCGGACAGTTGTTCATTCTGGCGAATGTAATTTCAGGCAAGTGCTCATTCTGGCAGATGTAATTTCAAACAAGTGTTCATTCAGGCAGATGTAATTTCAGGCAAGTGTTCATTCTGGGAAGTGTGATTTCTGACAATTGTTAATTCTGGAAAAAGAACGTTCAGGGAAATGTTTTTCTGGCAAATGATTTTCGGGGAAATGTTTTTCTGCGAGGTGTACAGATACCGTAATTGAGAGGTACGATACGTAGGTAAAAAAGTTGCTGAGGTTTTTTCGAAGTTCTCGTTTTCCGAGCTTTAAAAAAAGTTTTACTGTATATTTATTCTAAAATAGAATTCATGAAATAACAGTTTTGCGAAGTTTGGATCTTTTCAACTTATGTGACGCCTTTTAACTTTAGTTCTTGGAAAAGGAAGAGGAGGAGAAAAATAATCAGAAGTCAGAACACGGGTCATAAACGATTTATAGACGTGTAACAATGCATCATACTAACACAAGTACGGTACGTAGCGTGGTCAGCAAAATGCAAACTTTGTTACGTAACGTACTTGCATGGTACGGTACGTTAGTACGCACATTCACACAGCGTACCAACGTACCGTACCCGTACCTTCACAAAAAGTGCCTACCGTGCAAGCGTACCATACTTTTTAGCAAAAATTGACGCATACCGTACTGCCATGCTTGGAAACAACAAAACATACAGTAAAGCTCCTTGCGCAACGCAAGTAACTAATATTTTATGCAGTGAATGTGATCAGTTTTTCTACTGCAATGGATGGATAGATTGCCCGTGGCTGACACCAAGTGATGAAGCGAATTGCAGTAGCTGTCCTGCGCTACAGTCCAACCGATGCGATTGCAATGTTGAAGGAAACTTCACTTGCAAGTGGGATAGGGTTGGGGATGGAAATGGAAAGAATCGGCGCACATGTTATAACGATCATTGTAAGTAAACTTGTCGTAGTGAAATTGCGACTGAATAAGTCATGCATTATGTGCTTGATGTTCGAAGGAAACAAAAAATTAAACAAAACCTTTTTTTTATTCAATGATTGTCAACCTAAAACTATAGGTTTTCGTGTTTTGACCATTAACTTAGGCCATCTTCACGGCTAGTATTTAGAAGCGTAAGTTATTCATCTATACAATTTATTATTATTATATACAGTGCGAATGAGCTATTGCAACGCGTTTCGACATTGCTCAAGGGTATCATCAGGCAAATAAAACAACACATATTTAAACATGCAATGATGTAAAACTGCAGTTACCAAATTTGGAAATAAAATTGCATTGATAAACACATCTGGGCTCACATGACAAAACAAGTTAGCGAGCTTGTAGTAAAGGCCATTTTCGCCTGCTAAAAGGCGTTAACGAGCAAAAATCTTCGTAAACCAAATGCTGTTTCCCAACCGTCTCGCTTAACACTCGTTAAAAGTGATCGCTCAGATTTCCTGACGAGATGTTGCGTTAGCGCGTAATAAATACTTTATTGTGACGTCAGATGCATTTCTACTTCAAAATAATGCGTTCTAGCGTATTGTGTCAGTATGACGGTATGTACTGCAATTGTTATGGAAAAAGGTACTATGGGCCAAGCGCTAGTACTCTAAGCTTGCAAAATCCTCCATCGAAAACAATTAGTTAATAAACGCAGAGTTTAATTATATATTTGGATCAATGTAAAAAAAAAGAACAACTTTTACCATACCACTTTTTTTAAGTGACGTGAAGCGCTCTTGAGGTTGTTGGTCGGTCTACGTTTATGTTAACAGCAACAATAGGTTTCAAAATTTTTCAAAAGTGAACCAGTCGAAATCCACTGTTCTTTTTTAGAACCAGTAACTCTAGAGTTGATACTGGCTGTTTTTAATTTTTTGCCGATTTTCAGTATCATTTGTTTTAGATTTTTTTTTTTAATTTTAGTGTATCGATGTCAATTTTAGCGACCATATTTACAATAGTATTTAATTTCCTATTCTCTTCGCCAGAGTAAAGGCTTTTTTCCTGCTTTGCTGCATCGTAAAACTTTTTGAGCAGTCGTTTAACATGAAAAAAACAAGCTTTTTTCGAATGACTGCAAAAAAAAATCTCAAATAGGGCTCTATACTCTTTGAGTAGTAGCAATTTTGATTGCAAACAAATGAAAATTACTAAAATTGTATCGTTTTGAATCAGTACAAAATTTAGTTTTTTTTTCTTTGATTTGAATTTTTTTTTCGTTTGCTTTTGTTTATTTTGCTGCCGAGGCTAGCATTGTTTTTAATTTGATTTAAATTTTGAGCAAAAACGAGTTTCATGGTCTTAGAAAATTGTGTTTATAAAAAGAGTGTATTTTATTTTTGTCAACTGGCGCTACTCAATATTTTTTTGTCTGTCGATACAGCAAACGGTTCTCAATGCAATTCGCTTTCTTTTTGGCAGTCTAAAAGCAAACATGGAGACCATTGCTAAGTAATTTTCAACAAAAATTCGCTTTAGAGTTTTTCAACATTTTGCCGTTAAATTTCTGACCAAAAAAATGTCTCGTACGCTTAAAGAGTGCTTCAAAATCTTCGTTAAGTTGGTGAGGAAAATGTGACGTTTTTTACTTCAGTTATATCTCGCGATGGATCCAAGCAACTTAACGAACGAAAATGACGTTACACAGCTCGCAGAGTTTCGGTTGTACGTGAAACAATTACCTTTTTCCTTCAGCGAGTACTTCGTTCGTTAGCGCCTCTTAAAATATTCTCGTTATTAATGCGAGCGAGGAAATTTCTGTCATGTGGGCCCTGCTTTGTCTATGCGAAATTTTCATGACGTCAAACACCTTATGACATGTTCATATAAAAATTACAGGGAGAGCACGAGCAAAATGCATGAGCGACACATTGCTTTGTGAATAAATACTTAACTAAAAATTAGCAGCAATTTAGAATCATTAAAATTTTATTCAATGATTGTTTTATTCATTAAAATCAATCATTAAAATTTAGAATCATTAAAATTAAACAAAACCATAAGCATAGCCCCCCCCCTATTAGTCTGTTAACCAAATAGTAGAATAAGGAAAATACCTCGATTTCAGCACTTCTGAGACTGTTTTTTGCACTACAAAGAAATACAAAGTGAATTGAAGCATTTTTTGAAACATATATTTAGGGGGGGGGCTAATTTGTCAAAAATAAAACTCACAAATCATTAAAACTTTGAAAAATGACCAAAAATAAGCAATCAAATTTGATCGCTAGGGTAAAAATGTTGAACATAGGTTTTGTCAACAAATATGTTGGAAACCCAGGAATAGGGGGGGGGGCTATTTAGTATTACTGTAGTTAATTACCAATCACTTCTCTCAAATCTCTTACCATGAGCCTCTCTAACCAATTATTTTTCTCTATAAAGTGTAGACAAAATAGATGACTACGTGTGAGTTTTATTGAACTATAGAGTATTATGATTTACCAGAATGTAATTTAAGCAACTGAAATTTTACCGTCAGCCACCTCCCACATAGCCAATTTATGCAACAAGTTTAATCATGTTTGCACTGCCAATTTTTATGCTACGTTTTAAAAGCATTATTTTTTATCAAAATAGACCAAAAATTAAGTTATTTTTGCAAAAAAATGCAAAATTTTCGAGTGCTGGGGGCTCCGCCCCCAGACCCCCGTGCTTTCGGCCACTGGGAGCAAGAGCAAAGCCCCCACACCCCCAAAATAGCCCCCCGTACCCGTTGGGAAATCATGGATACGCGTCTGAACTAAACAATGTTTGAAAATATATGCGCTTCCACAGACCTCTTTCATTTAAACTAGAGATTCTCAAAAAGATTGTTATCAATATTGGGGTGAATTGCCCAATGGACGTTTTCTTGTTTCCATTAAGCAAAATAATAATGTTTATTGTACTGTCTAAGTCTATTACAAGCAGGTAATAAAAAAAGGTATTACTAAAGTTGAAGACAAATGCAGATATTGTGAATTTTTATCCTGGAAATTTCAAGTTAAGTTAGTTGTTTGAAATCTTTCTTACAATTTTTTTACAATTAAAGTCTTTTTTACAATTTTC
The DNA here is from genome assembly GCA_963965965.1 of Trididemnum nubilum. Taxonomy (NCBI): domain Eukaryota; kingdom Metazoa; phylum Chordata; class Ascidiacea; order Aplousobranchia; family Didemnidae; genus Trididemnum; species Trididemnum nubilum. The sequence continues at coordinate 43,598 of CAWYPQ010000617.1, read as the reverse complement.
CCACCGTTGGCTATGTGGGAATTCAGATGCTGATGAAACACTTGCCTAATGGGAAAGCAGATATGTGAGGAAGTGCTACTTTACAGCTGTGAAAAAGTTTATGTTCCAAATCTGCTGTTACTTCACGACTGTAACTGAGAATACGCGCCTCACTCCGCGGTTCGCGCAAGCAGCAGATTCAAGAAAGAAAAATGAGCTGATTTTTTATTGCGTTAAGTGGCGGAGTTATAAGACGGTTTTCTGATGAAAACAAGCACAATATTAGTTCTAAATAATGCCAAAGGTCCGAATTGTAAGCTAACATTAAAACTGTGTATCTAGCGAATCAAAGTATTGTGAATAAACTACGTGGTTAACTCATGAGTTCGATAAAAGAAACCAAAAAAATAGACAATATACACGGAGACGTGCTAGCAGGCAGGAGACGGGTAAATGCAACAATAAGCAGTAATTATCCAATTGCTATCAAGCCCAAAATATAGCCTTCACAATTCACAATAATCATATTGCTTACCAAACAGTGCACAGCCGGGACAAATACAGTGAGTCGGGTATCGATCGGGAAACGGAACGGGACACACGGGAGTATCACTGAAAATATCAATACGCTGTGCTAACTACTAATTAAGCAGTTACAAGACAAAGCGACTATTATCGTTATCAGGCATCCATTCAGTACACTTTTTCACTTAAGCACATACGCTATGCTATTATTCAGTCTAGATATCATTTACAGTAGGCTACAGCACATCCAAGAAAGTCTGTCTCAATTTTATCGACGTAATTACCGCAAACGATTCAACAGAAGCTCACCCGGAAAAAAGAACAATTAGTCTTCTTCGGTGACATCCAGTGTAATTCAAATACAATGACAATCCAATTATAATAATCTCAAGATTCAATCTCAATCTCAAGCGAACATATTCGAGTCAAATTCAGTAGGCTATTGGCCTAGATTTTTGTAGCTTAATCAGCTTATTCAAATAGAAATAACAGTTAAATTTCACTGATTACTGTAGTTAACTCAAACAAAAATACGTTACACTTATCACATGCCTGCTCTAACGCACAGTCTGCCATGCAAACTATCCATTAACTGAGCCGTAACGAAAAACTAGGAACAAAGGTGCCATGCCGCAAAAACGATGATGTAATAATCACTGAACTTGAACGAGAAGAAACTGAAGCAAGCTTACGCTATCAGGCGGAAGCCGAAAATGCGAAAAACAAGAAATTTTGAGGTTCAGAATTATCATTTGGGCATGAGAAAACGTACAAATTTCTACACTCCCGCCGGCAAATAGCACAATATATACAAGAAATTTACGTTAGAAAATGCTCAAACTATTCAAAAACATCACACTATACAAATAGTGTACAAGTGTTCAGTTCAGTTCTATTGTTCATGAAGAATTGTGGTGGAAGTCATCTGCTTCGTCTCTTGGAGCAGCTTCATCAATGGCAGGGACAACAAGACAAAGTTTATGTATAGGTCTGCGCAGTTCATGCGCACTTGATTTGACGCTAACGGTACGTACAATTCCATGAGCATCAGGATGAACGGCAGTTATTCGCCCAATTCTCCACTGAGATCGCGGAGTAGCATCATCTGTTATCAAAACTACGTCATTTACTTGAAAATTCGCTTTTCTTTTAAGCCATTTTTGTCGGCCAATTATTAATCGGAGATATTCCTTGGACCACCTCTTCCAAAATTGATCAGCAAGGTATTGTACGTGACGCCAACGGCGTTTAGCATAACAATCAGAGGTACCGGTCAAGGTTGGGGGCAAATTTCCAGCAGGGTGAAGTTTCAACAAGTGATTTGGTGTTAAAGCTTCGTTGCTTTCCACATCCATGGTTATTGGTGTCAGTGGTCGTGAATTCAATATAGACTCGACTTCGAGCAAAAATGTGTGCAGTTGATCCTCGGTTAGTTCACGTTCACCACACAAGGAGGTCAGAATCCGTCGAACAGATCTGATCATGCGTTCCCAGCATCCTCCCATATGGCTTGCAGACGGGCAATTAAAACTCCATTCAATTTCTCGCTGGTGGAGAAATTCTTCAATCTGATGTTGGTTCCATTCTTGCAACGATTCTCGCAGTATCCGTTCAGCTCCTACAAAATTAGTCCCGTTGTCGGAAAAAATATGCAAAACTGGGCTTCTTCTAGACAAAAAACGTCGAAGCGCGTTAATGAACGAATCGGCTGTTAAATCTGCAGCTAATTCAAAATGGATAGCACGACTTGTAAGACAAGTAAATAAACATCCATATCGTTTGACGCTGCTACGCTTTTGGCGGATTACTAGCGGACCAAAATAATCCACCCCTGTGTAGGCAAATGGGTGAGAGTCGATCTGTAGACGGGCAGATGGTAACTCAGCCATTATTTGCTGACCGGGTTTGGCATTACGTCGCCGGCAATGCATGCAGTTGTTGATCACTCTTCGCACAGCAGAAGTTGCTTTCAAAATCCAGAACTTTTGTGTCAACAGGTTCATCGTGAAATTTACGCCACCATGACCAGCAATTTCATGATATGACTTCACAATTAGGTCAGTTAAATGGGAGACAAACGGAAGTATCACGGGGTGTCGAATGTCAAAGGAGACAGGCGCTTTGTCTAAGCGACCACCCACTCTTAAAACACCTTCAAGCAGAACTGGGTTCAATTTTTGCAGAGGTGACTTGGATGAAACTTCAATGCCATCGGGAACTCTTTTCAGCATTTCACCAAAACATTGCCTTTGCTCATATTTAATAAGTTCGGCTTCTGCAGCCCGTAAATCATTGACTGTAATCAAGCCATTAACCACAACCTTGCGTTCATCAAATGTCTTGGACATCAAATAGCATTTAAATTTTAAAAGCCAAGCGGTAGCTCTTTTGAGTTTGTACAATGAAGAAAAAGATGAAATCAATTTGTCCACAGGTAAAGGTTCATTTATTGCTAAAGATGCACACACAGGCCTTTTATCAAACCTTTTGATCTCGTCATCATTCAAAGTCACCCTTTTGAAGCGACTGGGCCACGAGCTGGGGTTCTCTTTTAGGAAATCTGGGCCTGTTAGCCAGAAGTTATTTTTCACAAGCATATTAGCTCGACATCCTCTGCTGACTAAATCTGCCGGATTACACTTAGTAGGTACATGATTCCAGTTTGTAACACATGTGTGTTTAGCGATTAGTGCAAGACGTCTTGACACAAACAATGGAAAACGCTTTCTTTCATTTGCAATGCTATGCAAAACTATAGAGGAATCAGTCCAAAATATTGAGGGGCTTAAGGTCATTTGAAGCTCTGTAGATATCATCATATCCATTTTAACAGCGGTCACTGCTGCTAGTAACTCGAGTCGAGGTATCGAAGTTTCATCTTTGGGAGCCAAGTAGGATTTGCTCATCACAAAACTGCAAGTCACTTCATCATTTAAGTTAACTGTTCTTAGGTAGCAGACTGAACCAAAAGCTTCTTTCGAAGCATCAACAAAATAATGGAGCTGACATTTTTGAATCTCACCTGTGTCATGCATTCCAATCCAACGCGGTATGCTCACTTGTTCAAGGTCAGGCAAGATTTTAAGCCATTTTTCCCATCTTTCTAGTTCAGTTTCATGCAATGGTTCATCCCATTCTAAATTCAATTCGCAAACTTTGCGATATAAAAGTCGAGCCTCCAAAATCACTGGGCAAACAAATCCGAGGGGATCGAATACAGAATTCATGGTAGACAATATTCCACGTTTGGTTCGGGGTTTCCATGGCAAATTAATTGCGAAGCAAAACTCGTCGATACCGACATTCCAGCTGATTCCAAGAACTCGTTCATTCAAATTGCCGGTCAAAGCATCAACGTTTTGAGAAGTCGATCTCTGGCTTTCAGGCACCCACTTTGTGAGTTCTTCACTGGTAGACATCCACTTTGTCAAATTAAAGCCTGCCTTAAACACCAATGACTTGATTCCAAGGAGCATTTTTCGTCCCGTCTCAACATCAGGAACACTAAATAAACAGTCGTCAACGTAAAAATTTTGTTGTACCGCTGAGGTAACATATGGTTCAAACTCAGCTCCAAAGTCAACAACCGACTGTCGCAAGCAAAACGCAGCGCAACATGGAGATGAGGTTGCTCCGAATAAATGAACTCGCATCTTGTAGACTGCGGGCTTCAATTCAAGGTTGCCGTCGGGCCACCAAAGATATCTCAAACTATCCCTGTCTTTGGGAGTTACCAGGACCTGGTAAAACATGGCTTCGATATCAGCCACTAGAGCAATGGCATACTTGCGAAAACGCAATAAAACAGCAACCAAACTATTAACTAAGTCGGGTCCTTGCATCAAAGCTTTGTTTAACGACATTCCTTTGTACTCGGCTGCACAATCAAACACTATGCGCAGTTTTTTTGGTTTGTTAGGATTTAACACAGCGTGATGAGGAATGTACCAAGTTTTTGAAGAGAGCTCTGTCCCATCACTTTCATCAACAACTTCAGCATAACCTTTTTCAAGCATTACATTCATTTGCTCGGTATATTTTTCTTTAAGTTCAGGATCACGTTCGAATTTTCGTTTAAGGGGCATCAGCCGTTTCAAAGCCATTAATTTATTATTTGGCATGATTTGTCCATCATCTCTCCACGGCAGTGGAACTTCATAATGACCGTCAGTCAATTTCACAGAGTTTTTAAGCAACGAGAACACTCTTCCGTCCTCTACAGAAATATTTTTGTTGGCACAAACCTCTTCCAAAGAAGAGTCAAGTTTATCACATTCGCAGCCACAAAATTCACCACCATTGGACAAAAATTTTGACTCATATGAAGTTGCCTGATCAACCGGCAGAGACTGGTAACGAGCAGCAATAAAATTAGAACAAACGTTAGTTGCAAACGCATCATGCGCAAAGGATGGCCCAAGCAACGACCAACCTAAGGGGGATCGAATAGCATCGGGAGAGTGAGAATCCGGTGCAGCTCTCACATCCTCAACTCTGAAAGCTTTCGGAACATTAGCGCCAATCAGCAGTTGCACTGAATCGCTTTCAATCTGTGGAAAGTCCAAGTTAGCTAAATGGTGGTATTTGCTCAGTGTTTGTGAACTAGGCATAGCGTTAGGTTTTACGGGTATGTTATTCACGACAACAACATCGGATAATTCAAGCCATTCGCCTCCAAAGAGACTTTGCACTGAAAGCTGAAGAGACACAGTGTCCAACAACCTTGGAGAAGTCAACGTGTGCAATGTCAATTGCCGCTGTATGCCTTTAGCCTGCAAATTATCAGCCAAAGAACTTTCACAAAAACAAGTCGTTGAGCCTTGGTCGAGAAAAGCATGCACTTCAACAATTTTATCAAGATAACGCACACGAACAGGTACAACGTTTAAATACACAGAACCGTTAGAACAACTATGCAAACTATGAACAGCACTGCATGAACTTGTTTCCGATGCAGTGGGTTTATCATCTTTAGGTTTAGGGCTTTGATGAAGTAAGGTATGATGTAAAGTGCCGGTGCAACCAGGAACTTTGCAGTTTTCACGTGTCTTGCATTCGCGAGCAGCGTGTTTGCCAGCTAAACACTTAAAACACAAGCCTTCCCTTTTAATAAACGCATGTCGGTCTTCAAAGGTCAACTTAGAAAACTTCTCACAAGCGGACAACTTGTGGTCCTTCTTGCAGTAATGGCAGGTGACTAGTTTCGCGTTATTCTTCGTCAGCTTGTCTACTGACGCCAGGTGAGAACTCTCCTTGCGGTACTGCTTAACTCGAGTGGGAAAAACTTCACGGCCAAAAATCGAGTTTGCCAAGTTACTCTTTTCTGTTAGAAAGGAAGACAAATCGGAAAACTTTGCCCTTCTTCCGCAATTTCGCTCAATTTGGACAGAATATTCCACCCATGACCTTTTTAAATCCATTGTCAATTTATTCACAACACACATCATTACGTGCATTGAATCAAGACTTGAAGATTGGCCGATATTTTTGAGAGAGATGCAACACTTCTCTAACAAATTCGCTAAAGACTTCAAACCTTCCCGACTATCCTCGGCCACTTTAGGTGCACATTTCAAACGCTCCTCACAGCACCTAGCAATTTCATGGGAGTGACCATATTCTTCGTAAAGAATATCCCAAGCTCTTTTGAATCCAACCTCGGGAGATAAATTAGACAAATGATTGATCTTTGCTTGCACGTTGGACTCACAATGTTGATGTAACAAAGGTAGAAGCTCAAAGTTTTCTACTTTTCCCATCACGTGTGCTTCAAATTGTCTTACAAACAACCAATAGTTCATTGGGTCACCATTGAATTTTTGTATCAAAACAGCCGGAGCAGGGCGATCTTTGCGTACAAAGGATTCTATTCTTCCTTGCCGTGGTTGAGAAGGATTCAAATCGATCTTTCCATCTCTTTGACTAGGCTCCTCATTTGCAACAGCTTCAGTCGTAGGTACGTTATTTCGTTGGCCAAATGCAGACAAAGCGGCAGTGGTTCTTCGGTCGGACATCCCATAGTGAGAAATTGCTTCAACTTCTTCCAATGGAGGAAGGGCTGAACTGCGCACGGGTTCTCTACGACTGCACAAAAATGATGGAGTCGAATGGTTAACAGTACTCAAGGAGCTTAAACGAACCAGCGGTGGTATACCAATGGGATCACATTCAACAGAATGGGAGAATTTTTTAATTACTTCTTTGGCGGGTGATACACGAGGAACAGAAGTACTCTGAACAGTTGTAGTCCCTCCTATGGTATCACTAGAGTGGGCTACAGTCATAACAACATCAGATTCTGCTTCTTCAGCATTCCAAGCCTCAGCCTCAACTCTTGCTAATTCATACTCTCTTTGCCTTTCTAGAAGTGATCTTTCAACACTTTCTTCGAATTCTCGGAGTTCTAGATCGGCAGCCTCTTCAGCTTCACGTTTTAATTTTTCTGCCTTTTCTTCAGCTTCGCGCTTCAATCTTGCTGCTTTATCCCTGGCTCGCTGCTTGGACTCTCCAATGCGGGCCAGTTCCTGATCAATTGCAGCCGAAGCCACCTTCAGCCTAACTCGGCTTTTGTGCCTCTCACTACGAGTAGAAGAGCGAGAAAATCGAGATGAAGTTGAGCCTAGTGAGCTTATCGACGCAGCATCGTCAAGCGGTAAGCCATCAGCTTCCTTGTACATTTGCCGAAGTTCCTTTTTCAGCTGAAGAATTTTTTGCGATCTGGTGTCTGATCCTATCATATTTTCACAATCACAAAATCAAGAACGATACTGACTCACCATTCTGTTGTTTGAAAACGATGTTACTTCACGACTGTAACTGAGAATACGCGCCTCACTCCGCGGTTCGCGCAAGCAGCAGATTCAAGAAAGAAAAATGAGCTGATTTTTTATTGCGTTAAGTGGCGGAGTTATAAGACGGTTTTCTGATGAAAACAAGCACAATATTAGTTCTAAATAATGCCAAAGGTCCGAATTGTAAGCTAACATTAAAACTGTGTATCTAGCGAATCAAAGTATTGTGAATAAACTACGTGGTTAACTCATGAGTTCGATAAAAGAAACCAAAAAAATAGACAATATACACGGAGACGTGCTAGCAGGCAGGAGACGGGTAAATGCAACAATAAGCAGTAATTATCCAATTGCTATCAAGCCCAAAATATAGCCTTCACAATTCACAATAATCATATTGCTTACCAAACAGTGCACAGCCGGGACAAATACAGTGAGTCGGGTATCGATCGGGAAACGGAACGGGACACACGGGAGTATCACTGAAAATATCAATACGCTGTGCTAACTACTAATTAAGCAGTTACAAGACAAAGCGACTATTATCGTTATCAGGCATCCATTCAGTACACTTTTTCACTTAAGCACATACGCTATGCTATTATTCAGTCTAGATATCATTTACAGTAGGCTACAGCACATCCAAGAAAGTCTGTCACAATTTTATCGACGTAATTACCGCAAACGATTCAACAGAAGCTCACCCGGAAAAAAGAACAATTAGTCTTCTTCGGTGACATCCAGTGTAATTCAAATACAATGACAATCCAATTATAATAATCTCAAGATTCAATCTCAATCTCAAGCGAACATATTCGAGTCAAATTCAGTAGGCTATTGGCCTAGATTTTTGTAGCTTAATCAGCTTATTCAAATAGAAATAACAGTTAAATTTCACTGATTACTGTAGTTAACTCAAACAAAAATACGTTACACTTATCACATGCCTGCTCTAACGCACAGTCTGCCATGCAAACTATCCATTAACTGAGCCGTAACGAAAAACTAGGAACAAAGGTGCCATGCCGCAAAAACGATGATGTAATAATCACTGAACTTGAACGAGAAGAAACTGAAGCAAGCTTACGCTATCAGGCGGAAGCCGAAAATGCGAAAAACAAGAAATTTTGAGGTTCAGAATTATCATTTGGGCATGAGAAAACGTACAAATTTCTACATCTGCCATGTAACTTCCTTCTTACAATATCGTCAACCAATAACTTAGTATTTGTGATGCAATTTAAATCGTATCACACGCTCAGTGGTCGCGACTTCCAAGTGTCTGCTACTATTAAACGGTAGACTCGAGTTCAATTTCCCCTCTGGCCAAACCAAAAAGTATAAAATTGGTATTCACAACATCCCTGCTTCACGTTTAGCTTTGAAAGGACAGCGTCAACCTCCACCGTGTATGGTAAACAGGTGAGCAGATGGCAGCGTGATTCGAAGGCCGAAAAGTCTCTTCATTGTCTTCTACGGCAATGCAACTTCATGCATAAGGATGTAACTAAATAGGAGCTTCTTATGTATGCCAAAAAGGTCTAACCCATACACTAGTATGGTTACATCATAGCGTTAGTATTGTCAATACACAATGGATTTGAATGAATCAATCAAAAATTACCAGAAGTGGACTTTAATGATGAATTTCCAGACATATTATGCAAATTAGATATCAGCAGATAAAAGCAACCAAACACAGATAATAGTACATCAGATAAAACTTTTGATGAAATATCGATCTGGTGAAAGGCAGCTAACCATTGCAAATATAGATTTTTAATGAAGAAAAATACTTTTCATTTCGTGTGGGTTTGATTTTTGTCTTCGAGAAAACGAAACGAAAGCCTAATTAGGTCAATTTCTAAAAAAAATAGTGAGTAATCCTTTGCGAAAAGAAGCATTACTGCAAGTCCCGATAAGCTAACGGTAGTTATTAGTGAAGTTACAATTTTCTTTGTCCTAGTCAACCTTTTTTAATTTTGCCACATGTGGCATTTTGTGTCACGCGTGTGTAGCTCTATGTTTCCAGAAACTATGGTACATCAACGCATTCGCAGGCAAAATGCCGTAAATGTTAATGCGATTGTGGTGCAACCCAAATTTAGAGCAACGCTGGTAATGTATCAATACCTTACACATTATACTTGTTGGAATTTTTTCATCTGATGTTCACAATCAAAGTTAATTAATAAACTGGCACACTTGACTTTATATAGTGTTTCAGGATTTTTATAAATCGCAAATACTTTAACTGCAATTTACTCAAAACGACTGCCATGTGGGATAGACCATTTACTTTAAGTCCTGCAGTTGTTGGAGTAACGTTTCCCCAAAAGGTGACCTCTCATATATTTGCTTCTTCTAAAATATCTATTAGCATTAAAAACAATTGGCTCTCTAGCTATAAGCTCAATTGGTAGTGAAAATTAATTTTGCGTTTTCTTTGTTTTTTAGCCGGGCACTCCCCAAATATGGAAAAATATTTGGATGTTAAATACCTACTGATATCAAAAGGTCAACTCTACAGCTTTAGTCGTTAAAAAAGATTTATGAAAGTCCATTTTTGAGGTTTACTTGGGGGTGGCATCATCAAAATATATAAAAGTATTTGCTGCTTAAATATCTACTCGAATCAAAAAAATTACCTCTCTATATTCTAAGTCGTTCGAAAATGATTTTTTGGGAGTTCATTTCAAGGAAGTTCCCAGGAAATGGCAGCAAAACATTTCTGAGGACATGACTGCATTTGTAGCTAGTCAATTTTAATCACAAAAATTAGAATTCGGTGCTTTGCCGTTAAGTAACAGAAAAAAGTACAAGATTTTGGCAGAAAAAATGGAAAAAATAAATAAAATAGAAAAGGAAAAAAAAGAAAAGTGGGTTGGGATGGGGATAAAAGAATATCTTAGTATATATAACCTTGTAAAATATTTTTTGCCGAACATAGTAGTTTTTTGAATGACAAAGCCTTTATCGCCAATTTCCAGGGCGGTTTTGGCCCCTAATATCAAAGTCACGCATTGTTTCAAAATTTGGTACAAAGGAAGATCTTATTAATCTATTTTTGCAGACAAATTTTAAGTAATTTGTTCGTGCGTTACTGTATAAGCAAAAATCTAAAGTTTCGCACTCGGTAGTTGCAAAATGGCCAAGTAAAAATAAAAACAAACGCGACGCGAGTGTCTGTCGTTTCAATTGCAAATACAATTCTTTCTGACTCATAACAGAAAAAATTTGGTCTGAAAGGACGCAGCGACCACTAATTTTTCTTTATGTGCAAATGACAATTCTCTAGCATTGTTTTTACCACCAAAAGTACTTCAAAAATGAATGCATTAACCTTTATCGGGACTACTGCCAACATTTTGTCTACACGGGCCACAAAATTTATTGCTATTCTTAGATGAATTGTCTGAAGGAACCGTTTTTCAACTATGATAAAGATTTATAAATTTGTCTTGAGGGTAAAAAAAATTACGGATAGTACGTGCGTTGTCGCACTATTGCCCGCATTTGGTGGACATGCGTTTTTGGCTTTTACTGTTAAGTTTTGAAAAGAGAACTTACTTGTAACTACTGTATGTCATTCTGTTGTCGGTGTGCTTTATTTTAAGATGCAAGATTGTTGAAACAAGGCAAATCCCTGCAATCGAAATACCTCTAGTTTTCTTTCGCGGGCATTGTCGAATCAGAATGATAGTTCATGCAGGTGCTGCGCCAGGCTTGGGTTAGTAGTATCATCTAGGCTGCATTGCGGTCGCAGGATCAGACACTGTTTCCGATTATGAACACCAGGTTAATCAAAATCACGATACTGCTGGCAACTGTTTCTAGTAGAAACGAAACCAATGACAAAATAATTAAATAATACTGCTCATATCGTAATTAAGCTACTTGCCACCAACTGCATGGTGAACGTTTTCACTGTTAGATTATTGCTGGATTGGTAAAAGATAAAAGTAAGCATGAACCTTATTCTTTAGACCATTGCTTAGGGCCGCAATAGACGATCAAGTTTTTTCTGCAATTTTACTTCTCCAGCAATTACCACTTCATTTACACGTGAAACTGTTTTTCTGCAAATTTACTTGCATAAATAAAAATTTTTGGCGCCGAAAGTAATCTTTTGCAAGAAATTTAAAATTCCATTTACACGTGCGTTCAACAATTTTTTTTTCTTGAAAATGTTTGCAGCAATTTCGTTGTGGTTTTATTCTACAAGACCTTGAAAATCCATTTACACAAGGCGGTTTCAGCACTTGCATACAGATAATCTGCTCTAATAATCTGAACTGTCAGTCGGCATGTTTCGAAAAAAAAAGCGGTAGCAGCAATAGTAATTTGGAAAGTTATTAAAAAGGAAAGGAAAAGAAAAAAAACGTAGAATGTGGATCCGATCCTGGCTTGCACGTAGAGACGAATTAGGTGCCTACCATCGTTTGTAGCAAGAAATGAGGGTAGAAGATGCACAATAATTTAGACTGTTCTTACGTATGAAACCTGAACATTTGGAGGAACTTCCTCGAATGATGGGATCAAAAATTTCCAAAAATGACACCGTCATGAGACAGGCGATTTCTAGCAAAGAGCGTTTAGCAGTCACCCTCCACTTTCTTGCCACAGGTAAGAAAATACAATTTTTTGTCTATGTTTATCGAAAAAGAAAAACGAATTAAAAATACAAAAGAACTGGAAAATTAAAGCGAAAAATCTCTTTCCTTCAGCATAATATACAACTGAACACGGCATTCGTTTAGAGTCGTATCCACCGACGTAGATTAACGCTGATTATCGATTTCCTACGCCGTTGAATTTATTACAATCAAATCAAGCTGAATTAGAAAGTTCAAAATAGTTTATGAAGTACATTATGATTATAGCAATTTGCCTGGTCATTAGTCGGAATTCTCCCTCTAAAGTTTTGTTAGTCGAGGATTAAAAGCAATCCACGTTGGTGCATACGAACCTAGTAAAAAAAATGCTGCAGTTTTCAAATCAAATATGTTACAAATATCTAAAACTGCACAAAACATGTAAAAAAGTGTTACAAAAAAAAATAAAAGCAGTTCATCATATCGTTACGTCGATGATAAACGTAGAATCAACTGGCAGATTTGATGCAAGTTTCGGCTTCACGAAACTAGATGAGTAAGAGTGCAGTACTGCCGTAAATTTTTGAAAAGCTCACTGATAGAATTACTGTATAGTTCGCTGATGCAACATAAGTTCTATTAAAGCATTAAGTGCACGAAAGTAGCCGAATACGTTGATTTTTCATTTAACTTTTTTTAAATCTAGCAATTTAATTACAGGAATGGCAAAGAAAGTCAGAAAATTTTGCATTACAGTGTTTTACTTGTTTAAGTACTTGACTCACTACATTCTGCATTTTGGATTAACACATCACTGATAGTACCCGGTTAATTTTTTTTTTTTTTGGTAAAATTTTTTCGGTATCGGCAAAAAAATGTGTAATTTTAACCCTGGCAACTTTTTCGGGCCCGTTTTTTTGTCAAGACAATTCGTAATCTGGGCCTACTATAATTTTCACATAGAACATTATCAATATTTTACGTAGCTCTTACTGAAATTTTTTTCGGTTTCGGCCCATTGAAAACTCGAATTGGTAGTAGTTGTACTTAGGGTCAGAGGTAGGTGGCGCTACTTTGGAGGCTAATATACCGAGTAGTGGTAACCAGTAGCTTGGCTAGGGGCGAGGGGGAGGTTATAATACAAAAAATAGAAAGTTTTTAGCTTTTTTGAGACAGTGCTTTGAACTGGAATGAACTAAAAGATGATTTAAAGCGTCTTTTCAAATATGTAAAGTGGGGAGGCTAATTTGTCAGAAATATAACTCACAAATCTGTAAATACTTTTAAAAAATGACCAAAAATTTGATCGCTTGTGGAAAAATGCTGAACCAGGTTTCATTAAAAAAATAAAAGATCAGGAAAAGTAGCAGGAGGCTATTCAGAATTAGTTCAATACCCATCGCTTCTCTCAAATTTCCATCTATTAGCCCCCCAATTATTTTCATAAAATATAGAAGAACTAGATTGTTCCTTGGGAGTTTTTTTTTTTTTAACTACAGATTTTAAATGAGACGACTGAAATTTTACCATTAGCCACCTCCCACATAGCCTGCTAATTTCTATGCCACGTTACAAAGCATTAATTTTTATCATAATAGGCTCGTAAAATTATCCTATTTTTGCAAAACAACTCAAAATTTTCGACCCCTTCCACTGCAAATTTCTGGCTATTCTCCACGCCGGTAACGTTGCTACTTTTCAATGGCATGAAAAAAATGAAGCAGCTCGCTACTGCTACCATTTTGAAATGTTGGGTGCTTTTATCAAGATTTCACTCATTGACATGTTGAAGCTTAGAGTCTAATTAAGTAAATATATAACCGAAAGCAGAAACAAAGACATAGCCAATGTTTTGATTGGGGAAAGATATTTTGAAATCTATCTGCCGACTCACCTTTACTGTAAGCCTAATATAAAAAGTTATTGTCAATACTATGCATTTTAAAGAGAAAATGTTTGGAAGCATTATTTTTACATACGATTAGCGAGCAAATAGCTGTGTCATAACCTAAGCAAACATTTACAAAAATATACTAATTAACTGTAGGCTTTAGTAAACATAAATTAAGTCATCTAAATCAAATAGAATCATTAACAAATTGTAGTGAACATAAATTCAGTTCTAACGCTCAGTAATATTAGACGCTTTCAATCTGCTGCTCAAGAGCAACCAGCCGGCTTGATACACTCAAAAGCTCTCAACAAAAATGTGCGGCGTGCAAAATGCAAACTTCATAGCGATTCAGCTGTTTTCCAAATAAGGTGAACAAACGTTTAGTTACTGTGCAAGAAGCAACGACATAGTAAATATACAACATTCTCCCCTGATGAAAATAAACTTATTAAACAAAATGTTCAAGCAACATAATACTGCACCAAACAAAGTCGCTGTGCCGCGAGGACCCACGTACGATTTTACAAACATTTTGTTTAGTCCGTTAAGCTTGAGCATATAATATCGTACGTGGGCAAACAGTCCATATTGCTCATTTATTATTCATGTCAAAGTTCATGATAGGATAAGAGTTCATGTGTTCAGACAACACGATCAATGATAACCCCATCGTTCTGGTGGTCTCCGCTGGCGTCTGGAGCGCCTGAGTTCGACATTTTGAGCCTCTTTCGCAATCGGCAGCTTATCATCGGATGTAACTTCAGAAGCATCTGGAACACGAGAATTTGAAGTTGCCGGTGGTACGGTTGCTTTGCAATCTTTATCGGATGAAGTTTCAGTAGAAGTATTCATTGTTGCATTAGGAGCACGATTGCAGGACACATTAGGAAACGGTGCTAAATCGGAAGTTGATACAGTACTTTCTCGGCAATCGGCATGCCTAACTTTGGCATAGGTTGGATTAGCATCTAACAGATGCACAGGGTCACAAATTGGTTCTTCTTTGCTGCGGACAAACCTCCGCAACAATACGGTCGTATTTTGGTCTAAAAGCCAAGATGGCATGGCCGTTCCTGAGATTGCTCGACGAGGAAACGAAAACATTCTTTCGTGTGGTGTTTGATTTGTCGCGGTGCAAAGTAGAGATCTAATTGCATGCAATGCTTTAGGAAGTACTCTTTCCCACTGATCTTCAGCGGCCTTCGTGGATTTCAAAAGCAATTTTACCGTTTTCCAAATAGTTTGATTTACCCTCTCGCACTGTGAGTTTCCCTGCGGATGATAAGGGCTGGAATGGCTGGTGGAAATTCCGCGTTCAGCCAGAAATTGCTTCAGATCCTGGCTTAAAAAGGAAGTTCCCCTATCACTGTGTATGAAGGTGGGTAAACCAAACAAACAAAAGAGAGTAGACAGACAGTCGGTTACAGTTTGAGACGTCATATTTTTGCAAGGAAACGTAAAAGGGTATCGACTAAACTCATCCACTACGATAAAAAGGTACGGTCGTGGACCTTTCACCGGACCTTTAAAATCCATTGACAACCTCTCCCAGGGTCTTGAAGCTTTTATGAGAGTTCGAGTTTCCGGATGGAAAAATCTTGGTTTTAACTCGGCACAAATTGTACAGGACTGGCAAACACTCTTTGTTTCCTCGCTAGTATACGGTAAATTCTTAGCTCTCACAAAATGATACATCCTTGTGTAACCTGGGTGGCATAAGGAATCATGTAGCAGTTGCAGCTTCTCGGTCGAGTCAACCGTTGCGCAAGTTCGAGAAAAGGCGTCGGAAGCAATGTTCTCTTTTCCTGGTTTGTGGCGAATTTCATAATCATACTGGCTTAATTCTAAACGCCAGATCATAATTTTGCTGTTCTTTATTTTGCCATGGTTTCCTTTGTCAAACATAAAGGACAGCGACTTTTGGTCAGTGACCAATGTAAAGGTTCGGGCTTTAAGAAAATGTGCCTACTTTCGCACAGATTCAATGATGGCTGTTGCCTCCTTCTCAATAGCGGGATAACGTCGCTCACAAGCGTTAAGCGTTCTTGACATGAAGGCCACTGGCCTCCCTTCTTGCGATAGAATGCCAGCAATTGCATAGTCAGAAGCATCGGTTTCAACAACGAACAGGATGTCTTCGCGTATGGCACCAAGCCAAGTGTTTGCTTGGTCTTGTTTCAATAATACGAATGCGTTCATACTATCGCCTTTCATAGGGAAACGTTTCAGCTCTCAAAAGAGGTCCGGCTTTAAACGAAAAATTGTCGATCCATTTTGCGTAATAGGCGAACATGCCTGATACGCGTTTCAGCTCTTTAGGTGTTTGTGGGGGTGGCATCTCTAGCAACGGTCTTAAACGATCTGGGTCAGGCTTAATACTAGCTTGAAAAATTTCATGCCCGAGTAGCTGTATTTTCTCTTGTCGTATTTTTGATTTTTTTTCGTTAAAGGTCAAACCATCCTGCTCAGCAGCAGCTAGCAATTTTTGTAGATTTTGATCGTGTTCTTCAAGTGTCGACCCCGTGACTGTGAGGTCGTCTAAGTATGCATATACCTTTTTCAAATTGTGACGCAGGATAAACTCATCTATTACCCTTTGAAAAGCCGAAGCGCCGTTAGATACACCAAGTGGTAAACGTCGATATTGATAGAGTTTTCCCATCGCCTCAAATGCAGTAAAGGGTCTTTTTCTTTCCAAAAGTGGCACTTGGTGATACGCCGATTTAAGATCCAGGGAGCTATAAAAACGGTCATTGGCTACTTTATTCACAATTTCATCAATTTTAGGCAAAGGATATGCATCCAATAGAGTGTATCTATTCACTGTTTGAGAATAATCAATGACAAAACGTAATTTTGTTGGATTACGTACGACTAGTACTTGTGATCGCCATGGAGACCTGGAGGGTTCAATTATTCCACTTGCCAGTAACCGTTTAACTTCTTTAATAAACGTCTGGTCTTCCCTGCTGTAAGATCGACTCGGTGTAGCTATGGGCCTGCAATTGGGTAGCATAAATTCGAATAAACGCGGCGCCTCCACTTTTGCTGCAGTTAGACACAATGCTGTTTCTGTCGTTGTAGGATAAACAACCAACGGGTCTTGCTTTCCCCCAAACTCAAAAACTACCGCCTCGTGCACACTTAGAAACTTTTGGCCTAAAATGACATCGGCACAAGCTTGAGGCATTACTTCCAATACGGTATTTTCGTACGTACGTCCTTGTACTTCCAAATTCAAATGCACTTGCCCTTGTGTTCGAAGATGAAGCTGGGTAGAAGCCATTGTGACACTGGAATAGTCTTTGACATACTGAACTCCCAATTGTTCCACCAGAGACTTTTTAATGAAGTTTTCGGAAGCCCCCGAGTCAAGAAGAGCTTTTACAGAATGTCCTGATATTGTCGCATCCACAACCGTTCTTTGTAAGCAGTTCGGTGCTCCAGCCGCAAAAGAAGATTTTGAAACCGTAACTTGATAGCGTTCGTCTTGTGCGTCACTAGTTGAAGTCACCGAAGATGAGACTTTAGAGGCAGTTTGAGACTGGCTGCTGCGGCACACTTTGGCGTAGTGTCCTTGTTTCCCGCAATTATGACAAGATCGTTCACGAGCAGGACACAGGTTTCGGGGATGAAAAAAACCTCCGCAATAATAACACAGGCGCTTGGGCTTGGGCTGTGTTCTTCGTGGTTTAGGAGAGCTTGTATAGGAAACTGCTGCGATATCTTCCGTTTGGTCACTTTCATCAAAGTCTGTAACGAGCTTCTCAGACGTATTTCTTTGATTGATCGAAGCCACTAACGATGTTGTAGTATTCTGGCCCATCGATGATGCTTGCATATGGGCTTGTTCTAAACTCTCCGCCAACTGCGATGCGCGCTCTAAATTAATATTGTCGGTCTCCAGCAAGCGTTGTCGAATGCTAGGTGAGGTCAGTCCATTAATAAACGAATCGCGTATCAGCTCTTCTCGGTAAACAACTGCAGTAACTTCTTGAAAGCTGCATTCCTTGGCAAGTAGCCTCAAAGCTTGAAGATACTCGGCTACCTTTTCTCCAGCTGCTTGTTTTCTGCTCACTAGAAGGTGGCGCGCATATACATTGTTTTTGCGTGCGTTTGATATAGATATGGCGCAATAACTCAACTATAGCATCGTAGTCCCCCGCCTCCTCAACATGAGGGTAAATTTCTGGTGACAGAAACCCCCGAATAATTCTTGTCTTATTAACTACGGGGGCCCCTTCACGTCGAATTTCATTTAGCGTGGCTATGTAATCTTCAACGGTTCTTAACCAGTACTTGAAAACTCGAGGGGCGTCAGAAGAATTAGGATCAGCGGTCAAGTCTTTAGGTTTCAGTACGTACTGTCCTTCCATCTTTATGTTTACTAAATTGTCATAACCTAAGCAAACATTTACAAAAATATACTAATTAACTGTAGGCTTTAGTAAACATAAATTAAGTCATCTAAATCAAATAGAATCATTAACAAATTGTAGTGAACATAAATTCAGTTCTAACGCTCAGTAATATTAGACGCTTTCAATCTGCTGCTCAAGAGCAACCAGCCGGCTTGATACACTCAAAAGCAGAGGTGGAGTCCTCGAGGACGTCCTTGGCCTCGAGGACAGATTTTGAAGTCCTTGGCCTTGGCCTCGAGGCCTCAAGTCCTCGAAAATTGGCCTGTCCTCGGCTCGAGGACAGCACTATTTTTTGGAAAGTTAAAATTTTGTGGAGCGGTTGAAAAATTTTTTGGAAAACGTTTTTTCGTGGAGATCGCTTGAAAAATTTTTGTGAAGACCTTTTTTTTTTTTTTGGAGATCGCCTGAAAAATTTTTGTGAAGACCTTTTTTTTTTTTTTTTTGGAGAGCACTTGCGCTTTGTGTCCTTGGTCCTTGGCCTTGGCCTCGAGCATTCCTGTCCTTGGCCTCGAGAGTGTCTGTCCTCGGAAAGGCTGTCCTTGGCCTTGGCCTTGGCCTCGGATTTTTTTTGTGTCCTTGGCCTTGGCCTCGAGCCTTGTGTCCTCGACTCCACCTCTGCTCGAAAGCTCTCAACAAAAATGTGCGGCGTGCAAAATGCAAACTTCATAGCGATTCAGCTGTTTTCCAAATAAGGTGAACAAACGTTTAGTTACTGTGCAAGAAGCAACGACATAGTAAATATACAACAAGCTGTAAACTTGTTTTGTAAGCATTAAATTGTTTTGTTAGCATTAAAGCACAATTAACATATGCAGTTACTGCTTTTCAAAATTTTTTTTGTCTGCGAATGAAACATAATCGAAGGTTTGAAAAGCAGTTATTAGCTTTCCTTTTTTCAAATATTTTTCGCTAAAAAGAATGAAAACAGATAAATAAAGAATAGCAGTAACGGTAGTTACTGTGTTGCAAACTGAGAATTTGGAATTAAACGCGCTCAAAATGCATTTTTGAAAGACAGTACGATTATTATTGCAATTCAAACTGAAAAAGCGGCTGTTTACGGAGAAATGATGTCATTTGTACACGAAATAACTCCGTACATAAACATTTTCGCAACGCTTGGATGCGACTAACGGAAGCAGAAAGTGAAAAAAGCCCAAGCTATACAAAAAACGGAAAATCGAAACTTTGCAGTTACTGCTTTTCAAAAATTTACGGCAGAGTACTGGAGCCTAGGGAATATACCTGTGTTATTTAAAGCTGTAACGCCGGAGAGCGCTCAAATATAGTCTGTGTTATGTTCAGGTCAGTGGCGGATCCAGAAAATTTTGGTGGGGGGGGATTTGAAGCCAAAACCTCAAAAATTCGGATGTCTTCACCAAAATTGAGACTGATTTTTCGGCCGGAATCGGAAATTCAAACGTTTTTTTCGCCCAAAATCAGGTGGTCTCCAAAAAAAAAAAAAAAAAAAGGTCTTAACCAAAATTGAGACTGATTTTTCGGCCGGATTCGTTTCGTTTAGGTCGGTGGGGGGGGATGCATAATTATTCAAAATAAGGGCTGATTTTTCGGCCAAAATCGTAACTTTAGGATGCATCCCCCCCATCCCCCCCCCTAAATCCGCCACTGGTTCAGGTGACTCATTATCAAAGTCTTTCATACTTGTTTCGTATATCAGCATCTAGTATTTCTTGGATTGTGCCGGAGGTGTGAGAAGCAATTTACGGGTGTTTAAAAGAAGGCATCAAGGTAGTGTATGATTGACTCGCGGTTGCATCCTCCGTACAGTAATAGTGGAATGGGGTAGCAGAAGAAACATCGGAGTTAAAAGGCACTGAACAAGCTGGTCCGTCAAAACATGCTGGAGATGGTGTACGTGATGCCCAAGAATCGTAAAACGGAGTTGATTTCATTTTTTCATCTTTTTCTTGACCTTGCAAAATGGCACGAGAAATTTCTCGTTTTATTTGACTGCGGATTTGCTCAGACTGAAGGCTCCGTAACTCTGCTGCGACATATTTACCAAAAACGTCTAAACCATCAGGTGTTGGCTCCTTCAAAATCTTTACTGCTTCGGATAATAAATCATCACAGCTGTTCATCTGCTTCCGTTTTTTCAAAGGCTTTTTAGACTGTTCAGAAATATCACTCTTTTCCACAGGAATATCGTCGCTTTCGAAAGATTATGACTCTCCTATTAGCACCTAAAGCAAAAATATTTTTGCCTTGTCTGTACAAATGCTAACATATTACTTTTAGATCTACTGCGGGATTTTTATAAGCTTCAAAATTGCTTCACTATTCTTAGTCACATTAGCGACAAATCCTATTTTATCATTAGTATACTCTTTCTACCCGAAATGATACAGCACTGTAAGTTATATCCGATTTGGGATTCACAACCAGACAAATTGGTCGATGACGTAAAACAAAAAACGTAAAAACGTTTCAGTCTACCATACTTTGTCATGAGTAATATATTTCTGCCCATAACGGGTTCCTCAAGGCCATAATTTAATGAAATTTTATTTAATAAAATCCAAGTAATGTTGTTTTTTAGTGCTCTAAAAAAGTTCTTTTTCAGTTTCCTCAAAATAAGGATGAATGGAAAGAAGTTACAGTCGGATTCAATGAGCAGTGAACTTTCCTCATTGCCTTGGAGCAATCGATGGAAAGCACGTTGCAATTAAAGCTCCTAACTCCAGTGGAAGCTACTTTTTCAACTATAAAGGAACCCACAGCATCATTTTGTTAGGAATTGTGGATTCGTATTATAAATTTATTTTTGTTGACGTTGGATGCAACGGAAGAGTTGCCGATGGTGAAGTTTTTTATGGAACACCAGTAGCAAAGGGTCTTCGTAGAAACAGCCTGTCCCTTCCAGATTCATCATCTTTGCCGGGACGCAGTGAACCAGTGCCGTACGTATTCGTGGCAGATGATGCTTTTCCTATCCAGAAACATATATTGAAACCGTACTCTTATAAGAGCAAAGTCATCACTTAAGGAGTTTTCAACTACCGTCTGAGCAGGGTGAGGAGAATAGTGGAAAGTACCTTAGGCATAATTGCTTCAAGATTTCGTGTTTTGTTGAACCCAATATATTTGAGTCCAGAAAAAGCGCGATTAGTTGTTCAAGCAACTATCGTGCTCCACAATTATTTGATGAGAAAAGCTGCTAGCTCACACGCTCCTCCCGGTACTTTTGATTGCAAAAACGAGGATGGAGATTTCATTAGCAATTCGTGGCGAGCTCATTATGATCCTTCCGGTACTTTTAATCAGATCTCTGAACAAGAAGGCAACAGCAATATAGAATCAGCTAAAGAAATTCGGCGAGAATTTGCGGAGTATTTTGTAACTCCTGGGGCGACATGACAGAACGTGCTAGCGAGCTCGTAAAGACCATTCTCGCTCGCTAAAAAGCGCTAGCGAGCAAAAAATCTTTGTAGACTAACTGCCATTTCTGAGCGGTCTCGCCCAACACACGATAAAACGGCTCGCTCGAATTTCTTTGCGAGATGTTTGTAACTTGTGTTAGTACGTAATAAATACCTCATTGTGACGTCAGATGCATTTCTACTTCAAAATAATGCATTCAAGCGTATTGTATGTACTGCATTATTATGGAAAATGATACTTTAAGCTATGCGTGATTATTCTATGCAAGCAAATTCTTCAACTAATAACAATTAGTAAATGAACGACAGAATTTAATTATATTTTTGGATCAATGTAAAATAAGAACAACTTTTTCCATACTATAATTTTTTTAATGAAGTAAAGCGCCCTTGAGGTTGTTGGTGGGTAAACTCATATGTTACAGTAACTTTAGGTCTTAAGGTTTCAAAATTTTTCAAAAGTGAGCAAGTCGAAGTACACTTCGTTTTTACAACCGGTAAATCTTGAGTTTAGACTGGCTGTTTTTAATTTTTTGCCAATATTTAGTCTCATTTGTTCTTGATTTTGTAATAATTTTGAGAGCATCGATGTCAATTTCAGCGGGCATGTTTGAAACACTGTTTAATTCCTATAGCTCTGTCTGCTTAAGACTTAAGTGAAGGCTTTTTTCTTGCTTTTGCAGCATCGTAAAATTGCAAAAACAAAAAAGCAAGCTTTTTTCAAGTTGAACAACTGCCGAAAAAATTTCTCAATTGCTTGCGCAGAGCAACAGAGCTTTATAACCTTGAATAGTTGCAATTTTGCTTGCAAACACAAGAAAATCACTGAAATTTTATCGTTTTGAATCAGCACGAATTTTAGTTTCTTTGATTAGTTTGATTTTTTTTTTGGTTTGTTTTGCTGCCGAGGCTGGCAGTGTTTTTAATTTGTTCTTAAATTTTGAGCATAAATGAGCCTCATGTTTTAGAAAATCGTTCTTATGAAAGGAGTGTGTTACTATTTTTGTCTACTTGCACTACTTAGCATTTCTTTATCAATCGAAACAGCAAATGGGCTCTCAATGCAATTCGCTTTTTTTAGCAGTCTAATAGCAAACATGGCGACGATTTGAATTAATTTTCAGCAGAAATTCGCATGAGTTAGAAGTTTTCAGCATTTTGCCATTAAATTTCTGAACCAAAAAGATTTCTCGCACGCTTAAAGAAAGAGTGCTTCAAGATCCTCTTTAAGTTGGCGAGGAAAATGTGACGTTTTTTTACTCGAACTGCTTTCCGCAATCGCTCGAAGAAATTTAGCGAGAAAGAATGACGTAACGGATTTCGCAAGGCTTTACATACACGTGCAAAAATGATCTCTTACGTTTAGCGAGTATTTCGTTC
Source organism: Trididemnum nubilum (assembly GCA_963965965.1). Taxonomy (NCBI): domain Eukaryota; kingdom Metazoa; phylum Chordata; class Ascidiacea; order Aplousobranchia; family Didemnidae; genus Trididemnum; species Trididemnum nubilum. Next base: position 20,612 of record CAWYPQ010000617.1, on the reverse strand, counting down.
GTTAGCGCCTCTTAAAAAAAAAACTCGTTATTAAAGCGAACGAGGAAATTTCTGTCAAGTGCCCCCTGATGGAGAATTGCCATGGCAATACGAACGCGTGTAAACAATATACTTACCGGTACCTCAGAACTACAGCTTTGACGCATTTTCATCCCCCGACGTAAAATTGCTAAATCATTTGCATACTGCCATTTGCTTTTGACGCCACCGTCAGCACCAGACTTCTTCCTTTCTTGAACTTTGTAATTCCGCTGCATATAATTGTGTTTTTGATGAGTGAAATTTCTTTTCGACCTGCCAAAATAAAAATTCTGCCGTGCCTAAATCACAGTTTGACAAAAGTGTATGTGTACTTACTGTAAATTTGGGCATTATCGCAACTCATTAAGCCGGAGTAAAATAAACAGGAATCGGATACAGCCAGTAGCGTAGCCAGGGGCTTGTGAAGTATGCAAAATCGCACGTTTTTGGTGCTTTTGTGGCCGATTTTCGGTGAAAAATTGAAAACAGCCCCCCCCCCAAAGGAAATTGGGTTACGAAGTTGTGAAGTGCATGTCGTGATTCGGTCTGAAAAAGCGTTGGAATATCCAACTTTGGCCGAAAGAGCAGTCTCTATTTCGTTGAAAACCTTTTTTTTTGGAGATCACCTGTTTATGGGCGGAAAAACGTTCGAATTTCCGAGTCTGGAGATCAACGGATCCGAGTCTGGAGATCAATTGGAGATCAACGTTCGAATTACTGAGCTTTCCGAGAAATTCCGTCTTAATTTTCGAACAAACCGTGTGATTCTGATTCAAGAATGAAAATTCGGATCAAGGTCGTTTGCTCTTTTCTCACTCTTTCAAAAAAGCCCCCCCCCCCTTTTCCAATTCCTGGCTACGCGCCTTGATACAGCTGTGCTAACCTTTCAAAAGTCATGAATTTAATAAGTTTTTGTCAGCTTTGCAATGAGACCACAACAGTTTTTAAAGAAATTGATTCTATTCTTTTATCGTGCACCGACTTGAACAGCTATAGAGCCGAAGCCTAACGCGTCAGGAGGCACAGTAAAATTCATAGCATAATGATGCACATTTCCCGTATGAATTTACAATACTACTAAGAGAAAACTTTCAGGCGAGGACCAGCCCCGCCGGGTCTTTTTCTAACTGCGGTCAGCAGTATAACACCCAAACAGTAATAGTCGTAAACAGAATATTTTACAGCGATGAGTCAAGCTCATGTAAGCATTCTCACCTAAACAAACCCAGCAAACATAGCATCACAAAAAAGTTGTTATAAAAGTGGTAACCGAGGTATCATAAAAAAGGTAGACCAGAAGAATTTATGGCATTTGAAAGAAATTGCCTAAAGCAAAATCGTTAATATATTACTAAAATCCAGTAATTTACTGTATCTACGTAAACAATTTAATACCGTATTTACATCTTTTTGCAATGCCTCCGCCACTTCTTCCTAAGCAGTGCTTTTTTTCACTCTGTCTCTGTATTCGGATGCCAACACATTCCAAATTGCTGGCCGAATTTCATTTCGCTAATCAAAGCTTTATTTCGTGTGTTGTCCAAGTAGGCATGCTCGTAATGTAAAGAATTGTGCAGCTCGTAATACTTGTACGGTACAATTGCAGCAGGACGATGCGATCAAGTCAAGAATCGTCTTTATGTAGCGCTAACAGTTAAGATCATTGTGACGTAGCATGAAAAGTAAAAAAATTGCAGCAAGATGAAACACGGCCGTAGGTATTTCAATGTTGCGGAAAGTTTTCGGAAATCTTGAAGGAAGCCATTTACACGTTGCAAGAAAACCCTTCTGCAACCTTTCTGCAATTGTTGCACATATTCTTGCCAGGTCATTTACACTCAGAAAAAAGTTGCATCAACGCTTCTGCAAGCGTTCTTGCAGCAAAACTAGATCGTCTATTCCGGCCCTTAGCAGGCGCGTGGCCAGAAATTCGCAATGGGGGGGCTGTTTTGGGGGTTTGGGGGCAAAGCCCCCAGCCGCTGGAGGCGGGAGGGTCTGGGGGCGGAGCCCGCAGCGCTCGAAAATTTGGCATTTTTTTTGCAAATATAACTTCATTTTAGGTCTACTTTGATCAAAAAATAATACTTTTAAAACGTGGCATTAAAATTGGCAGTGCAAACATGATTAAACTGATGGCATAAATGGACTATTTGGGAGGTGGCTAATGGCAAAATGTTAGTTCTCTTTTTTAGATGCTGGTAAATTATAAAATCGAATAGTTCAATAAACTCACACGGAATAATCTATTTCGTATACTGTTTATAGAGAAAAATAATCGGGTGGGGGGGCTAATGAAAAGAGATTTGAGAGAAGTGATTGGTAATTAACTAATACTGAATAGCCCCCCTATTCCTTAGTTTATAGTATATTTGTTGATGACACCTATGTTTAACATTTTGACACTTGCGATCAAATTTGATTGCTTAATTTTGACCATTTTTCAAAGTTTTCCATTTATTTGTTAGTTTTATTTTTGACAAATTAGCCCCCCCCCCCCCCAGAATATATATTTCAAAAGATATTTTAAATCACTATTTAGTCCACTCAAGTGCATAAAACAGTCTCAAAAGTGCTAAAAACGTAGTGTTTTTTCTCATTCTGCATTTTGGTCGACATGCCAATGGGGGGGCTATAGCCCCCCTGCCCCCCCCCCCCCCTGGCTACGCTACTGGCCCTTAGTACAAAAATGTTGATATTATGGTAATTAAAAAACTTTGTACTAGTATTGATGGATTGCAGTTACGTCATAGCTTTTTCCCGCCAAAACGATTGGACGTCAAAACGCCATTACAAAGCATTGGACGTTACCGTAAATCAACGTATAATTCCTTCAGTGGGCATATTTAAAGAATTTGATTGTAAAGTAACACTTTTGTAGATAGCCTGGCCTTAATTGGTAATTACCAGGAGCGATTTAAGCAGCTTACCTAGCTCAGCGGATCTGAAAAGTTACGCTTTTTGTAAATTTTTATCGTCCATTGCCTGCTATTGTTCACTTTGACCGGTTTTTAGCTTTGGTTCAAATCGTAAATTTGGCCATATCCTAAAATCATAGGTGGGCAAGTTACTGCAAAACGTTAGCTTCGTCAACCACTAGTCCGTTAACAAACTTCACACCTCCGTTAACGTTAATCCGTTATTTTCCGCTTTGATTAACGGAAGTTAATAAAGTCCGTTAATCCGTTAACATTTTTGCGTGAAATTTACATTTCTTTTCATTCACTCGCTTCTAGAACACGTATTGACGCTGTTGAGCTGATTGTAAGGAAATATTTATTGCTATGGTGGTCTTTTCGTGTTTTGGAAGTTATATTTTACAGTCTAATCTAATTTCACGATAAAAACAAGTTCAAATGCGCAACGAAGCTGCGATCCGAAAACCTTTGGAAATTGTGAACAGCGATTATTAATAGACCTATGAGGCTGTAGGTTATTCTTTGCCACAAAAAAGAGCTCCTTTCTTCGCTTTCTTTTATGAAACTCGTGCTAATACGCAACAAGTGTTACCAGAGCAAACCGGTTTGTACCGGTCCGATGAATGAGTGGTACAAGATATTAACGATAAAAACCTTAACGGAAGTTAACTGAACTTAAAGGAAGTTACTTTAGTCCGTTAACTGCACTTAACGGAAGTTAATTTAGTCCGTTAACATGGAAAAACTTTTTAACGGATTAACGAGTTAATGAATAAGTTAGCTTTGTTATTAGCGGACTTGTGCCCACCTATGCCTAAAATACTTAAAATTTTATATCACAGCAGTAACACATGGCCGATTAAAGTTTAGTTTAAGCTCTATTTATAAATAATATTTAACATCACTAGCTCAAGTCGAAATAAATGCAAATTACGACTCGATCAAAGTTACACCGTTACACTGAGGCCAGTTAAATCGTTAGTTTAAAGTTTAAATGACATATCTACGAAATAATTCAATGAAAACAACTGCTAATGCATTTTAACTCCTAGCAACCAATAATCATAGCGATAAGCCGCTAATGACTACACGAAATGCAAAAAATCACCAAGATCCTGCAAAATAGACATCTGAAATTACAAAAGTTTAAAAATGCGCTAATTTTGTCACAAATAAAGGAGTTACAACTGTTCCATTATAGCGTCATCAATAGTAAGCCACGAATTTGATTACCAAAACTAGCTACCACCATCCATATTACATGATTCTAATGGGTTACTTAACAGCAAGCCGGATTTACTTCACTGAAAAAAAGCAAACAAAACCGAATTCTTTCTTACTAATTAAAATCTTTTTCAGTTTTTATAGGCTTTTGCCTAGCATTTAACTTTAATGTTACAAAGAATTAACTCTTTTATAGCCTGAAAATACGCTCCATATCTTCGCTGTCAGTGTTTTTGCACGCATTTAGATAGCGCCGATTCGCGATTTTGACGTCCAGCGGTTTGGCTAGCAGCGCGATGACGTCACGTGCAATCCATCAATAACGATAGAAAAGTTTTCGATTTCGGGTAATTTAGCGGGATTTTAATCCATGTGTGGGGTGGAGCAGATTTCAAATTTTTTTGGACTTATGCTAACCTTTTCTGCTTCCTTGAAAATCGCCCAACTCTAAGACATAAATCTGCTTTAAGAAAAAAGTGCAAGTTCTATCTAGTGCCGAATTAGACGATCAAGTTTTTTTTGCAAGAACGCATGCGGAAGCGTTGATGCAAATTTTTTCTGTACGTAAATGGTCTAGAAAGAATATTGTGCATCAATTGCAGAAACATTGCAGAACGGTTTTCTTGCGACGTGTAAATTGTTTCCTACTAGATTTCGGAAAACTTTCCGCAATATTGAAAATAACTTCCACCGTGTTTCAACTTGCTGCAAGTTTTTTGACTTCTCGTGCACGTCACAATGCCATTAACACTGTCATGCCTAGCTACCTACAGTGCTTGGACACTTTTAAGATCTTATGGCATTGTGCTGCTGCCAGAAAATGTATACTGCACAATTACTGTACATTACCAGCACTCCAGCATCCGCATATTTGGACAGAATCATGAAATAGAAGCGTAGATAAAAGAAATCGAAGTTAGCCCTGCAGTTTGGAACGTATTGATACCTGAATATACTAGAGTAAGTGATTTTCACAGAAGGATACCTGAATATATATAGACCGCGTAAAAAAAGCAGTACTTCGAGCAAACAAATGTAAGTACGGTACTACATTGTTTGTATAGATAAATTACTGGGTGTTAAAGGTGGTGAATCATCCAGCCAATTCCAGTGGTTTACAATAACTAAAATTGAACTAAATTTTTTGATATTTTTTGTTTTAATTTTGAGACTGCGGTTGCAAAGATATTCAACAAATACAAAAAGATGTCCCCCTGAAAAAAGTTTTTGGAAAGTCTAAGTTTTGATCTCCCGCCAAAACTACAGTAGGCCTAATGGTTTAGAGAACTGTGGTAGGCCTAATAGTTTAGAGATAGTTTATTACTAAATAGCATAGGTGGGCAAGTTAATGTAAAACGTTAGCTTCGTTAACCACTAGTTCGTTAACAAACTTCACTCCTCCGTTAACGTTAATCCGTTATTTTCAGCTTTAATTAACGGAAGTTAATAAAGTCCGTTAATCCGTTAACATTTTGCGTGTAATTTGGATTTCTGTTTATTCACTCGCTTCTACAACACATATTGACGCTGTTGAGCAGATTATAAGGAAATATTTATTGCTATGGTGGTCTTTTTGTGTTTTGAAAGTTACATTTTACAGTCTAATCTAATTTCAAGATAGAAATAAGTTCAAATGCACTAACGAAGCTGCGATCGAAAAATCTTTGGAAATTGCGAACAGCGATAATTAATAGACCTCTGAGGCTGCAGGTTATTATTTGTCACAAAAAAGAGCTCCTTTTTTCGTTTTTTTCTATAAAACTCGTGCTAATACGCAACAAGTGAAACCAGTGCAAACTGGTTTGTACCGGTACGATGAATGAATGGTACAAGATATTAACGATAAAAACCTTAACGGAAGTTAACAGAACTTAACGGAAGTTAATTTAGTCCGTTAACAGAACTTAACGAAAGTTAATTTAGTCTGTTAACATGAAAAAACTTTTTAACGGATTAACGAGTTAATGAAAAAGTTAGCTTCGCTATTAACGGATTAACGGACTTGTGCCCATCTATGCTAAATAGTTTAGGCCTAATTAGGCCTAACTACAGGTATCTCTAAACTATTAGGCCTAATAGTTTAGAGATACTTAGGCCTAATAGTTTAATAAGATTACAGTAGACCTAATAGTTTCGAGAACTGTGGTTTTGGCGGGAAGATCAAAACTCAGAGTTTCCAAAAACTTTTTTCGGGGGACATCTTTTTGTATTTGTTGAATATTTTTGCAACCGCAGCCCCAAAATCAAAACAAAAAATATCAAAAATTATAGTTCAATTTTAGCTATTGTAAACCACCGGAATTGGCTGGATGATTCACCGCCTTTAATAATATTTTAACGATATTGCTTAAAGCAGTTCCTTTGAAATGCAATAAATTGTGCTTTTCTACATTGATAAAATATCTCGGATCGCACTTTAATAGCAACTTTTTTTGTGATGTTATGACTGCTGGGTTTGTTTAGGTGACAATGCTTATATGGTCGTGAAGCTTTGTTATTAACGTATTTGCAACTATTACTGTTTGTGTGCTATATTGGGCAGTAGCCAGAGAAAGAGAGGCGAGGCAGAGCTAGTTCCCGTCTGAAAATTTTTACTGTATTACTGTAAATGCATATGGAAAATGTGGATAATTATGTTCAGTTCTGCCTGAATTTTATGATCAACATGCCTTATAACGTCTTTCTTTTTCAATAAAAATACTGTAGATAAAAAAAATAGTATTTTCCAGAGGCGGCGCAAATAAAACTTTACAAAAAGCGCAGCGCAACAAAACACAACAACTATTTAAACTATTAAAAACGCAGAACAAGAGGTGCACTTGAGCTTTATATTTTCAGAAACGCAGCGCAACTTCCGTAATAAGCTTTTTGTTTCAGTATAGAGATGTCACGGGCACACTTTTAAAGCACAGTGCCTGCTCCGCACCGCCAAGGTTTTGTCCGCACACTGCACCACATCGCAAAACATTTGCAAACACTGCACTGCATCTGCACTGCACCGTATAGGCCTACAATAGGCCTACCAAAAATATATTGCATGAATTTGATGATTTGCTGGTGAAGAACCAGTTGCTGAAGAGCTGAAGAGTCTAACTGATAAAGCAGAGCTTATTGAACTCTAGTGTGGATATAACTCAGTGCTTATTTGTGGGGAATCACACCAACAAACTGTCATGGGGTTGAAAAGAGCTCATATATTAGAAATAGTTCGCTCTAAAGCACTTTTGCTTTAACTTTCCTTTAACACTGAACAAAAAATAAAGTTGAAGTAGCTGACTATTCCCATTGTCTTAGCCAAATCTAATCCAATTCTGAAATTAGTCAAACAATCACAAGTTTGGTGGTCATCCCCCCAATCCACATGATCTATCACCACCAAATTCCAATAGACACAATCTCAACTAAAAACCTATGGCCATCCCAAATTTCAAGTTTCTAGATTCAGTGGTTTTGGAGTTATAACACACACAAGAAATCTTGAAAAAGAAAAGAAAAAAAGAAAAAGAAAAAAAGAAAAAGAAAAAAAGAAAAAGAAAAAAAGAAAAAGAAAAAAAGAAAAAGAAAAAAAGAAAAAGAAAAAAAGAAAAAGAAAAAAAGAAAAAGAAAAAAAGAAAAAGAAAAAAAGAAAAAGAAAAAAAGAAAAAGAAAAAAAGAAAAAGAAAAAAAGAAAAAGAAAAAAAGAAAAAGAAAAAAAGAAAAAGAAAAAAAGAAAAAGAAAAAAAGAAAAAGAAAAAAAGAAAAATCTCAGAACCCTAACATTTTGAATGTGGCAATTGAAACTACCAGAGGTGGAGTCCTTGAGGACGTCCTTGGCCTCGAGGACACATTTTCAAGTCCTTGGCCTTGGCCTCGAACCCTCAAGTCCTCGAAAATTGCCCTGTCCTCGGCTCGAGGACAGCACTATTTTTTGTAGCGTTGAAAACGTCAAAAACCTCGCGGAAAATTCGCGAACACCTTTTTTGTTTTCTGCCATTGGAGATCGCCTGAAAATGTTTTTATTATTATCATTAATGGGCAACGGTGCAAGTAAATCTGCTACCGTTAGGTAAAGTCCATCTACACATTGCGTAGGCCTTATTTGGGCCTATTGCAACCGTAGCTGCTATGCTACTGTTGTTTTGTTTGGTTACTAGTCGAACTTAGGAGGCCTTCAAGCTTCCTTTAAGTATGGGGCCAGTTTATTAACGTTACATTTCGTTACCACATTGTGAACAGTGGTTTTGGTAATTCCGAAATATGTATTTAACATGAATTTCTTGGTAAAGCTTGCAGTTGCCAACATGATGATTTACATGAATTTCTTGGTAAAGCTTGCAGTTGCCAACATGATGATTTACATGAATTTCTTGGTAAAGCTTGCAGTTGCCAACATGATGATTTGGTGTTTCATTCTCCAGGCTACATTTTGGACTCAAAGAAAACTCAGCACTACCTCTAGTTTGCTTGCGTCGCTGTAGATTGCAGTGCCGAGTTAAAACTTGCTCTACTCTATTTAATTGAGGCCTCTTAAGGTTAAGGAGACGTATTGTTTGTCAAAAAGACGTCCAACCTACAGACTCCTTCATCCTCAAGCAGTTCTTTCGTTCACTCCACATAGATTTCGATCTATCTGTGGACCAGTCCTTAACCGTGCTAATACAGCTGGCATACGGGACTGTAATAAAAGGTTCATGACCATGCATTTTTGATTTAGATCCTGATTTGGCTAAAGAGTCTGCCACTTCGTTACCATGCACCCCTGCATGTCCAGAAATCCAGGCAATACTGACGTGGTTTTGATTGCCTAACTGATTTAGGTTTCTAAAGCAGTTGAACACTGTAATTAATGTTACAGTGCACTTTATTAGTGCTTTGATAGCTGCTTGACTATCACCCAGCGCAACAATAGTTTGATTGTGCATTTTTTCCAAAAGCAGGTTTTTTGCCACTTCGGAAATAGCTAGGACTTCTGCCTGGAACCCAGTACTGTAAATTCCAAGGTGTAAAAATGCTTGTTTTGGGTTGTTTGGGTATTCTGCAAAAAAGCCGGCACCTACTCTCCCACCTAGTTTCAAGCCATCGCAGGCCCGGCGCGAGGATAGCGTGGCTGGGGGGCAGATATAAATTTGGGAAGGGGCACGAGAAGTTTATTTTTGTGAATTCGAGAGGGGCACGAGGGCACGAGAAATTTATTGCAATGTGGATCAAACGAACAAGGTGAAGACCAAAAAAAAAATCTTCAGTTCAAAAATTTCCACAAATTCTGGTTGTCGTCTCAAAATTCTTGCGATGTTCCACGAATTCTTAAGTGAAGACCAAAAACAAAAGGTCTTCCTTTCAAAAGTTTTATGTAAACCGGTGCGAGTCCACAAAAATAACAAAAATACGGGCGGTAAACACCAATTTTCGGCCTCGATTTGCACTCCAGTAGTCTCGAGCCTGTTAATTTCTTCGGGGCACAGTCCTCGCTTGGGGAGGCACAATTTTCGCTTGGGGGGGCACAAGCAGTCATTTGGGGGGGCGCGGCCCCGGAATACCCCTCCGTGGCGCCGGGCCTGAGCCATCGGTGTAAACCTTGACAGAGTTCTGATTTAGAGCGCTTTCTGATCAGATAGCATTCTTTTTATCCAGTATTTAACATTCAAACTTTCTCACGAATACCTTAGTTTTCTTTATTCGGTCAGCTGGCATTTGCAGCAGAGGTAAGAATTTCCTAGCCTCATTGCAAACATCACCACGGCGTTTCGTTTTTCCCCAAGGAACCAACTGGGTTGACATGCTAGAGTCCACCAACAGTGATTCTGTATGATCCTCGCACTGCCTCAGCCAGTAAGAATTCCTCAATGGGAGTTATGTTGAGCAATATTTCCAGAGCACCAGTAGGGGTGCCAAGAAAAGCTGATGAAATCATCAGGCAAGCAAGTCTCTGCACCATTTTGAGTTTCCTCACTAGATACTTTTTGTTGAGACGCCAGCCCAGGACACAAACGCATACGACATGATTGGACGTATCATAGCTGTGTATATTCATTTCAACAAAGATGGTTTTGTTCCCCACGTTTTACCCACAATTTGTCTACATTGCGTTAATGCTGTAGTTGCTTTGCGGTTAATTTGGGTAATATGTGTTTTCCAAGTTAGCTTGCTGTCCAGAGTAACACCTAACAGTCTTACTTCCTAGGAAAGTTCAAGTTTTGAACCATTCATTGACAAGGAACCCAAATCTGGATTCCATTTGAAAGTGAACAGTACAATTTCGGTTTTCTTGCTGCTAAACTGTAGCTCTTGTTCCGAAGCCCAGTTTGCAGCAGCATTTATTGCTTTCTGGGCCATACCTCTGATCCAAAGCGTATCAGCACCAGTGACCGACACCCAACACTGCTAGATCATCGGCATAGGCTTAAACATAAAAGCCCCTGCTACGTAACTCTAGCACTAGCAAAAATTTTTTTGAAGACCCTTTTTTTTGAGATCGCTTGAAAAAAAAATTTTTTTGAGAACAATTGCGCCTGTGTCCTTGGTCCTTGGCCTTGGCCTCGAGCATTCCTGTCCTTGGCCTCGAGAGGGTCTGTCCTCGGAAAGGCTGTCCTTGGCCTTGGCCTTGGCCTCGAGCATTCCTGTCCTTGGCCTCGAGAGGGTCTGTCCTCGGAAAGGCTGTCCTTGGCCTTGGCCTTGGCTTCGGAATTTTTTTGTGTCCTTGGCCTTGGCCTTGGCCTCGAGCCTTGTGTCCTCGACTCCACCTCTGGAAACTACATCCCTCAGGCGGTTCAAAATCCTAAATTGTTATTCTACACCTGCAGTTGCTTTAGGTCTGTGTGGCTCTTTAAAACTAGGATCAGTTTTTCCAATTAGGGTTTGGGAGGCGTATCACGTGACCGGCAGCCCCCAAAATTCTTCAAAGTATTGTTTCATGCGTTCAATCTATCTACATTCAATTTAAATTTCATGTTTCCACCTTCAACTGTTTCGATTCTCCAAGTTATGGCATTATGATCATCTGGTAGCAGAAAAACGGCTGATTTTGCCAAAGTAGCTATATCGGTACAAGCCTATTCCTCATATACAGCTCAGTGCATGATCACTTAATTAGCTCATTGGTCGTTACTATTTTGAGAGAGCAAACCTTAATACCTAAATGTCCGGCGTGGGTTCGCAGCCCGCACTGCGCAGCAAAACTTGGCAAAATTTCACGCGGTAACCGCGCGCCGCCGCGTACGCTACGCGATTGACATCTCTAATTCAGCAGAAGCGTAACGCAATTCCGCAATAGCGGAACGAGATTTTCGTGCCAAGTCAAAGCGCAACCAAAGTTCTGCAATTAAGTGTAAAACAAACAACGTAAATTACGCATTTTTGTGACTTTAGACGGAAAAGGAGTAAGTAATTTGCGATAGAATATCGACATTTAGCAATATTACGATCAAAATGAACCAAATTAAGTCAAAAGTATAAAATTGCGCCATTAACAAAAAAATTGATTGATTGATTGATCCTTATTTGATAATTTAATAGTTAATAATAAAAATAAATAATTGATCCATATCAATAATTGAAAGCGCAGCGCAGTTTATCTGCAATAAATTTTAACGACTACTTTAGTTCGTACGCGACTTCTGCAATGTCTCAAAATAAAAATTCAAAGCGCAACGCAACTTTCACCTTTGCAGAAGTTGCGTTTGATATTTAGTTACCTGTGACTAGAAAGCGAAGGGTGACTGCGAAACGCTCTTTGTCAAAAGTGCCAGTCTCATGAAAATGTCATTTCGAGCAAGCTAGGATCATATCTACAATCTAAGTTTATTTGTTCTTTTTTTTTTCTTTTTGAAAGCATCTTAAATTGCTATTGCTGCTACCATTTTTCTTTTTCGAAACATGCCTACTGATAGTTCAGATTATTATTACCGAGTAGTCCAACTCTGTCTGCAAGAGTGTTAAAATCGCCACATGTAAATGCATTTTCAAGGTCTTGAGCAATAAAACCACAACATAATTGCAGCAACATTTTTAAGAAAAAAAAATTTGTTGCACGCATTGCATGCACACACAAAAATTTGTTGCACCCAATGGAATTTTAAGTTTCTTGCAGAAGATTACTTCCGGCACCAAATTTTTTATTGCTGCAAGTAAATTTGCAGAAAAGCAGTATGCAAATTTGCTGTAAATTTGCTGAAAAGCAGTTTCATGTGTAAATGGAGTGATAATTGTTGGAATAGTAAAATTGCAGAAGAAACTTGCTCGTCTGTTTCGGCCCTTACTGCCCAATAACTTATTTTAGGGACCTGGGGGCAGCTAAGCGAGTACCTATGCCTCTTTTATTTGAACATTGGCAAAAAAATTCGTAACCACGGAAACTTTTAGGAGGTGTTGATACACATCTTTACAAAGTTTTATACTGTATATGAAAAATATAAAAACTTAAAAAGTTTTATAACGACGCATTTGAAACATTACGGAGCTGCTTGGAGCAGGGACCAAGCAGTAGCCAAGAAGGAGGGGGGTTCAAGCGGGGCTTAGAATTGCTAAAACCCCAATTAGATAATATAAAGTATCCATTCAAAGTTCCAGATCCTGCCATGACAGTCCAGAGCCATTGCTAAAGATTTTTGGTTTTCAGTCTACATCTATTTTCGGCCTAAAACCGAAACTACTGGCAATGGAGACATTTTCGCAGGTTTTAATTGCTTTTTTTGCGAGAATAACATGGAGTTTATTAGCTTTGCTTCTTGTTGGCTCTGGTTTCGGCCGTAAATAGGGGTGCCATGAGCCCTTGATAGATTGCGATACAGTATAGCTTTCTGCTTTTGTGGCGATCTTTTCTTACAAGCTGCAAATTAGTTGTTACAAATTGCTACAAAAAGCTTACTTAATTTCTTGGTCTAACCATTAGCAATAGAAAGGATGGCTATTAAAATTGCTTGTAGTTTCTAATAGTTATTTAATTTTTTTTCCTGTGTTTTGCGCTGCTAAAAGACATGCTTTCAGAGCAAAAATTTGAAAAATTAACATTTATCTGTCTGTGTTCCATCTTTGACTTATAACTCCCGCACCCTTTTTTTCGAAATTTCTTCATGCCACTGAAAGTAAGAGTGTGCGTTTACGTGTCCTAAATGTAGCCAAGCAGTACAAGCTCCAGAGCACCGCAATTGCTCTTGTTGATGCTTAATACTCTAAAGTTTGTGGATGCTTAATCGCTAGCTATTACTAAAATGCTATGTTATTCAGAAAAGAAACCATTGAGGATCAAACAAGCATACGAATTTTGTGCTTTTTTCTGTAAGAATTTCACGCGAATGATTTGGATGAGTTGTATCTCATTGTATTTACTACTGTGCAGTTAGTTATAGCGATTAGCAGCTGAGATGGAGTTGCACACGGGCTGACTAATACTGACCCGAACTCGGCCCAAAACCGAAAAGTGATTTGAAGCCATAGTCAAGCCCGAAAGAGCTTGAAAGTTAAGTTGGTCGAAAAAATGTGTGCGGTTGGTGCTCGTATGCGGTTAAAATAAAAGTGTACTTGCTGCTGATCAATTGTGACACAATAATAATATTTGTGTTGTCATAATCATATCGATTCTTTAACGATGTCGTAATTCAGTTTCCAAAGTTTTTTTAATGACACTTTTATAGGGCATAAAAGTCTAAAACACAAGGCAAGTACGTAACTGCGTGTATCAAGCCCAACATTTTTGTCATTCTTAAGCTCAGAGAACCTGGCCCGAACCGATCCCAAAAGCTCGGCCCTTTTTACAACTCTGCCGAGAACTATGCTTATATCAGATGCCCACAAAACGTGGGCAATAATGCGACAACGTGTATATAATTTCAAAAGTTTTGATATGGGCTAATGTGCCAATAAGTTACAAAGCAAAATTGTAACTACTGATATTTATTCTGTAATTAATCAAATACATGCGATTTTTTAAGGCAGCAAAATCCAACAAGTTAGTGGCAAAAAAACAATATTTATAGTTGTAGTTTCAAATTCTGACCCGCAGATTGTAGTGTCACTATACGTAATGGAAGTTTTGATTGCTTAGTTTCCTTGCATAATTGGAACTTCTGCGATGCTTCACCTTAAAAATTCTTTTTTTTTTTCGAAAATTAGCGGTTTTACTGCAACCAGAGACTGACATTGCAATAGCTTCGTAACGGCTAAAGGTAGAAACTGAAAATTCAGCACATAAAGGGGAACGAATGGAAGAATCTTTGTGCAAATTTTGGGACAATCGGTCACGTGATACAGGTTTCCGTGCTGGAAAACGGAAAAGTTAATTGAGTTCAAACCACTCCAGCTCAAAAAAATTGCAGCAGTAGAATAAATTTTTGAATTTAGACCCTCATGGAAATATAGTTCTAGCTCTCACATTTTGAGATGTATTTTTAGCTCTCACAACTTTTGAATTTAGAACCGCTTGGAGATGTATTTTTTGCTCTCACATTTTAGTTTTGGAATTCTAAAACTGTTGTTTTTCTTCCGTTCCGTTTTTTCTTTTTTTTTTTTTTTTCTTCTTTCTATTATGAACTGTTTTTCATGGAAGCTGCTAAGACTCAGAAACTACCAAAGCCAGAAACTTGAAATTTGGAAATGTAATAAATCTATAGGTGAAGTTGCGTCCTCTCTTATTGTTAGGGACGGTAGGTCACGTGGTTTGGGGGCGGTTCAAAAAACTGTCATTTTTAGGGGTTCTGATTACTTTAAAGTAGCTTGCACTTATCAGTTAGAACTTTGCTTCCACAAAAATTGGTTTTGAGTTGACAACGTGATCATTGTGACGTAACGACTATATTTTTGAAAAATGACGTCATTTTTGCAATGACGTCACAGATGGTTCAAATTTTGTATCCAGGCATTTTTCGATACTGAATCATAAATTGCCTAAGTCAAGTTAAGCTAACGTGGTTGTGTTGTTTCACCTGTGTGGAGCTTTTGGCGTGCTCTAACCTCAAATTATTTTTATTGTTTGTATGTTTACTGTTGTTAAGAAAAATGCTTTTAAAACAAACATCAAAACAAGCAATTAATCAATGTTTTGCCAAACTTGAATAAACTTTACATACGGTTATAGTAGTATGAAAATTAATGATAATGGAAAATTAAAATTATTTAAAAAAACTAAAATTTATGAAAAAATTTCTAAATTCAAAAATTTATTCCTCTCGGAAAAGCGGGCAATGAAGAAAAAATAAGAAGAAAAATTAAAAATTTGACACACAAATTATTCATTTTAACGACTGCATAAATTTGTAGGGAGATGTAATCGAGAAGTTGATTGCCCCGACGCATCTGATGAAATCAGTTGTGAGTGCCGAAATGACGAATTCACATGCGACTGCATCCCGAATGGAACATGCGCTACAGTGGACGGATGCAAAAACATAACTGAACTTGAAAATGGATTCGTTCGTTGTCCTAAAGAACGGGTATTATTCTGGAATAAAACTAGAATTAACATACATAGATTGCACAATGTGTCAGAATGCAATGACATCGGGTTTCCCGGCTGCGATAATTCTACTTGTTACCACACTAATTTTTCAACATGTGTTGATGATTATTGTTATGAGTCACATGTGCTTTGTACTTCATCTTGTGATCAGAATCTTTGCCGGAGAGTTTTCCAATGCTCTGATAATCGTACAATTTTTCTTTCTCAATTTTGTGACGGAATCGTAGATTGTTTTGACGGCAGTGATGAAATGACAAACCAACCTGGTTTTAAGTGCGATAAATGTGTTTTACCTCAAAACAATTTATATGACGATATTGCTCATTGTGATAGCAATACCGATCTTCATCTTATTGAATATCTTTTTCAATGTTTTGATAATCGTTTACTAATTTTACCTGAACAAGTGTGCAACGGCGTGGGCGATTGTTATGATATGTCTGATGAATGTTTGTGTGAGGCATATTTTGATACTGAAATGTGCACGAAAATGTTTGAAGACAAAAATTTTCAATGTTTTGAAAATGACAATCAAAATCCGTGGCAAAGTTTTCTAAATGATTTTGCTTCTGCTTTCACAGGGGGGTTTAGGAGCAGCTTTATTGAATGTAGAACAAAGTTCAATGAATCTATATTTGCATTAACTTGTGATGGTAGACCAGAGTGTAGAGATTTCAGTGACGAATGTCAATGTTCGAACCCACCGTTATTTTGCAACGACTCCTGCCACTCCTACTTACCTATGGGCGATCGTTATTGTGACGGAGTTGAAGACCCAGCTTGGCAATACATCAACAGGTCTGACTGTCCCCAAGGATTTGATGAAGTGTTTTGCCCAAAACGTTTCAAATGCAATGCCACTGGCAAACTCAGCATTGACGTTCTGCATGTGTGTGATGGAAAACCAGACTGTAATGATAACTCCGATGAAACAACTAATTGCCCCACTGCTACGAATATTTCTGCTATTTTTTCGTCCGACACCGAAATGATAGCTAACCTGGTCATAAAGTCAGCATTCTGGATAATGGGGATTTTGGTCGTGGTTGGAAATTCTTGCGTCATTATTGAAACCATTTCTTTTTTAAAAAAGAATCAAACCCTCGACGGTATCAACTTTCAACGTTTCATTGTACTCAACATCTCAATTGCCGATTTCATAATGGGAATCTATTTGATCACAATTGCTTCTTTTGATGCCGCATTTTCTGGATTCTATGGTAATGTAGATCGTGAATGGAGGTCGAGTTTAAAGTGCTCGGTTATCGGAAGTCTAGCGGTTATTTCGAGTGAAACGTCTTGCTTTCTTATGGTTGTTTTAACAAGTTTTAGATTGAAAACCATCACTCAGGCAGTAGAATCGTTGAATGCTTCCCCGCGTCCTTGGATAATTTGCATCATCGCAGCCTGGCTATTTTCTTTCTTCCTCGGCATAGTTCCAATTCTTCCCCAAACATCTCAATATTTTCTTCACAGCTTCTCGTATTCAAGTCCTTTCCAAAATAACACGTGGTATGCCAAAAACCTAGAGCAATTTGCTTGTAGACTTTCAGCATTAAGCAGCAAAACCATTCAATTTAGTCGCAATAAATTTCAGTCAGTTGAGACGTTTGTAGCAGGAAGTTTTCCAAATGATGCATCTGTGAAACTTTTTGGATATTATGGTGAAACTAGTGTGTGCATGCCCAGGTTTTATCTTGCTTATGGCAAAAGTTCTTGGGAATTCACTGTTGCAATGATTACACTCAACTTTCTAAGCTTTGTTTTCATTGCTGTTTCGTATTTTATTATTTACAAACATTCCACTTCATCGTCTGCTAATCTGGGAACCAAAAGGCCCAACAAACAAACCACCACAATGCAGAAACGCATCGCCCGCATCATTGCAACAGACTTTTGTTGTTGGATTCCCATTTGCATCATGACCTTCGTGAGACTCGGAATTGAATTCTCCGATATCACTTATCAGATCAGCGCTGTTCTGCTGCTTCCAATCAACAGCGCAATGAATCCAATACTTTTCTCCTCACTTTTAGATAAGTTAATTGATTTGTGTCGTCACACTTATCAAGGACTGACGAATATGTGTGGTGTGTAGTTGTGTAGCATGATGTAC
Organism: Trididemnum nubilum; assembly: GCA_963965965.1. NCBI lineage: Eukaryota > Metazoa > Chordata > Ascidiacea > Aplousobranchia > Didemnidae > Trididemnum > Trididemnum nubilum. Next base: position 2,908 of record CAWYPQ010000617.1, on the reverse strand, counting down.
AAAATGAAAGATGTTACTGCAAGATATGAAAAAGTAACTAAAACGTTTTAAATAGCACAAGTGCATTATTGGTCACGATTTTTAAATATTTGTGCTAATTTTTTTTTTTTTTTTTCCTTTTGAGTTTAAGAGCGTAGACATTTCTCCCACACGTAGAAAACTTTAATTTCAAAATTGCTGTAAGTTTTGCTTTTACGATGATGTACAATTTTTAGTTGAGTCCTCGACCCGAAAACATTTTATTTTTATTTCACAAAATGCGCCTGAATGATGTTTTATGTAAGTTACTGTATAAAGTTTAATGTTTGCTAAATGTTTTTATGTTTTTCAAATCAAATCTTTCATTGAACTTACTGTATTACGCCAAAGCGTGTAACAAGTTTGCGGGGCCCATCTCCGTGTCATTGCCCCCGGGCAACACAGCTCCTTTCGAAGAAATATCTCATCAGCGGCAAGCCGTTGGCAACACTGTGTCCGATTTGATGGGCCCGAGATTTGAACAGCTCCAGAGACGAATGAGATTGGAAGTTTTGCAATTCAATCTTATTTATGTTGGCAAAAAAAGAAATTCAAAATACTGATAGATTTTGAAAACTTTCCAATTTCTTCACTAGCATTTTGATGTTCACTTGCTTATATTCACTCATGTGTAAGTCACTGAGTAAAAAGCCAATTCAATCTACTGCGTCTGATGATATGCTATGGATTCCAGGATCTGGACCATTGGGCAACGTGACCAACACGTAAATATTTTTTCGTGTGTTAAGTTTTTTTCCTACAATTTTAATGTACAGTATTAAAATTCCGGTGTCGTTATAACTTAGTTTTCCAAAAATTGAACATTTAGTTAAGTTTTGAACCATATTTTAACTTGGCTAATGCAATCGTTTTGGATGTTTTGCTGTTTTGTAAGTTTTGCATCATTTTAGCCGCCATTCAATAGTTTGCAATTCGGTCTAAGCGAATTTTTTCTCAAAGTGTGAAAAAATTGCTTCAGTTTGTTGGCAAACCGTAGGAGTAGCAAGTAGTTTTGATAGGGAGCCTAAACCGCAAATCGCATGCAATGACGTCATCAAAGATTTTTGAAAGGGGGGACTTTTTATGGGACAAAGATGCTGTAGAGTGGAAGAACAGAAGCTCGGTCTACGACTTTTAGTCGCGGACGTTTAGGCGCCGCTGATTAGGCACCGGAACTTTTATCTTCTTGGACTTTTATGCGCCGAGACTTTTAGGCGCCAGAGGTAAAAAAAACTTTTAAAAAAATTTTTTTTCCAGTTTTTTTCTCAAGAAAAAAATTTTTTTTCCAAAAAACAAGTTTTTTCCAAGAAAAAGTTTTTTTTCCAAAAAACACTTTTTCTACAAAAAAATGTTTTTCTTCCTAAAAAAATTTTTTTCTTCCAAATGACAGTCTTGTTTCAAACAAAAACTTTTTTGAAAAAAACTTTTTCCAACAAAAAAGTTTTACTTTGATTAAAATTTTAGTATTTTCGAAGCTTTTCATCAGTTGATTGTCAAGAAGAATCGTCAGAATAGAGAGCGCAGGAAAAGGAGTGGCTACAGGAAAAAGCCGAGCAGTGATTGGCTGGAAAAGGATTGCTGAGAGAGCGTCATTTGTGTACAACCTTTAAGCTGTACAAGAATTCTTTCTGTCAGCAGAGGGCGGGGTTAGAAGTTTTGATAAAAGTGACTTCAAAAGCAGATAGATGGAAGCAGAGCGGAAAAAGTTTTACAAAAAATTGATTTCTTATTGCATTTTTTTCAATAACAAAAGATGTTTTCCACTACTTACTTGCAAACGTTTTTTTACCTAATCCAGACGCATGCGATCTCCAGCCAGCGGTCTCAAATTTTGCGGCGCACGGATACGAGTTGCTTGTGCAATATTGGCACACGCAGCAAGCCGTGTGACGTTTCATGGTTATTTTGAGTCTACCTCTACCAAACAATACAGTACAAACTTTTTCAGGAGCTAAGGAATCATCTCTCGGCAGATTCCTATTTATGGTCTTTACATCTTGTTGTAAATATAGTAAAAGCAATGTTTAAATCGATATTTTTAAGCTTAATCTTTACACCTTGTTGTAAATACACTTATAGTAAAAACAATGTTAAATTCTTGAAGTCAACTTCTTCTGAATTGCGTCAAGAACTTTTGAAGTTGAAAAGGATTGCAACTGCTTCAACTTGTTGGTTTACTCGACAACCATTTCCGACAATTTTTCATGTAAAATTTTCATACAAGTGCTACGTAGTTTAAATTTTTCACGCTCACTGCATTCGCTTCAATAAAAATAAAAAGATAGACGAAAGACGTTTTAAGAAGAGCTCTCTCAATCCTGCACACAGTGCTGTCGTCGAGGGTAGCCCTCCGACCTATCACTTTACCTCATTCTTAAGATGGTTAAGGTCACGGAGGAGCTCCGGGGAGACTCAAAAATTGAACCACCCAAGGTCTGAGCCATAACCCAGAAGTCAAGAATAGAGAAGAGAAATGGTCTAGGCGGTAGATAAAGGGCTGTTTGCAAATTAGCCCTTCCGGGATAAATAAAGGTGTTTTTCCCTCCTTCTCTAACAGTCTAAACTACCAGGGAGCAAAACTCAAAACCGCCACCGGAACTGAGATAAAAGCTTGTTTAACATGATGATCCCGATAACGGGGAAACAGACTGTAGGGTTAAAATTTTTTAACGTTGACTGTGCTATGTTACGATATTCGCTCTGGCCTACATCGTTGAAAATTTTGAGTCGTTGAATTGAAACTCCACTCATCACAAAGCAATTGTCCGTAGAGAATCAAACTTTATTTCTGCCCCCCCCCCCCCCCCCCAGTCACTCTATCCTGGCGCCGGGCCTGGAGATCGGGAGAAGTCCTCCAAATCGGGAGTCTCCGACAAAATCGGGAAAGTTG